>CM034354.1:23639592-23985385 GCA_019925275.1 Mytilus edulis
TCACTATCCTTTAATATCAATATAAAAACTTATATGAAATAATATGAATAAAAAAATTTAAATCTAGTCAGCCAATGGTTTTATTCAAACAAATGTATTGAGGTCAAAGTGTACGAGTTCATTCCGATAATAGATCAACCAAGTTCAATCTCCATTTATGTTGTTTTGTATTTTTATAAATTTTGTCTGTTTTTCTTTATTGTTTTATTTTACCACTATCCAAAATGGTGGCCAGTGGAGATGCTTTTAAAAATCATTACGTCGTATCGATTCCTGTACTCATACTAGTATGCTACAATTTAATTGTTGATGTGATCCATAGTGGGGTTATAGTACGCATATGCTACCTGTGTTCTGTAGAGCAATCGACAGATTCTGTATGTATTTGCATTTTTTCCCCTATTTTGTAAGTACCTTGTAATGCTATCCGTATACGCTGCCTTTTTGACTTGTATATGCTTCGTGATGCGATTAATGGCTACTATAATCAAATGCTACTTTTTAAATGCGATTTACGGTTTCTGTACGAATACGCTTCTGTTTTTGATTTTTATGCTCTATAGTAGGATCGACGTTTCTTTACGTATGTACGCTCCCTATTTTGCTTTTTATGTGTTCCACGGTATGATTGTCGGTTCCTGTGCGCATATGCTATCTTTTTACATCGTGTTCTATAGTGCAATCGACGGTGTATGTACATAGATGCTTTTTTTTGCCATTGTATGCGTAATATAGTTCGATCAACTGTTTATGTAGGCATTTGCTATCTTTTGCAATTTTATGTGTTCTATAGAGAGATTGAAGTTTCATTTACGCTTATGTTCTATATTCTGACTGGTTTTACTTACCTTTAAATAAACATTCAAAGATGCTATGAAATGTCCATACATATGATACCAGAACGTTAAACATGTTCTCTGTGGCCATGCAATATTATCGGAAAGTAATCGAACAAAGTTCTGATAATTCATATCCGATGCTTCTATGTATAAATAGTGTCCTTTTTCTAATAAAGATGGAAAAATTATCAATAAAAATAAAATGATATATTCATTTAGTAAATAATATTAATATTCGCCTTAGTATATAATAGATATAGGAAGATGTGGTGTGAGTGCCAATGAGACAACTCTCCATCAAAATAACAATTTATAAAAGTAAACCATTATAGGTCAATATACGGCCTTCAACACGGAGCCTTGGCTCACACCGAACAAAGAGCTATAAAGGGCATCAAAATTACTAGTGAAAAAAACATTCAAACGGGAAAACCAAGGGTCTAATCTATATAAAAAAAAACGAGAAACGAGAAACACGTATAAATTACATAAACAACTGACAACTATTGTACAGCAGATTCCTGACTTAGGACAGGTGCAAACATTTGCAGCGGGATTAAACGTTTTAATGATACCAAACCTTCTACCTTTTTCTGAGACAATTGCATAACATCACAACATAGAAAAACACGATAAAATATCAATTGGCAGGCTTATCTCAATCAAAAAAAACGTAAATGAACACACTATGAACGAATATAATTTGATCTGCGATATCTGAATGCAAATTCACAGTTAATAAAATATTAGGGGCAAACATTTAAGTATGAATAATGTCTTTTTTCCAAAAGAAAAAGAAAAAGATTGTAGTGCTTAAATGGTAAACTCTGAGAGCTTACACTAGTTGACAACCTGATAATCATTTTTTTCTACGTTTCAGACAGGTAGGTATGAATAGAAGTATTTATGAAGGACAAGCCAGATATTTAATATAAACCGGATATCATAATGTTATATAACAGACGCGCGTTTCGTCTACATAATACTAATCGGTGACGCTCAGAGTTGAACAGCATTGAGGACCCGAAATTCAAAAAAGTTGTGCCCAAAAAGTTAAAGTAATCTATGCCTGGGATAAGAAAATCCTTAGTTTTTCGAAAAACTCGTAGTTTTGTAAAGAGGAAATTTATAAAAATGACCATATAATTGATATTCATGTCAAAACCGAAGTGCTAACTACTGGGCTGGTGATACCCTCGGGGACGAAATGTCCACCAGCAGTGGCATCGACCCAGTAGTGTAAATAGTTATCAAAAGTACCAGGATTGGAATGAACAATGCTGTTCAGATAAGGAAAACATTATGTAAGTGTAAAGGAAAGATTTGCACAACAGTACTAATATAAGATGGTAATATATGCAAATGATGTAATACATTATTAATACTGTGTAGCATTCTTTTTTTTTTCATTGGTCATGACGATCATGTGAATCAAAGGGTATTCCAAGTATCTGAAGCTTTGATTCTATTTTTTCAATTTTTTAGACTTTCTATATTTATAAAGATTGACGGTCAGTATCGAAAACTTCGTCTTCAGTAATATAGTCTGAACAGATCCGTCTATAATATATTTACCTCGTCAAAAGTCTATAGACAATAAATGAGGGTTTGGATGGGGTTAAATGATTAAAGAATAATGCCCTTAAAAAATGAAGATTAGAGAATAATGAGCCAAAAAATAGAAGATTAGAGAATAAAAGGGTTAATTTTTGGAAGATTAGAGAAAAAAGGGGTTAATTTTTTTGAAGATTAGAGAAAAATGGGGTGAAAATTAAATGTTTACAGAATAACAGACCCCCCCATCCATACCCTCATAAATATTCAAAGGATGCATTGTTGTCGCTAATCTTACCACTGCCCAATGTATGATCACTATCCGGTCCAGTTTTATCCGTAGCTGTAGGACCTGAGTGAATTCTCCAGTCACCATCATCCATTTTATCTTGGTGCCAATTACAAAGATCAGCCTCAAAATCACAATTAACCATGACAACAGGGTCTATAATTTAATCACGGTAGATAATAACAACTTTACAATGTATGTTATCAAACAACGATTAACCAACTAATTTTCTCGACTTTCGCGAGGTGAAAAAAAATAACGCGAACAAAAATCATCGCGAAAATTTAACCTTGGATCTTTCCTTATCTAACTACATCAAGTGGATTTGAAAATCGCGAAATTAAGACGCTGCGAAGCGGGCTAGAAAGGGCTAAACGCGATATTAAGAATTCGCAAAAATAAGTTGGTTTACAATAACATTTTCTGGATTTACTATTCTCATGTTCTTCACTTAAAGCTAAACATTTGAAAATTGGTTAAACGTAAATAAACTGCAACTTGTATAAAACTAAGGGGATATAGTATGATTGCCAATGAGACAAATATCCATCAACGTTCAAATGAGGTGGATGTGAGCAATTATAGGCAACTGTCCGGCCCATTTAACTATAACAACACCGTCTGTGCAATACTTTTCACATTTTCGGTACGTTTTATTAATAAGATTTTTGTGATCGCAGTTTTTTTGTTTGTTTTGGTGTTTTTTTATAGTTTAAATGATAAAATTGATGAGTGTAAAAGCAGGAAATACATATCGTTCCGGAGCACCTAGTATCATTCCTGGTGTTGAAGGAGACATGTGCGATCCCAGGATTTGATTTTGTGGAATGCTACCGAAAATGAGAGTTACCTGACTATATTTTTACAAATGAATTGGTTGTAACGTTACATATAAATTACAGTTTTATTAATTGTTATAGAGGGGTACTCGTATGTTGCGCCCCCATTCGAATTAGCGTTTGTTGCGCCCCCATCTGAATTAGCGTTTACTAATTGTATCAAACTGTGTCTATACAGTGCAACTTGACTAAACCAATTATGTATAAACCGAAAACTTGTATAAAACCATGTTTTAAGCATCGTCATACCAAATTGTATGCGTTTTGAACCTGACAAAACCGAACATCCGCACAAATTGAACAAAATCTTAAATCCCGAAGAGATTCGGTTTAAACAGGTTTCACTGTAAATCCTACCTAGCGTGGTTGTTGGCAACGTGGTTGTCGTTGTCGTCGGCATGGTTGTTCTCTTTTTCGTCGTCGGCAGTGTTGTTCCTTTTTTCGTCGTCAGCAGTGTTGTTGTTTTTGTCATCGGCGTTTTAGTTGTTAGTATTTCTGTCGTCGGCATGGTTGTTGTTTTTGTTGTCGGTATTATTGTTTTAGACGTCGGCAATGCAGTTGTTTTTGTCGTCGGCAATGTGGTTGTTTTTGTCGTCGGCAACGTTGTTTTTATAATATCAAGGGTAGACATCGCAGTTATCGCATCAGTCTTCAAAGATGAAGTGGTCGGTACAAAGGGGGCGTTCCAGTCCACGAAGTTTGTACACACATTATTACACAAGTGATCCTCACAACACTCCTCACATATTTGACTGTTTCCATCGTCTGTGTCTCTCTTCCCTTGTGTATATGCACACTACAATTAAAAATAGCCTCGATGTAAAAACCAAAATTAGCATTACTTTGTAATGTTTGCTTTGTCTTACCTAACATAGCTTAAAACATCGTATGAGCTTTGCTGTGTAAACAAACATTAGAATCTTTCATATCGTGGATTGTGGAATTCCTTTTTTAGGTAAAAAGTATGAAAAGTGTAGTCTCACTGTTTTTATGAAACTTTGCAGACAACTAGATCAAAAGAAACTGCATTTGAATACCGAAAAATCATGTGTGTGATATTTCATTTTTTTTACGAGGTAAATAACTGTAATATTTCATTTAAGGTGGTACCCAACACTTTCGCTAAAATTAATTTGGCTCGTTTAATTTTCTTAAAATTTTGTCAAAGTATTCACTTTAAGCCTTTAACAAAAATATAAAAATTTCAAAAATTTTGAACCAACCGTTTTATCAGAAAAAATACACTAGTTATATAGCAGTTTCACAAACACTTATTCTCATCACTGAGAAGCTTAATATTCCATTATCTACGCAACGTAATTAAAACGTTCAGTTGATTTTACAGAGTTATCTCCCTGTTGTGTTAGGTACCACCTTAAATTTAATTACCAGAACAGAAAGTAAAAACGGAATGCTACATCAGATCATAAAGGCAAAGCATGGGCAAGTGATCTGTATTGTAATCCGATTGAAAAAAAAGATTTCTTTCAAAATAATATTTTATTGCCATTAAAATTTCCGTCATTGGATATAATGATTACTGATGTAACCGAATTCATTTTAGCTGTTTATGGTGGACATTAAAAATAAAAGAATACGATTTCGGTATAAAATTTAGTCATGACGTCACTCTTAACTTTTGTCTTCTCGGACGTATACCATCGGTTCATGCCAAAAAAATCAAAAAAAATCGAGAAATCGTCAACTCACATATCTGTTATTTTTGCTAAAACACTGTGACCAGTATCCCTTTGTATAGAATATCCGCAACTTACCGTTTGTTTATACCATGGAAGATTAATATTGTTAATTTCACATCAATGTTTATACTAATATTACAGCGGTAAAATATTGAAAAACAGAATCCTCGTCATTATTATAGATTGTACAAACCGTTTTATTACTCTTACACCCATGTGTCCATCTTTTTTCCTGAGATAGTCGATTAAATACCTGTCCAATAAAACATTTCTGAAACAAACGAACAAACATGACATCGAATTAGAAGTCAAAATAATTTACTATTAGTACACATATGTGCTTTGTAGACGGTGTGTACTAGTATTTAATATTGAAAATTCGCAGGTGACATATATTCAATAGTTTTCACGGTGCAAACTTTTTGACACCACTGCTGGTATATCCACCAAGTTTGTGCTGTAGGTAAACATCCCCGCATCCAGTCCAACTAGACAAACTATGACAACAGTCTTAACAAGAAAATTACGTTCATGAAAAGCTTCGCCAATTAAGCTGATAAGAGATAAATGCTCACTACACTTAAAGGCTACCTCTACCCAAATCAAATTTAGATACAGTGAAACCTGACTAAACCGAACCCTTTCGGGACTTGAGATTTTGTTCGGTTTTGGCAGGTATTCGGTTTCATCAGGTTCACAATGCATAAAATGTGATATGATTGGTCTTCAGAACAAGTTTGGATTAGACAGGTTTCCGGTTTATTCAGGGTTCGGTTTAATCAGGTTTCACTGTATGATATATATACAGGTTTAACTATGCCTATCTATATTGTTCGCAGATGTGAATCTTGATAACAATGCTTTTTGAAAACGTTTATACAAACAAAGCAAGTAAACCAACCAAAGTCTTACTATACAAGCATTGGCAAATTACAAACAAATGTAGCTATTTAAGGAATAACTGTTATATTTTTTCTATCTATGAAGAAATAGAATCAAAAATGAATTGCCCACTGAATAACCCGCGTAGTGGGTTATTTAAACGTGTGCGCCACATTTTTTTATGTTATTTCGAATAGACAGATGAAATATTACAGTTATTTCTTATAATGTAATTCTAACTTCCATTTTAAACCGGAGTAAACCATGAAAACGCGTTATTTTCTTAGAAATGCATCTTTTTTTCGAAACTAGGAAATATTTACGAGACCAAGCAACTAAAGCTATGTATAGTGTTATCAAGAAGAGCAGATTAAATCACTTATCGATCGAATGCCAACTAGATATGTTTGATAATAAAATTGAGAATGGAAATGGGGAATGTGTCAAAGAGACAACAACCCGACCAAATAAAAAACAACAGCAGAGGGTCACCAACAGGTCTTCAATGTAGCGAGAAATTCCCGCACCCGGAGGCGTCCTTCAGCTGGCCCCTAAACAAATATATACTAGTCCAGTGATAATGAACGCCATACTAATTTCCAAATTGTACACAAGAAACTAAAATTAAAATAATACAAGACTAACAAAGGCCAGAGGCTCCTGACTTGGGACAGGCGCAAAAATGCGGCGGGGTTAAACATGTTTGTGAGATCTCAACCCTCCCCCTATACCTCTAACCAATGTAGTAAAGTAAACGCATAACAATACGCACATTAAAATTCAGTTCAAGAGAAATCCGAGTCTGATGTCAGAAGATGTAACCAAGAAAATAAACAAAATGACAATAATACATAAATAACAACAGACTACTAGCAGTTAACTGACATGCCAGCTCCAGACTTCAATTAAACTGACTGAAAGATTATGATTTCATCATATGAACATCAGGCACAATCCTTCCCGTTAGGGGTTTAGTATCATACCATCATAACATATATGAGAAGAACATAACCCGTGTCATGCCAACAACTGTTTTTAGAATAAATGTGTTTAGTTCCGATGCAAAGACCTTATCAGTGACTCAATATTAAAGCCAAAATATGCAATCTTTAATGACTTGACAACAGTATCGTAATTATATCCCTTCTTAATAAGTCTATTCAAAGGTTTTGTAAGTTTCTGAGGTGAATACTGACACCTTTGTGCTTTATAAAGAATATTACCATAAAAAATTGGATGTGAAATACCTGAACGTATTAGAAGTCTGCATGTTGAGCTATATTTACGAATGATGTCTTTATACCGATGATAAAATTTAGTAAATGTTTTGACTAGTTTGTGATATCGAAAACCCTGGTGTAATAATTTTTCAGTAATACATAAATTTCTCTCGTTAAAATCTAAAACATTGTTACATACACGAGCGAATCGTACAAGTTGAGATATATAAACACCGTAAGATGGTGACAAGGGAACGTCACCATCTAAAAACGGATAATTAACGATAGGAAATGAAAAATCATCCCTTTTATCATAAATTTTAGTAAAGCTGTTGTACTATTCTTCTATACGGGGCTGGGGAATACGAAAAATTTTATATACTTGAGAGAGTGCATTTGAAATTCTGTAGACACATTCTAAAACTTAAAAGCTCGACTCCAAATTCTATGATTTATGGAGAACTTGGGAGATACCTCATTTCTCTATATGCTAAACTACGAATGGTCAACTTTTTGTGTCACCTTCTTGATAATACGAATGAAGATAAATTATCATGTATACTTTATAAATTATTATACATTAACTATAACAATTATGGTATTGGAAATAAATAGATGTTATGTATTGAGAAAATATTTGATGAATGTGGCATGTCAAATGTATGGCATTGCCAAGATTTTTTAAACAAAAAATGGATGAAATTAAGTATTGAGCAAATGCTTAAAGACCAATTTCGACAAGAGTGGTGTGCAGATTTACAGCAATCCTCAAAAAGATAATGTTATAGAATTTTCAAGACTGAATTTAAATTTGAAAAGTATTTATCGATTTTGCCTTTTAATTTTTTATGTACTTTGTGTAAATTTAGATGCCAGTGGGGACGGGAAGGTGGCAAACTATCTCGAGATCGGAAAGGTCTTGTCATCTCTGCAGCTCACGAGATATTGCTGATGAATTTCACTACATTTTGTCATGCATTTTTTTTAACATTGAAAGAGAAAAATATTTACCACATTATTGTAAACAAAATGCTAAGATTATTAAATTTAGAAATGTATTCTCATCTGAAAATGTTGAAGAACTAGAAAATTGTGTAGATTTATAAGATACATATCATTGAAAGTCTGTTCTCCTGGTTAGAAGAACTTTAATAATATTATAATGTTATTTATTTTCACACATGCGAAACAAAATACGTATTAAATATGAACTGTTATTTTCTCTGTAGCTATGAACTAGTTTATGAGAATAAAATCATTCATTCATTCATTTAAAAAATGTTGATGATGTGACGTCACGCTCACATGACTAAATTATATCTATGAGCTGATAAACAAAACAACATCAGCCAATCAAAAGATGCGTTACATCCAAAATTAAATTATCAAGAAATAACATAAAAAATGTGGTACACGCTGAATAACGCGCGTAATGGGTTATTTAAACGTGTGCGCCACATTTTTTACGTTATTTCAAATAGACAGAATAACTATTAAAAATATTCCTTTAAGTCCTATGATTTATTTCTGAAAAGGAGTAAATAATGATAAAAACGTTGATGACTTCGCGTTCACATGACATAATTGTGTCTCTGAGCTGATAGACAAAACGCTTTCAGCCAATCAGAAGACGTGTTACATTTAAAATTCTATCTAAAGCACAGACCTCGTCTTCGCCACATTGAACAATCTGGTCACAACTGTCAGCGGTCTGTGCTTCTTTACAACTGTAACATATCGGACCAGGATTGCTCAAAGCTGTTAATGTAAACATGAAAAGCTGTTAATGAAAACATGAAAAGTTGTTAAGGAACACACAAAAAGCTATTAACGTCATGAAAAGTTAGTAATGCAGGCATGTAAAAGTGTTACCCTAAATATGAAAAACTTTTAATGCATCCTTTTATGATCGGGATTTTTAAAAGCTATTAATGTTTACATGGAAAGCTGTTAATATAGATATGAAATGTTATCATAAAAGACTGATAATAAAAACACGAAAAGCTGTTCAAGTAAAATGGAAAGCTGTAAAACCGAAAAGCTGTTACTAGTAGTGTAAACAAGAAGTGTAGATGTAATCATATAGGTTCAGTCTAGTATGATTTTTAATGTTAGTTTCTATTATATATTTCGGAGTTAAGTATGACGTCCCATTATCACTAAACTAGTACATATTTTTTTTGTTTACGGGCCATCTGACGCACGCCTTTGGGAGCGGAATTTTCTCGCTCTATTGAAGACCCATTGTTGGCATTCGGCAGTTTTCTGCTCTTTGGTCGGGTTGTTGTCTCTTTGACAATTTTATAAACACAGCTATGTTTAAATCTGTTAATGTAAACAACAAAAAGTTGTTTATGATAATGTAAACATGAATAGCTGTGACTAATGTCATTGACAAGTTGTCAAAGAAAATAACAACACTAAATGAGTGCAAACAAGACACGCTGTCAGAAAAACAACAACATTGGAATCGGCCTACTTCAAGTAACCTGTTATAACGGTACAATAGATATAAAGCAATACGTATAAAAAAGAGTGTGTAGTTCATGACTGGAAAGATTTCAAATCACGAAATAAATGATGATAAGGCCATAAAATTTATCAAAACGCTGTCATCATGCCAATTGCAGTCTCGTATATGAAAATGACCGCGAAATGCTTAATTATGACTCGTGTTTGGTCTGTTTTTTTTCTAATTTCTGGAGTATGACTGGTATACAGTTTCTTAATTCACTTACACAAAGATCCACAATATCCCCCGGTGTTACATATAGTACTACTATTACAGCAGTGCTCACACAACGTTGTTTCCCCGTCAGCATCTTGACGCTTTCCTATTATAGATGGCGGCAATGTGTGTCTGGCCATAATGGGCAATTGTGTCATATTAACCTCGTCTTGACGTTTGCCTATGATCGATGGAGGAAGTGTTTTACTATTTCCTACTGTTGTTGGACGAACAGTCTTTGGTAGCCCGGATATAGCTGCACATTTCTGAATTTTAACCAAATTTTGACAATTTATCAATAGATATTTCCTAGCTCATATGTACATTATTTAAACCAGTCAAACTTCTGTATTTAAAACAAGAAAAGTTAGCCGATACCAATGAACCAATTCAGAATACAATTTAAGATATTTATGCATCATATAATATTGTACCCGACAACACTAAAAATCATTTTAGAAAAAAAAAATGGGTACCAGTCTATACGCACTGTGTTATCTAAACATCCATCAGCATATCATGCTTTACCACACAACACTTCAAAACATCCACGATAAAAAAAAAAAGATGACTACAAGTCTTTACGTATTGTAAACATCCAACATTGTACATTATCGCACCGAGGGTACATTATCACATTGTGATTGGTTTAACGCCGTCACGTGGTGACCCCCTATGAGTTCGTAGGGGGTCAGTAGCGAAACATATCTATAATAACGAGGTCCAATTTGTCAGCCGTCATCGGGTATAAAAACGACAAATCAAAGAATTCAACTTTATATATAGCTAATATAGGACAATGGTGGAGATTAAAAATTACACCATTCCAGACCCTTTTGTTTTCCACATAATTAATATTGCCAATAATTAACAAGTTCCGGGTCGAATCTTATACCGATACCAATAGTATATTCATCTGTTACCTATTACCTTATCTGTGCGCACCACCAAACGGTGTATTTAGGATTTTGCTATATACACGGGTCATAATCACAGGGCTGACACTATTAAATTCAATCATTGTATTTGTTAGCGGGCATGACGTTAAACAGCGAATCACAGAATTCAACTTTATTTATAACTTATATAGGACAATGCTGTTGATTAAATACTCCATTCCAGGACCTTTTGTTTTCCAAATAATTAATATTACCAATAATTGATAAGTACCAGGTCGACGGGTTCAAACAGAAAGATTTGAAAGCAGAAAAACTGTGTATCTTATAATCGGCATGACTTTATCAGATGACAATACCAATACCAAAATAAGGCTTACGCATAGTTATATACTTTAATTCAGTCAGGGACCCGCGATATCACGGGTGTGTTCCAGTAACTTATAATATTGTACCAGAAAACCAAAAAAAAAGAAGGTTAGTACCAGTCTATACGTACCGTATTATCTAAACATCCAACATCATACCATGTTGTACCGGAGGACGTCACATAACGTCTCAAGTAACATTGCTGAAATGAATCATTTTTGAAATAATATAAATATGGTGAAATCCTTAAATTTCGAATCCCGAGGCTGCATTTGTTATGTGATTAAAAGTTATGTATACGCGCTTTCTTGTTTTTGTGATACGTATATTATATTGAAAGAATTTTCCTTCGATAAATACGTCCGACTATCTTTAAACATGCGATGCTCGTATCTACTGCTTTTTTTTCTTGTTTTTTTTAGGGGGGAGGGGGGCGGTATGTATGCATGTTCTATTTATCATCCCTTTAGTAGAAGCATCACAATTGGTTATGGTGTAAATAGGAAGACATTTAACACTGTATCGGTACAGATTTAATGTGAGCATTTGCCTATCAAGTTTCCGAGCCTGGCCGTGACGGGTCTTACTACCAGAAAGTTAACCTTCCCCAAAAAAGCAATAAGTACAGCACACATTTTTCCTTCACATTGTAATAAAATTCAATTACAATTGTCATCAACAACGCTCGTTAACATTTTGCATGTATCTGGCTTAAGACAGGAGCCTGTAATGCCGTTTGTCGTAGGTGCATGTCAGTTATTTTTTGTTTTTCATAAAGTAAGATAAAATAAAATTGTATTGAACAAATTAAGACCTTAAGGTGTTACCTAACACTACAGGGAGATAAATCAGCAGAACGTTTTAATGACGTTGCGTTCTTAAGGGAATATTAAGCTTTCCAATGATCAAAATAAGTGTTTGTCAAACTGCTATATAACCAGTGTAATTTTTCTGATTAAATGGTGGGTTCATTTTTTTTGGATTTTTTTTATATTTTTGTCAAAGGGTCAAAGTAATTACTTTGTCAAAATTTTAAGAAAATTAAACGAGCCAAATTAATTTTAGTGAAGGTGTTAGGTACCACCTTAAAGACAAATCCTTCTATTCAGATCTACCAATAATATCTTCTTTATATTTTATTTTTACTTTAGGCTAGGTAAAAGCTTAAACTGCTTTTTAGTTCGTTGTTTGATTGACAGTTGTTTCATTGGCAATGAGGGCCCTCATGGGGTTTTTGATTATGTGATTACTTGGCCGTTTTTTTAATGATTATTTGATTATTAAGCCAAATATTTCATGATTATTTGATTACCTAGGACTGTATTTTTAGTTTATGATTATTTGATTACTAAAGATAAGCAAATATTTAATGATTATGTGATTATATTGGCAAAAAAATGGTGATTATGTGATTACTAGGACCCCCCCCCCCCCCCCCATGAGGGGCCTCCTAAATGCTTTGTAATTACTCTGATTTTTAGTAACTGCTCAGCAATCCATTTATATGAAACAGTTTTCTTCGATATCACCGATATTTTATTTCTCATTCTAAACCAAACACCGTTAAACATAGAAAAAAAAACCGGATATGCGCTATCCATCCATGACAGCATTAAAACACAAATAGCAAAGCGTTTGTTTGCTGTTCTTCGTCTAAAAGTCACAGTTTATCTGAATGTTTACCTCGTGGTCGCCACATGTCGTCAGTTTGAAACAATCGCCGGGCTGTACCATGTGCTTACAACTCAAACATGTTAACCCACCGTCTGAAATAGAGATTTAATCAAGTTTGAAGCGTTTATAATACCATGAACAGATATTTTATTTTCTGCTTACAGATGAACATTCTTTTATCTTAATATTTTGTTTCCCTAGAGTAATATATATATATATAAAAGAAGATGTGGTATGATTGCCAATGAGACAACTGTCCACAAAAGACCAAAATAACACAGACATTTACAACTATAGGTCACCGTACGGCCTTCAACAATGAGCAAAACCCATACCGCATAGTCAGCTTTAAAAGGCCCCAATATGACAATGTAAAACAATTCAAACGAGAACACTCACGGCCTTATCTAAATCAAAAAATGAACGAAAAACAAATAAGTAACACACAAACAAACGACAACCACTGAATTACAGGCTCCTGAATATCACTAGAAAATTGTACTTGTTCTGCTGTTGAAATGACAGTTCGTTAAAAAATGTCAGCGGGAAAACAAAACGAGATATTGCGAATCATTGCGAAAATAAATAAAAGTATTTAAATGTGTTTGAGCTTCAGAAATTCAACAGTATACAGTAACTTACTATACTGTAGGAAATATATCAACTAACAATATCACAAAGCAACTAACTATCTACGACTGCATACCCGTAACCAGGGGGGTTCGGGGAGTTCGGACGACCCCCCCCCCCCCCCCCCTTTTGAAACCAAATAAGCAGTGTTAAAGTCAACGTTCTGTTCAAATTGTGACTGTTAAAGTCGAGTTCATGAGTCCAAATACCCCCCCTTTTTGAAAGAAATTCCTGGCTACGGGCCTGCGACTACCTTTCTCTGTACTGTATAAAGACAGTGACAAACTGGGCAGTATTCAAGACAGCAACTATCAATACACGGTATACAATACAACTAGCTATACAGTAAACAAGAAATTGCCAAATACAAGTAACTGTACAGTGAACAATAATTACCAAATACAACTAACTATATAGTAAACAAGAATTTGCCAGATACATTGTACAATCAAATATACAGTAAACAAGAATGTTGCCAAATACAACTTACTATACAGTTAACAAGGATGTTGCAAAATACGACCAACTATATATACAGTAAACAAGAATGTTGCCAAATACAACTTACTATACAGTTAACAAGGATGTTGCAAAATACGACTAACTATATATACAATAAACAAGAAAGTTGCCAAATTCAATTAAATATAAGAATGTTGCCAAATATAATTAAATCCATTAAAACTTACCAGCTGCGGATAAGTTGTTCAAAAACAGGAAAACAACACAATCTACAATGGAAATGCTCTATGAATGAATAATACAACTTCCCTGAAAGCAAATTGGGATGGCAAAATTGTTACCGGTTTTGCCGTATAAAGGATACAATTAAAATGGCTATCGTTTTGCTATGCGGGATATGAAAATATGCAACCATTTCGTTTGAAATGAGGTCGTGCAATTCGATGCCTCATATAAGATGAGTAGCATACTCTCTTGTGCGTAAAGATCATTGAAATATATTTTATGGGAACCACAGGTAGCCAATTACAAGGAAAAAAATCGGTCCTTATCAAAAGTACCCTTATTTGTCAGTGGCAGTCCAAATTTCTACCTCTCATCCGAGTCGCTCAGCTTCAAGAGGCTACTATTTTAATGTGTTCTCGTTCTACGAATACGCGAATTAGTTACCACAGAAGGTTGTACAAAAATAAGCAATAATTCAAAATAACTTAAATTAAATAAAGAACATATATTATTCATTAAATATCTAATTCTTAATACAAGATTATCGGGGGGGGGGGCTATGGTTTTTTTTTGGAAAAAAAAGTTTGTTTCCAGTTTTTGGAGAAAAAAATAATTTGTTTTTGATTCTGACAACAAACATTGGCCTTAAAATTAGAAAGATCAAATCATAGGGAACATGTTTACTAAGTTTCAAGTTGAGTTGATAGAAACAATATATAAAGAATAGAGAATAATTGGATGCAACAAAAATAGTCAGAATATAATGGGTAAATACACAATGAATAGAGGAACATTGTCTGAAATATTGAAGAATACAGAAATAAAGGAACCCCTAGGTTTTCAGTAGATTTAGATAATGTATGATCAATAACGTTTTATAAGTAACTATTATAAGTTATATGGTTCGCTACTGACCCCATATGGATCCATAGAGGGTTAGTAAAATCCATAGGGGGTGAGGCTAAAGGCCGAATCCCCTATGAATTTTATTCACCCACTATGGATTCGTAGGGGGTCAGTAGTTAACCGTATAACGAATTTATCGGACGCTGGACTTTTTCTGCTGCGTTTTGTTGAAAAATATACAATGAAACACAACAACAGCAATAGATGACGTCACCATTAACGCGTCATGGACCCCCTATGAAACTTACTAACCCCCATTCTCACAGTCTCATAGGCGGTCACCATGTGACGGCGTTTGACCAATCACAACGTGATCATTTATCTGTGGTCCGATAAATATACATGAAGTGCAAAAAAGGGAATTAGATCCTCGTCCTCGATTAAGTCAAACCACATTTTCATATTGCAGAAATTTAAATAGAGTCTTTATGTTCAAGTCAAATCTGCACTGATGAGTCTTATGTAGACGAAACGCGCCTCTGACGTATTAAATTATAATCCTGGTACCTTTGATAACTATTTACACTACTGTTCCGTCCCCAAGGGTATCACCAGCCCAGTAGGCCACACTTCGGTGTTGGTATAAATATCATTTATTTTATAAATTTCCTGTAAACAAAACTTTGAATTTTTCGAAAAACTAAGGATTTTCTTATCACAGGAATAGATAACCTTAGCCGTTTTGGCATATTTTTTGGGGAATTTTGGATCCTCGATGCTTTTCAACTTTGTACTTGTTTGGTTTTACATCTATTTTGATCTGAGCGTCACTGATGAGTCTTATGTAGACGAAACGCGCGTCTGATGTATTAAATTATAATCCTGGTACCTTTAATAACTACTAATACATGTCTCACACAATGATCTTGAACTGCACTTTTTGAACTTTCTTCATTTATCTGTATTACCTTATGACGCAACGATTGCAGACGTACATGCATATGTACACGTCCACGATTCCGACCACAGCCACAGATATTTTTATACATACACAATTCCTTCTATAAATGGCACATTTTCAAATAATAACAAAAACAAGAGACTTACATGTGATTTGGAATGACATGGTTTCGTGACATTTATAAAGGAACAAGATAAATTTAGATAGAACTACAGTACAGGTTTGACAAAGCCTACTTATTTGTCCGTGGAAAACTACAGTACAAAAATCTATGGTAGAGTAATGTGCCGTGTTCGTGGAAAACTATGGTACAGATTTGACAAAGCCTTCTTATTTGTTCGTGGAAACTTCAGTACATATTTGACAAAACTACTTTCCTGTTCGTGTAAACTACAGTACAGATTCGACAAAGCCTTTTAACTTGTTCGTGTAAACAAGAGTACAAGTATCTATGGCAGAGTAATTTGCCGTGTTCGGAAATGGTACCGATCTAACAATATATAAAATAATGAGTCCGTATTATACACAAGGATAACTGCATGTAGTGCTTAGGTAGCAACACACAGTTAGGAGTTTAGTTTCGCATTTTGGCCCCTGTGGATTTTTCAAATAGGAAAGTTATTGTGTAATAAAATTCATTTTTAGACAGCTGAGTGCTAATTTAGCCTTCAAAGATGGTTTATAAGAGCATCAAGATTATTTTTAACATGTTTTATGGGCTGTTTTCTGTTTGACAATCTGTATTTTCATAGCTAGACCGGCCATTGGTCCAGAAATTAATGTAATGTTTACAAACACTTCTTTTCTACACGAAGTTTTTGACGCAATTTTACAAAAAAATGAGATGAAAGACATATGATTTTCATTAGATTTGCTGTATGATATATGTACACAGTTTCAGAAAAGGTATTACTTCACGCGATTGAAATTCTACTTTTAGCCAAATTTTGGGGAAATATGTGTCATCTTTTCCCCCCTTTTTGCAATATTAATAACAAATAAATGCCGATTGTTGCCATGGATACACCCAAAAGAAATGATATTTTACCATTTTATATACTGGATATAAAATCTATGGAAGATTCTGAATACATATATATGCCCATATATGACACAAACAGTAAGCTTGATATTGAAAGAAAGCAATAAAAAGGGGATGGTAAAATTTATAAGGGCAAATTTTAATAATTTTTCCTAACTGTTTATTGCTACCTTATTTGACAATGCCGACAACTGTATACGACGTTGGTGTATGAAATCAAAACTTTGCGCGATCAGTTTTACGTAGTTTTTTCAACGCTATCATTGTATCAAATTAACACTATAAGGTATGGGGAAAAACTAGATTCAGATTTTTTTTAGAAGAAAATCATTACCCCCCCCCCCCCCCCCTTTTTGACGTTAAATAGTCGTCCTTAAAACATAGTAAAAAGCTAGCACAGGCAACTGTTACTCCCCAAGTTGCATCTTAATTGAAAAAAAAAATACCTCTTTATTCCGAGGGTGCACATGATATTATGCTTTCGGGAACAAACAAATAATCACCTGATCAGCCGTTGGTTTCCCCGTTTAAATCAGTGAACATGTGCCTTATATGTGTTGCAGATTATTGAAAGCTGTGCGATGATCTATAGTTGCTTATACATCTACGTCATTTAGTTGTCGAACATTTAGCAGAGTGTTTGATATGAGATACGGACACGTGTTGGTCATTAAAGACCTTTTTTTACATCTTGATGTCTTTTACAGTTTTAATGGGTAGTTTAATATCTTTTTTTAATGTATAATGCACCATTTCTCCCCTTTGTTTTCCCAATTGGACTGCTGAAGCGTGTTTGTTACTATGGGGTTTCTGTGAAAAAAACTACATTTACATGCACTGAATATCCGAAAATTTTCAACAAATGAAAACGATATAATAATTGTTTCCAAATTTCCTGTTCATATTTTTTTTGTCAGCACTGTTTATTCTTTAGTTTTCTATGTTATGTCATGTGTTCTATTGTTTTTCTGTTTGTCTCTTTCATTTTTAGCCATGGCGTTGTCAGTTTGTTTTAGATTTATGAGTTTGACTGTCCCTTTGGTATCTTTCGTCCCTCTTTTTTAAACCAAGATTGCAACTCCCTGGGGACAAATTGACGATATTGTATTGTTTATCATGTAATGTAGGTCCTTTTCGGTATTTATTCTCGCAGTCGCTTTATTGATAATTTTGCTTCAAACATTTATTTTGGTTTAAAGTATTCTGATGAATATTATTCTAAAATCACTCGACCGAATTTTTTTTCTTCAAGTAGCAAATCATACGTTATATATATATTTTTCCTTTTGTATTATGTTGATAGTGCTAGGAGTTTGTCTATGTTGAAAGATTTTATAGCTAAAACTGCAAAATCCCGGACCAAATTGACTTGATTCTAAAACACTTGACCGATTTTTCAAGCAGCAAATCATACGTGTTTTGTTTTCTTTTGTATTATGTTGATAGTGCTAGCTAGAAGTTTGTCTATTTTGACAAGTTGAGCCAAAATAACAAAACCCTGGAACAAATTGACTGTTTTTTTCACTGACTTGTTTATCATTATGTCCTTTCGTGTTATCCTCGCAATAGCTTTATTCATAAATTTGCATATATTAAAGTTTTGCTGTGGAGATTATTCTAAAAACACTTGACCGCCATTTCACCGACTTTCATGCAGGCAATCATATGTCTCTTCTTATATTATGTTGACAGTGCTAGCAGTTTGTTTATTTTAAATGATAAATATTACTTATAGTATAAACATGACCAGGGTCATTTGAATAAATTCAAGATTAGATAATCCGTTATCAACAGTTATCGAAGAAGGGAACAATACCAAGTTTTATGTTATCTATAGATAATCTAATGAAACCTTTAATAACCTTGTTGACCCCTAGCTCTTTAACTTTTGAAATTTTGAGGTTTTAATTATTTATCTATATTTAAACCTGCTAAGTCATGGTTTTGATTTTGAACAGGGACTATCTATACTATAGACTATAGAAAGTCCCTGTTTTGAAGATGCATGTTTATGATTGTTTTCAATATGTAAACTATGCACATGTACATGTACATGGGAATGTAGAAAAGCCTTGAAAAATCATGACTGATGGGGGATATAGATGCACAAGTACATGTATTGACCAGTCATTTTGGTTTTAAAAAGGTTTAAAGTATTCTGGAGTATTTTAAAACAAAAATCAAAGAAATATTACATTGAATGGATGAATGATATATAAAAGCAGCAGCATTATTGCAGCAAAATAAACTTAGTTTACATATAAATAATAAAATACAGAGGAATACAATTAGAAACAAGCTGCAGTTTACCAGTATGCCGTAATAAAACTCGACCTCGTGGTCCTCATTCTGAATTTCTCATGCCATTTTTGTCTATAATATACTATAGTCAGTTGTTGTCTTTTGTTGCTGTATTTTAAATTTGTTTTTCGTAAATAATACGGTACATAAATCGGGCTGTTTTTTTTTAATTTTCCATATTGTTTTACATTTGTATTTTCAGGGCTTTATATCTGACTATGCGGTATGGGTTTACTCAAGGCTGAAGGCTGTGCGGTGACCATTATTTTTCTTTACATAGGCTTTTTTATCAAGCGTGTATAAAACAAATGTAGGTTTCGTGCATATGGCCATGCCATTCGTCTCAACTCGGCCGATTCCGTACGAGAGTAGCGGATTCTACCGAGGATTGCCGAAAGTTGCATTTGAATATCGTAAAAGCAGAGCAAATCAACATAAAATGATATTCAATGTAAATAGAAATAGAAATAGAAACAATTCAATTTTATAACCTATAAGCAACAAAAATAATAAAAAAAAAAGTAGGTAAATAAACAACAAGTGGTTTTCAACTTTTCCAAAGAGCGTTCGTCTAATTATCAAATTGTTTCATCTAAGAAAACTTTTTATACAGCAACGACCGAAAATAGAAGTTGTAACTTGTATACTAGGCATTTAGATTGGATAAAACATCCATCCGAAGCACCTTAGCTCAACCATGAATGTTGGATTTGTTCATAGATATAAGAAGATGTGGTTTAAGTGCCAATGAGACAACTCTCCATCCGGGTCATAATTTGTAAAAGTAAACCATTACAAAAATGTATAGGTCAAATTACGGTCTTCAACACGGAGCCTTGGCTCACATCGAACAGCAAGCTATAAAGGGCCCAAAAAATGACTAGTGAAAACCATCCAAATATGTACAGGAAAAACCAACGATCTAAATTATATAAAAAAAAAACGAGAAGCGAGAAATATTTATGAACCACATCAACAAACGACAACCACTTAACATCAGGTTCCTGACTTAGGACAGCTAGGTGCATGTCTCAAGTTTTTTTTTAAGTTAAAGTTTTTTGAGTTGTGTTTAGTTGACTGTTGAGTGCATTTTCTTTGTGATTCTTTAAGAAATTGCATTGTCAGTTTGTCATTTGCACAGAGTTTGAATATCCCTTTGGTATATTGGAGGGGGGACAGGGGGTACCCTTCTCCATTCTCCCACCCCTCTTCTCCTTTCTCCTACCCCCGTTCTCCTTTCTCCCATTAGAATAAAACATCTCCTTTTGAGATATTTTTTCTTGAAATATTAGAAAATTTTTTAAAAGGAGAGATATTTTATTTTTTCTCCTTTCCAACTTTTTCTCCTTTCTCCCAGCCTTTCTCTCCTTTCTCCTTTTCTCCCACCCCCTTTCTCCCTGTCTCCCTTACCCCTATCCTCCCCCTCATATTGTGTCTCTCTTGTACATACGTTTACAGAACACTATACTATTCACAGGAATAGTGAATTTTCTAAACCTTTTAATGTTTTTATCTTTGACAGACATATATACTAGTAGTCATGTTTTAAGGCTTACGGTCGACTGTTTATTTTATATAATGTTTGCACAAAAATAACAACTAATCAGTCAAATCCCATATTTCCTCTAACATTCGCTTAGAGGGGAAAACAGATATTGAACATGCAAAAGACAACTGTTTATAGATCAAACTATTTTTCAATTACAATGTATGTAATAATTCAATGTTCGAAGTGATTTATTGACTTTTTCATAGTAATTATAGTTATTAGTTATATGAATATTTAGACATTTGATGTCTTGTAGGTAATATGCCGTATTTCATTGTTGTGCCTTAATTTTTATGAATATGCTATCTTATTTTGACCCGACTATTGAAATCCTTGAGAGAAAAATACCGTCATGAGAAATGCCCCCAATGAAAATCGGTGCATTACATTTGCGCGCATTACCATACATTTGCGCGCATTACCATACATTTGCGCGCAAAAATCATTACGTTTGCGCGCAGCTTTTGATTACGATTGCGCGCATTTTTTGGCAGGTAACCAAATGCGCGCAAACATAGTGCGCCCATAAAAATTAGAATGGTCGTTACCTTATGTCTAGATTGTAGCGTGAATTCAGCTACCAAGTAATTTAAAAGTTTAATTTTAAAATTTTGACAAAATATGACCTCTGACCTGTTGAAAAGTTTAAAAAATTTAAAGCACATAATTTACAGGAATAAATTCGTAGATATACCGTAGTTTGAAAAACACTTATTGTGATAATTGAGAAGCTTGATTTCTCTTTACTAATAGTATGTGATTAAAACGTTCAGCTGCTTTTAAAAGAGTTAACTCCCTCATGTGTTCTGTGCCGTCTCTATTGAGTTAAATAATTTATCGGATGCACTTTATACAATGTATTATGTCTTTATTTAGTTTCACTTCATTATTACTTTAAGAGTCCATAAAAGATGGAAGACAAGGTCAAATAAAAGGTCATTTACAACTTACAGGAAAACATTATAAACATCAATTATGGAGAATGATGACTAAGACTTTCGGTTTATTGAAGGTGTAATGACTTTCTCCTGTAATTTCCTAACATTAATTATGCAAGAAAGGAACTATTTAAAAGGCACCGAAAATTCAATGGAAATTGATCTACAATTATATCATTTTATACAGTTAAGTTCCTTTGTTCCGAATGAATAGGTTCAGAAGTTCAGTACTGTGAGAAATCTTTGAAAAACTGTATTGAAATTAAATGGAATTTCCCGTTTAAAGTAGCAGCAAATATTATTTTGCCACATACATTTTTTTCTTCATCTAATTTATTTAATATTAATATTGAGGAGACACACCCGTATAGTGCTGTATAAAGTTTAATATAAAATTGTTACTCATTTCCTAAAAAAATTACGTGTTGGTTAAAATCGTATTTTTGAATAATATTTTTTTGGTGTAATGCCCCTTTCCAAAAATTAGCTCTTGAAGTTATGATTATTAACGAATTTTTCTGAGTATATATATAAGGATTTCTTTAATAATGCATTATTAAAACGTTTAAACCCGTTATATTTGTTTGCACCGTCCTGATTTTCAGTGGTTGTCTTTTGTTGATGTTGTTCATGATAGTGTTTCTCGTTTCTCGTTTTTAATATACTGTTGGTTTTACCGTTAAATCATGGTTTTTCACTAGTCATTTTTGGGGCCCTTTATATGTTACAGTGGTTCATTCAACCTATGCCAACATTTTGAAATTTAGGTATAAAATTGTGTGAAAAAATGTTGGCATAGGTTGAATAATTTGTTACAGATTAAGTGTTATAAAAACATAAATTAATTAGGGGCTAATCAATCTACAACCAGTTTAAACCTAGCGTTGATGTTTACTCAATATACAATTTCTTTAACAAGTACTAGTGAAAATGTAGGTAATTGTGTGTGTTGAGGATCTCTATTTCATAAAGGACTAATGGTGTCATGTTGTTATCATTTAGTAAAAAAACGAGGCATAGCGATCCTACATTCCGTCGGCGTCAGCGGTGGCGGCGTCCACAAATATTCACTCTGTGGTTAAAGTTTTTGAAATTTTAATAATAACTTTCTTAAACTATTCTGAAATTTGAATAATAACTTTCTTAAACTATTCTGGATTTCTACCAAACTTGGACAGAAGCTTTTTTATGATCATAAGATAGTATCCAGAAGTATTTTTTGTACAACAAAAAACCCATTTTTTCTGTATTTTGCTTATAAAAGGACTAAGTTTCTCTGCTAGGAAACATTACATTCGCACTGTGGTTAAAGTTTTAAAAAATTGAACAACTTTTTTTCAATGATCCTGGATTTGTACCAAACTTGAACAGAAGCTTGTTTGTGATCATTACATACATTGTAGTATCCAGAACTAAATTTTGTAAAACAAAAAATCCATTTTTTCCGTATTTTACTTATAAAAGGCCTTAGTTTTTCTGCAAGGATACTATATTCTATTGTTAAAGTTTTAAAATTTATCCTGGATTTGTACCAAACTTGGACAGAAGCTCACAACTCAATATATTTTATTTGAAAAAAAACCAAACACAGAGTACTTGAATTTTCTAAACTACCCGCAAAACAAAGTAAATAAATATACTCTACAACTGGAAAGTTGCTGCCCTTAAATGAACCAAACTTGAAATCATTTTTTTTTTTTTTAATTTTTAAATTTTATATTGCAAAATTAATTTTATTTAAAAAAAAAGTTTCTGTTAAAGTATGTAATATTTGTATATTTTGTTGCTTGTTAAAGTATTTAATACAACAAAATAATGAAAAAGAAATAAAAAAAAAGAATTGCACAATTGAAACATTTTTTGGTCTCTTTTTTCTCAAGTATTGTTATGTGATTGGTTTTATAAATTTAGTCTTATTTTATAATTATAATAATTTAATATTTATTTCAACTCAATTTTGCTAGTATCAAGTGTTTTATTTTACAATTTTTGTCTTTTTAGAATTTGTTTATAGTTCAATTTTTTACTACAACACAATTTTGCAAATACTTTATTTTTGTTTGTGAATTTTTAAAGAGTAATATTTAATGCTTAAATATTCTGACTGTATTTTACCTTTTATTAATTAATAATTGTTATAACAACACCTATTGTATTTTGTTTGTAGGCATAGGTTGAATATATTTTTATCAAATGTTGGCATAGGTTGAAGACACCGTTACAGTGTAAACCAAGGCTCCGTGTTGAACAGAATATTTTGACCTATAATGATCTACTTTTTACAAATTGTGACTTGGATGGAGAGTTGTCTCATTGGCACTAATACACAACTTCTTATGTCTAGGTATTCAATTTCAGAAATGTTTGTATGTGACCATGTCAATTTGTCCGAAATACAGAGTGACACTGACCATGCCACTTTTATGTTTAACAATTCATTTACTGACAAATATGATCACATATGCAAACCATGACATGTTTATTGCTAATTCTACTTATATTTCCGATTGTCTTAATCAAGAGACCGATTGATCGATTTTGTCTGAAGTAATATTATCGTAGACATATTTCAACCTGTGTATTGTATTAACTTATAGAGCTCTGCTTTAAAAATCTCATTTTCCAAACCGAATGAAATCAGTTAATTAAAATAAATACTAGTATAATGTATTTTCTTTTTAAATCATACACCCTACTGAATTTAATTTTGTGGTTTGGCCTTTACCTTGGCAAGACCTTGGCCTTAACCTTGTATCAGTGTGTGTGACTGACAAGTTTAAAAAACAAATTATAAAAAAAAAAAAAAAAATAATATCAAAATTAAAAAAAAAAAAAAAATTTAAAAAATAAATTAATAAGTAAATAGATTAAAAAAATTAATAAAAAATAAAAAATAAAAAATATAAATAAAAATAAATTCCCCTTCCCCTCTTTTTTCGCATTTATATTCAAATCAAATTCTTTTACTGCTGATATGAGTAGCCATAAATTATGCTTAATAGATCTGCAGAAATATGTAGATTGTATTTCATTAAAAATTAAAATTCATCGAAATTTAATTCTTTTGATCTCCGAAGCTTATATAAATAAAAAATGCATGGCTTAATTTATCTATGGACTAATGAAACCATAAATTGAACACGCTATCTATTTCCCGGTTTAGTATGTTGTCAAAGTAATTATTACCATCTTATCAAAACTAATTTTCATCACAATTTTTTTTTTACAATTTATCTTCCTTATCCGTCAGATCCGGATCATTGACACTGATATATCATTGATAATACAAGATAACAGATTTGTATTGTTTGTCAATAATCACGTCACTGTAGTCTGTTGATTTATGACCCGGTTACCTACTAATACCTATTAACCAAGATTTTAGCGATTGCATAATCATGTTTTTAAGTCCCTTTAAAAAATATTACGTAATGGTAATGCTCTAATAATTTCTATTTTGTAAAACTTGTCAAATTTTGATGAGGATAATTTATGATCGAATATACACAAATCTATCGATTTTGATTGGATGACAAAAAGCCATATGGTTCGGTAAATACTAAATACCAATATCGACCCCTCAACTACTGGCCACACAAAGACATCAATAAACATTGTTTGGTAAATTTGGATAAAATTGCATAAAGGTAAGTTTTTTTTCTTGCAAAAATACGTAATCATTGTAGGTAAATTTGAGACGAAGAGCAACAATAAAAAGATTGTGCATATGCTTTTGGCTTCTTGCTTTGTCATCTAAAACAGTGCAGAGATTGTGAGGCATTAATGCATGCACTACATTGTATATTTCTACTTTTTTTACCACTCAGTTTCATCTCTTAATTATTTTTTTAAATGGAAAATTAACTTCAAGCTTTAAGACAAAACCTACAGTTTTACCATTTAGAATGACTAGTAAGGTAAAATAAAATATGTATACCTGTTTCCTGCCCCCGGACAGAAAATATGATAAATAGGTATTAATAGCCTACTTTATTTAATTTTAAAAACTTCACACAAATTACGAAGGGAATTGTTCTTGACTTAAACAATACTTTACTAAAATGCGATGATCTTATCATCAGTGATCATACTGGAACAATTTAGGGAGACAGGAACAGAACTATATTATATTTTTGTTTGGCCTAAATTGAGACTACTATAACACACTGTGTTATAGTAGTCTCAGGCCTAAATCAATATTTCGCTGTTTGAATTCTCTAATGAAAACATTTTCTTTTGCAACGTCATCTTTATTGATAATGTACATGTAGGTCCAATTTTACATGTAATTGTTTCCCTTACATGAGGGTAAACATGATATTTTAAGACTTATAGACAAAAACTACAGAAATACAGACAAAACAAAATAAAGAAAAGGGTAAAACCGATCAAAAAATTAAAATAATAAGAAGAGAATAATGGTGTGCAAAAAATATATATATATTAAAAAAAAGACCTAAAAAATCACATAAATTATTCCAATTAGATTTTAATCGAAAGACGCCTCTAGCCAATAATAAATTTGTTGACCATTTAAAATACACATTTGAATCTATGATACCTAAAGTCCAAAACTAGTTAATAAAGACTTCTTATGGTATTTATATTATTTTTCTAAAAGGCTGTAAACCTTCTATAGAGTCTCTGATAACACGTGAAGTCTTTCAATACAAATAATCGGGTGCAGGACAACTGGGGCTGACAACTAGGATCGCCTACAAAAAAAGACAACATTGACCGTTAATAAGTCGGTAAACGGACAGAAAGTCACAGGACAAAAAGTCACAGGACATAAAGTCACAAATTTGATAGGACAAAAAGTCACAGGACAAAAAGTCACAAGTAGTTTGTTGACAATTATTTGAATATATAAGAGAAATATCTTGAAATATTTACTTTTTAATACATTTATTCATATTTAAGTGTAGGAAATGTGTCATTATACTTGAAAAATGAAGATTTATTTAATTTTAATCATGCAAAGGGTATATTTCTTGGCCCCATGAAGCCATTAAAGTGCAAAGCCACGTTGACATTTTGGTTTTTTTAACAATTATTTGATCATCTTTGATATTTTTTGGATAAATTTTGTTTACAATGTTGGTTTATATACAATAGTTCAAGAAAAATACATAAATGTTTTTGTAGAAATAAGTGTTTTTTTATTCAAAGAAAAAATTCAGAAAAAATGAATTGTGACTTTTTGTCCTGTGACTTTTTGTCCGTGACTTTTTGTCTGTGACTTTTTGTCCTGTGACTTTCTGTCCTACATTCAAAAAATACTCCATTCTTTGTTTTCCAAATAATTAATATTATCAATAATTGATAGGTTCCAGTTCGACGGGTTCAAACAGAAAGATTTAAAAAGCAGAGAAAACTGTGCATCTTATAATCGACATGACTTTATCAGATGACAATACCAATACTAAAATAAGGCATACACATATAGTTATATACTTTAATTCAGTCACGGACCCGCGATATCACGGGTGTGTTCTAGTTAACACTAAGAATTAATTTACTATTAGCTATAAACTTTTGAAATTTAAAAAAAATACTCCTAGCTTTAAAATTTTGAAATTCATTCCAAAGGATAATCAAGAGTTCTGTCTTATGATCCATTGTAATATACTCATTTATTATCACAATAAACTCAGTACAGAACAAGATTGAAAATTAATGAACTTTAAGTTAACCTTGACCAAATTAAAGTTCTTAAACACTGTAACATAACGTAAGGAGTAAAAATGGTGGACGGATGTAGGTCAACAAGGGACTGTTGATACCTATGATGATTCAGCATACAGTGAAACCTGATAAAACCGAACCCTGAATAAACCGGAAACCTGTCTAATCCAAACTTGTTCTGAAGACCAATCATATCACATTTTATGCATTGTGAACCTGATCAAACCGAATACCTGCCAAAACCGAACAAAATCTCAAGTCCCGAAAGGGTTCGGTTTAGTCAGGTTTCACTGTATTTGTATATTCTTTATTCGACTAAGAAGTCATAAAAATGTTTTAAAAAAATTTCATGCGTTTCAAAGCGCTTTTCTAAATCAACATTAATCAGACACGCTCAAAACTGAATATTTGAATGCCAATGATGTATAAGAACAGTTGAAGAGATATACATTGCATATGATTAAATACATGTAGAACTTAAAAATATAGCAATCCATCTAAATAGCTGTCATTCAAAGAAAAAATAGTTCTGTCATTGAAATAATTAGCGTGCGTGGCTCTATTGCGAGAGCTCGAGAGTTCGGTTCCCTACCGAACCACAGTTAAGATAAATATAGAAAAAAGAATACCAAAACCACTCGATTTCCGGAATGTATTTTCCATTAATTCTTTTTAAACTCATTGACGTTCGTCTATATTAATCTGTTATTTTCCTTATTTTTACAGGTTCTCAAGTTAAAGCAGACAATGTGTTGATTCAGAATCAGGCAGGAAGTGGAATAACTAGATTTATTTGTATTCAAAATGGCAGCTGCAGTAGTATCTTCACAGAGTTTTGACAATATTCCTAGTACAAGACAATTCGTTATACAGTTAGACGGCAATACAAGATATCCGGAACATGTGTTACTAAGAATAAACAAAAGTAGTGGATGTAACCCGAGACCTTCTGATGTCGGAATCAAAACATGTTTTTCTTCTCACTCGACTTCGTCTCGTAATACTTCTGACGTAAAACGAGAAGACAGTTATAATTTTTACAAATCTATTACAAATATTCACAAATGGCCGGGTGATGATACCTATGACATTGCTAAAATACAGGAATGGAAAGATTGGAGACGGAAAGCTAATTTGCATATGGCGAACACGATTATTGACGAAGAGTGTCCCGGACTTTCCCGAGTAAGCGATTTAACAACCCATCCTATTGAAAATGACATTGTTTTCAACGTGTACAAGACAACACGGTCATCTGAAGGTTCAATGTCAGTGCTTGGTGTTACATCATTCAGTATGTTCGGGATACCTCGGATCCAATCAAAAGTCGATTTCGATGACAAAAGTAGCCTCCATGTGGATGATTTAATGCCGCCAGATTACGACGACTGTTTCTATGGTAACGATGACCTTCCTCCAGATTACGACGAGGTTTTTCAGACATAGGATAATTTTCAAACGTTCAAGTATATAGTGCAAGCGGTTCAAACATATTCAATGTTTACTGTATATTCTCAGAAGGCCAAACATTTTGAATCTCATACGAAAGCGGTGTTGTCATGATGATATTAACGAACGCTGTCTTTCAATTATGACGCCAATAGATTGAAAAAATATTAGCATATAATCTTATTTAGTCAAAATATGGTATTGTTAGATATGGATTTAATACTTTGTGTTTTTAGTGTTTCATTTAATACATTTATTTTAGTTGTTTGCTTTTAGGATTTAAACATGAAACACGTTTACATACTGTATTAAAAAAAGTTGTCGGAAGTATTTTTTTATACGTTGTTTGATTTTAGAATTTAAAACATGAAACACGTTACTGTTTTTAAAAATAGTGCAAGTAGTCGGATTCGTTTTGATATCATGTTCCTGAAAGTTGTGAACTCTGATATAAATCTGCTTAAACAAGTGGACAGTTACTGTAAAATGTGATATGGACAGAGATTAATTAGAATAACAACAAGTTTGACGTTAAACATATCAAAATATGTAGTATTTGTTTTGAAATGTAATGTGTTGTTCATGTTTTTATAGACTATAAAATGGACTGTTTGCTATTATGACTTTTATACATATTAAGTAAATAACTTTTACATGAAACATGCTAGATCTGTCTAATTAAACAGTCTTATCATTGAAACCTGTAAACAGTTGATCATTTGATAAATGATGGTTCTTTTTATCTAAAGAATAAATCTGTTTTTAAAGTACCAAACACGACACAGACTAAAAATCACTATACATGTACCTAGGTAGTTTAGGCTAGCTTTAAAACCAGGTTTAACACACCTTTTCTTCGGAAAAAACATGTACATGTACCAAACCGGAATAAGACAGTTGTTTTCTCTTCGTTCAGATGGTTGATTATTGTCAGTATTTATGGACATACTTTTATGAATTTTCTTGAGTGAGGTATTTCTGTTAATACTTTTACAAGAGCTTATTAAATGGTCTTTTTTGGGGCCCTTTATAGCTTGGCTCTGTATTGAAGACCGTACCTTGACCTACAATGGTTTACCTTTATAAATTTTGGCTTAGATGGAGAGTTGTCTCATTGGCACTCATACCACATCTTCCTATATCCATTTAACAATTGAGGTGTCTGTGACCTTTATAATGTTAAAGCTTTAAATCCGAGTATAGAGACACAAGAAAAAATCCCAGAGACTTTACAAAAGATCTGCAAAAAACACCATATTCATATTCATAAGGCAAAATTATTGCATTGTAAACGTCGATTCGCGATACAATGTAGACACATGATTGGCATGACAGGGTTTTCAGTGGGTGTGTGTGTGTGTGTGTGTGTATCAGGAATTAAGACAATTCAGGATTAAAAAATAACTATCTCATTAACTACTTCTTCATATATACATATGACATACACAAACACTATAATAGAGTATGTATTAAAACAATTGTAGACAGTGATGCTAGAGAATTCGTGCGTTCTAATATTAGCCAATTTACTTCAGTGGAAACTTCATGTTTAACCCCGCCACATTCTTTATGTATGTGTTTGTCCCAAGTCTGGAGCCTGAAATTCAGTGGTTGTCGTTTAAATGTGTTACATATTTGTTTTTCGTTTAATTTTTGTACATACATTAGGCCGTTAGTTTTCTCGTTTGAATTGTTTTACATTGTCATTTCGGGGCCTTTTATAGCTGACTATGTGGTATGGTCTTTGCTTATTGTCGAAGGCCGTGCGGTGACCTATAATTAATTTCTGTGTTATTTTGGTCTCTTATGGAGAGTTGTGGCAATCATACTACATCTTTCTTTATATTCATTTAGCATCATTATAAAAAGAAACGGCTATAAAAAAGAAGTAACAACATATAACTGACTGACACCTATACTTCATGTAGCAGTAAAACAATATTAGAGGATGCTGATGTAATAAGCAGACATTTTATAATTCTAATATCAGCCACTGTACTTTTGATGAAACTGAATGCAACATTATTATCAACAGAGGTATCAAAAAGCTATCAAAGTAATTTAATTAAAAATATAAATACGACAAACACATATACTAGTTGTACAACAATATTAGACCATGCTGATATAGAATCCATGCATTCCACCTTCTAATATGAAAAAGAAGATGTGGTATGATTGCCAATGAGACAACTCTCCACAAGAAAACAAAATGTGTTACATATTTGTTTTTCGTTCATTTTTTGTACATAAATTAGGCCGTTAGTCTTCTCGTTTGAATTGTTTTACATTGTCATTTCGGGACATTTTATAGCTGACTATGCGGTATGGGCTTTACTCATTGTTGAAGGCCATACGGTGACCTATAGTTGTTAATTTCTGTGTCATTTGGTCTCTTGTGGAGAGTTGTATCATTGACAATCATACCACATCTATTTTTTATATAGGCAGAACTTTCGAAATAACAGTACACTTACAGTAGAAATTTCATCAATAAGCTTATTAAGAATTTAAGGACAATTCTAAAACTTGATGAGGATATTACGGGAAAATATAAAAAAGAAGATGTGGTATGATTGCCAATGAGACAACTATCCACAAAAGACCAAAATGACACAGACATTAACAACTATAGGTCACCGTACGGCCTTCAACAATGAGCAAAGCCCATACCGCATAGTCAGATATAAAAGGCCCCGATAAGACAAAGTAAAACAAATCAAACGAGAAAACTAACGGCCTTATTTATAAACAAATATGTAACACATAAACAAACGACAACCACTGAATTACAGGCTCCTGACTTGGGACAGGCACATACATAAATAATTTGGCGGGGTTAAACATGTTAGCGGGACCCCAACCCTCCCCCTAACCTGGGACAGTGGTATAACAGTACAACATAAGAACGAACTATAAAAATCAGTTGAAACAGGCTTAACTCATCAGATGGACAAAAATACAAGTGGACGTGGCTGGGTAATTATACATCCCGACACAAAAAGACACAATGAACAGATCTGAGAGCCTATCGAAATTCATTTCAGAGTTAAACCGTTCTCAGATTTCCATAGCGATTATGGATTTGTTGAGTGTCCAGCGTCAAGTAGCAAATATTTCATGCGAATACAGGACTTTTATAACAAGTTAACAATACATTCAATAGATGAAGGAGGATTACCTCCCTTGACACATTGTTAGTCAGAGACTGTTGAAACAAAACTTTCTTAACATACACCAAATAGTAGCTTGACTTGGGACAGATATATATTTACTTCTTCCTCGAGATAACAATCCTTCGGTTTTATCTTTTCTCGATCGCGATGGAAAGACAAATTCTGTTTGAATAAACATACATAAAATCAGAAAATAGATAACTTACTTGCTGGTAAAATACCAATCTATATTAAAGCTACGATTTTCGTTCGCAAAGGCTTCCACTTAATTTGCATTTCTACTTATTAATATAGGAATTGCATGATCGTAGTTCACAGAAAGCGGAAGCGTTCTTGATTGAGGCATACACTTTTATGCTGTGGTATAACACTAAGCATGACCCGAACATTTAAAAGAAGGGCGTCCGTTAAGACATGCGGGTGTATCAGAACACAATTACGGCATCATCACGTTGATGCACGTTAAAATACCCTTGTAGCAACAACCCAAATGAGTAAGATGGCAGACTGTTGCATTGCAAAATTTTGTTTCTGATAAAAATACCCTTTCTGTAAAATTATACATAATAAAGCATGTCTATATCTTAATCCTCATTTCATCATCATGTGTTGCGTTCACACGCTAAACTTCCCAACCAAGCTATAATATATCTACAGAAACCAAAGGATCTGAAAAAAAATCATCATAGATACCATTATTGAAATTTTAGATTTGTGCCTGACGCGCATTTCGTCTATGTACAAATGACTTATTAGTGACGCTCGATAAAAATGTTAAAGGCCATATACATTACGAAATTGAAGAGCATTGGGGACCAAAAATTCCGAAAAGTTTTTCCAAAATACAGCTACTAGGTCAATCTATTCATAAAGCAGTAAAGCCTTAGCATTTCAAAAATATAAAGTTTTGTAGAAAGTTAGTTTATAATAAATGTGACCGTATAAAGACCAAACGCGAACAAATATGTGATTGAATAAAGGTCAAAGAAAGACAAATTTGTGACCGAAAAAATACCAAAAGAAAGATAAATATGTGATCGAATAAAGACCAAAGGCAAGATGCAATCGAAAAGACCAAAGGGACAAAGATGTGTTCTATTAAAGACCAAAGAACAGCGATGGGAGCGAAAAGACCAAAAGAACAAAGATATGTTCCATTCAAGACCAAAGAACAAAGATGTGATCGAAGAAAGACCAAAGAGCAAAGATTGAATCGAATAAAGACCAAAAGAACAAAAATTGAATCGATTAAAGACCAAACGATGATAAAGATGTGATCGAATAAAGACTAAAAGAGCACGTCAATTTGTGATCGAATTAAGACAAATGGCAAGATGCGATCGAAAAGACCAAAAGGACAAAGATGCGAAAAAAGACCAAAAAGTAGACAAATATGTGATTAAAAAAACGCTAAAGAAAAAATATGAAACGGAATAAAGGAGCAAAATATGTGATCGAAAAAAGACCAACGAACAAAGATGTAACGGACTACAGACTAAAGGATAAAGTTGTTACGGAATTAAGACTAAAGATTATATAGCCAGAAGAAGTATCCTTAAAGGGATAATTCGCGATTTTTCACTTTTCATCTTATTATATTCATAATACCATAAAAAACATATTCACCAAGTTTTATTTTGATATGAAATCTAATAAAGAAGAAAATTGGGAATTATTAATTTTATTTCTTGAAGCTTCCTGACTTATGTGACGTAGTTTAAGTCTTTGATGCATGCCGGGAGTGAAAATATCTCATTTAAGTCTTGTTCGTTAACAATCTAATTACGCGATTTAAAGCGCATCGACGACTTTTGGTGTAGCTATTAACCAACGAAAAATAAGTGATAGCCATGCAACTTTTAAAATTAGATCGTGTGGATATTTTAAAACGAATTTTAATAATAAGATTAATTCATACATAGAACATTTTTATGATTTGTTTTGTACAAATACTTTAAACAAACATATGAAATTGACATGATCAATAGTGTATTAAAAAAGGGAAACTTCGCAAAAAAATCAAAAATTGATATTATGTTCATTCTGTATAAAAATGCTCAAATTCATAGATATTAAAGTTTTATTCCGCTAGATAAGCGATCACCATCGATTTTAAATTTAGAGTATCAATTCTCTGCGATCCGCCATTTTGTCTTCTTTCCCGATTAATAAAAACGATATGTCTATAAACCACAAAGAAACAAAACTACAGTAACCGATGTAGTCGTAATTGCGTGTCGATATCTTGTCAATCGTACGGTTGTTTTATCCGACTAACTAACTTGATACGAAAAATATTCTTACTTTTTTTAAATTACCATTGTCTGTTGTTTTTAAACTGTTGATATTGGAATTAGGTGAAAAGTCAAAGTTGAAATCATAAATAAGTGTTCCGTGAAAATTGTTTTCGAAAATCTAATTTGTTCATAATTCTTTAAAGTAATAAACAAATATATTTTGATCTTCCCTCATCTGATCACCAGCATGGCTAAAGGTATTACTTCCAAAGGTATTGTGAGGGGTGTGAGGTGACACGTCCAGGTATTCAAGCGATTTCCTGTCGGGCTTGCAAGTTCATGCATCGTTTCACTTCTGCAGGTATTGATCAGTGTACACGGCTGATAACTTATAACTTTCCATTTTGAACTATCAGATGAATAATATACAACTCTGTCTTACTTGTCATTACTAAACTCATACGCTTGTTTATAAATAACATCTCTGGTGTAAAGAATATAATTCATAAACATATAAATAATACCCAAAAAATAAGATTTGATGAAATTAAAATCTATTTAAATATTTTTTCCAAGGGTGAATTTGGGAAAATGTAATATATAGTCATTGTCAATAGTGAAGGACAGATTGGAACAGACCAGAAATATTGATTTAAAAAAATGTACGCACTTGCCGACGATGCGTTTATACGACTGGATAGAAAGTTACGGAACTATAGCGCAATTTAAAATATATACATGTATACATTGAACATAAGAAAAAAACATATATTTTGAATAAATAGGGGTAAAAGTGTTGTAAATAGACTAGTCCACGTATGCCAACAGTATGTAATCATCGAATGTCGATAGACTATTGTATACCAGAAGAAGAAGAGAACCAATTTGATTTAAATACAGGTCGATGTATAACTTTTGCTTTGGTTCATTGAAGCTGTGGACCTAGTAAAATCACAGATTTATTTTTCAATAAGATTGTTCTCGAACAAAGGAAGTAATTCGTCATCACAATTGTTATATATGCCACTGGACGAACACTAATTATCCCCAGGGAATGTGAATATTTTGCTGGGAAACTTTTGAGTATCAAAGTTTCAAATTAATTTCGGGATTTATTTTCTTTCTTGGTATTCAATAACAGAAAAAAGAATAAATTACTTGTTCGCTAAATAGGGGTATTCTTGTCAGATAAAAGACTTTTAGTTATATTTAAAAAATAGGGAAATATGACATTAAATTGGTTCTGTCTTTTTTTAAACATCGTTAAAAAGATGTGTGTCTAAGGTGAACGCCACAAGAACCCTGTAATACTAGTACGAGAGTATAGCATGTAAACATTCCTTCTCAATAATATGGTTGTATTGGAAATCTTTTCATACAGATTGACAACACATTGTCCGATATGCATGTAATATTTGCCACATGACGCCCATAGTTCTTTCTACCATCATCATCTTATTCTGTGATATTGCTGTAAACATCGATGGTTCACACCCAAACAAAATGGGAGTAATGGACCTTCAGAGCTTCTCCGTGTTATACACTTGTGAAATATATAGACGAAATTTCTGTATTGAAATGAATCTACATCTCACAAACAGGATTTTCAAATAACGATTGTGAGTAATCACCTTACAAACCAATATAAACGTATGGCAAGATATAACCATGAAGGAATTTAGTTTTTGTCAGACGCAAGAACTCATCACTATATATATCATAAACGTATACGTATATATATGCATACAGTTTCAAATATTAAGAACAAGCGGTCGATGTCGATAGTCTGTTTTCTAACTGTTCAGAGTTAGACATGTCACTTGTTCATTCTTGGAAGCCTTCATATTCCCCGTCTAACGATGGGAACTCTTTCTGATTGTGTTGACTATAAATGCTTGTATGGTAATTCTGTCGTTTATCTGTACAAGCGGTTGCATTTCCTCTCATTTCCCAACAAACAAACGAACGAAACGCCACTAGTCTGATTTCTCTGGAGCTCATCCTCAATGGCTCTTATACGTCAGGAAACTTACATGTATACTAATAATGATTGTTTCAAGAACAACGATGTATGGACGAACTATTATAAATTCGTCAATATCAGTTATGCATGACTAAAATATAACTCTTATTACAACTACTGTATTACTTATTTGGATTAATGACGGCTATCATGTTCAACATTGCACAAATATTATCATAGAATTTAAAAAAAAATCCTCAAAAATCCTCAAAAGAAATAATGCCTTAGCTTAGATATTTGATATTCTTTTCACAAAAAGTTCGTGTAAATGATTGTCAAATGAATTTAATTATGTAAGAATAAAATGTTAAAAAGAAACTAAAAAAAAATCATGCATGTTGTATGTTGTATTTTTTTGTCAATTAAAAATTTTAAAATTGCAATAGTTTTATTAGCATTTAAACACAGCCAGATTTGAATACAAGTTAAGAAATTCCGGTAAAGTCAATGATATCAAACAGATGTACAATGGTATATCAAATTGGGTAATATTGCATTTAGTTTTTATAAAAGATTAAAACTACTATTTTTTGCTTCATATTTGAATCTTTACGCCAATTGCCGCTAAGAAAGTAATCAAAAATTGTTTCCTTTTATTTTTATACACTTTCGGAATTACGAATCTGAATTTTATTTTCAATTAATTTACACAATTTAATTATTGTATCTTTATTCTCATCGTGTATTAAATCTTAGTGTATTCAACATCGTGACAGCATACTCTTTCTAATCCTTTCTGTTTATCCTTTCCAAATAACAACAGTTATACCTGTGTACGCTTGAACTCACACCTGCGGCTAAATAGCTACAAGGTAAACGAATTGACCTCAAGCCGAGAAATATACAGTGACCTTTACAAAATAATATACACACTCTGCTCACACATTAGTTGCATTGAAATGATTATCAAAACAATAACGGTAAATAGAACTGAAATATTTTCAGTTCAATATCAGTAAAAATGTTCAATAAATATTTTATGAAAAAAATCTCAACAATAATTAATTAAATTTATTCAAAAACATTTACTAGAGATAATTTTATAGGAGTTTAATTCAATCAATACAAAACGGTATATGCATATTCATTTTCGTTCATTCTTATATTGTGGTTCATAACTTCGACCATTCGTCAGCTGTGCGCTTTTAATTACGTATATTGTCGATAAGCTATAAGAGTTAAACAGATATTATTTTTTCCCAGAATTCAATAAATCGGGCTAATACGTCACGACCCACTCGAGAATTCAACCAAAAAAGTTACAAATACTTGATTTTCTCCGTTATTAGAAGGAATATAAATTTAAAACTTTGCAAATGTGGTTTTTATGTTAAGATGAACATAATTAGATGATAAGTAAAAAATCGCGGAATTTCCCTTTAAAATACATGTTTGTATTCTGACGTTTTTGCTTCATTACAGCAAACATTTTCACTTGCTTGTACGGTGGAAATAAAATGTGTATTGTTTTGTGACACCTAAAGAATGTTGAATGCGTAGGTTAACTCAAGGTAATTAAAAGATTAGCATTATGTAATTCTAATCCTTTGATCCTCATTCAGTGAAATCTAGGCGTCACGGTTCACTGGCATTCAGGTGTGAACAGCATAATTGTAAACGGGACTCCGACAAAATTTCGACACATGAATGTAAAAAAAAAAATTAAAATTAATTAACGGGAATAATAAGATCGCACAATAACTGGATAGCTGTTGTATATTTTTATATTTTGCATAAGATCACTTTTTAATGAATTATGACTTTTGATTACTTTAGTAACGATAAAACACTGAATTATTTTAATTGAAGAATTTATATATAAAAATAGCCTTCTAAACACGAGTTTATGAACTAAAAATTGTACTATTTCAAATAAGGATCGGCAGCCTTAAATATTTCAAACAAATCATTAACAATTGCAATTATATATTTTAGTCCATCCAAAGTGATCTTTAATTACCTATTTAGAAATTAATGTGCTCATCAAAATATTTTAAATCTGACAACACATGAAGACTTCAGATATTTAAAAAGAAAAATGTTTAAAAAAATTGACAGGAAATTAAAGGATCTAATTGGAATGGAATCGACAAATTACGAACAGATATGCTTTTCAAGTGTGAAAAACATCAACAAAATTTATACATAATCGGGAATATGTCCTTCTTAAAATACTCTTCGTCTCACACCGTAACTATATATAATACTTTAGCTATTTGACCAACGATGTATAAAAAAAGACAACGAATTTAATGTCATCCTTCCCTATTTTTTAATGTAATTATAAGTCTGTTTCAACTGGCAAGAATACCACTAAAGCGGACAAGCAGTTTCTTTAAATTGCTGTCATTGAATATCTAGAGAGAAAATAAATCCCGAAATTGATTTGAATGAATGAATGAATGAATACTTTATTTGCAAGAAGCATATACATGCTATGGCAAACGAAAATATATACAATATATGACAAACAAAAGACAGCAGAGAACAGTAGTTACAGGGTATACAATAATATTATGACAATATATGCGATCTAATTTTCCAAGCTGCATTTAAATAGTTACATAGTTTTACTGTCAGAGATTTAGAATGAGCTTGTAATAAATTATCTAACTTGTGCCGATTTGGCCAAGAACAGTAGAATAAAGGTAAAAATTCTATACGCACAGATCTATACGCTGGACATGATAAAACAAAATGATACTCGTCCTCTAAAACATTCATATTACAACACATACAAATTCTGTTTTCTCTTTGAGTATTTAGATAACGACCAACTTCAACATTTAATTTAAGTGTGCCGCTACGTAGTTTTGTTAATATAGATACATTACAATGAAAATCTAAGTATTTTTCAAAACCAAATTCTAGTTTATATCGTTTATAAATACAAAGTTTATTACATTCTTCTAAAGCTGTATTCCAGCTTTGTAAAAATTGATCTTTAATACGTGTTTTTATACAATCAAATGATAATTTACTAGTATCTTGTGAAATCCATACATCATAAAATCCAAGGTTACATAACAATTTTTTTACGTTAGACGCCCAATTAATTTTACCATTATTTGCATCTTTGTACAAAAGTTTATAAACTTCATATACAATATGAGGTTTATTAGTTACAATATGAATCCAATATTTCAGGATTTTATATTTTCTCAAAATATGCAATGGCAGGTGCCCAAGTTCACCATATAAAAAATTTGTAGGGACTTTTTTACCAAGTTTCAAAATAAATCTACAAAATCTATTATATATAAGCTCTATATCACCAGCACGATGAAAACCCCATATTTCAGACCCATAACTTAAAACGGATCCAACCATACTATCGAATAGGAAAATTTGTTGTTCAGTAGTCACATATATTTGTTTCAATGAATTTATTAGTGAAGATAAAGCTCTTGATCCTTGTTGAGATAAACGCTTTTGAGTTTGTAAAAATTTTCCATTATAGTGGAGCAATACACCGAGGTATACATAGGAGTTCACAATTTCTAATTCTCTGTCGTTGTAATAAAAACGTTTTACCACAGGCCTCCATCCATTTCGGAAAACAACAACTTTTGTCTTCTCCGTGTTTACTTCTATGTTCCATTTATTACAATATAGTAGTAATTTATTCAGTAAATGTTGCAACACGTTCGTTGATTTTCCAAAAAGTACGGTATCATCAGCAAATAAGATCAAATATATTAAAAATCCATTTAGAGACACGATGTCTTTATCTGTTTCAACGGAAATATCTTGAATAATGTCGTTAATAAAAAACAAAAACAGCAAAGGCGATAAAGGTTCCCCTTGTTTCACACCAAGAAAATTGTCAAACGCATCTGACAGCACTCCTCCAGATCGTACACGAAGACGCACTGATGAATATAAAGTTTTAATAATAGAAACAAATTTGTTACTAATGCCATTCTTTAGCAGTTTGTATATCAAAATTCTTCTGTGTAGTTTATCAAAAGCCTTGCGAAAGTCCACGAAGGCACAAAAAAGCTGAAGCTTTTGTACTAAAACATGTGATATAATTCCATGCAGTGTGAAAATGGCGTCAACAGTTGAACGACCAGGACGAAAACCAAACTGATTGTCTATTAATTTCTCTTCGTCTTCCGACCACGACAGCAAACGTTCCGTTAATATGCTAGTAAATATCTTAGAAAGAATGCTCACCAATACAATTGGCCTGAAATTGTTAGGGTCTGACAAATCACCGCTTTTGGGTACAGGGATAACTATACATTCGGTCCAATTATCTGGATATATTCCATTGTCAAACATAGAGTTGAAAAGAATTTTAAAAATAGGCGCAAAGAAAAGAGGATTCGCAGCTAACATTTCACCAATTATATCATCATTTCCCGAACTTTTGCCAGTTTTAAGTTTCTGTATAGCTTTTATAATTTCATCTTCTGTAATTTCTGAATCGAGAATATCAATACTTATTTCACCAAAGTCGGTATTGTTTAATAAATGTAAAACTTCATCACAAAGTTCTGGTGGGTTCGATCCCAAAATATTTTCGAAATAGTTCAACATCTCATTATTTTCAACTAAACATTTTGATCTGTTTTTCGGTTTTACAGCGGACCAAAACTTTCTAGGTTCCCTTTTTGCAACTTGGATACTCTATAGTTTTCCCGGAAAATATTCACATCCCTCGTATAAGTGTACTTCCAGTGGCGTATATATTAGAATGTAGGACAGAAAGTCACAGGACAAAAAGTCACAGACAAAAAGTCACGGACAAAAAGTCACAGGACAAAAAGTCACAATTCATTTTTTCTGATTATTTTCTTTGAATAAAAACCGCTTATTTCTACAAAAATATTTTTGTATCTTTCTTGGACTATTGTATATAAACCAACTTTGTTAACAAAATTTATCAAAACAATATCAAAGATGATCAAATAATTGTTAAAAAAACAAAATGTCAAAGTGGTTTGGCACTTAAATGGCTTCATGGTGCCAAGAAATGTATCTTTTGCCTGATTAGAATTAAATAAATCTTGATTTTTCAAGTATAATGACACATTTCCTAAACTTTAATATGGATATATGTATTAAAAAGTAAATATTTCAAAATATTTCTCTTATATATTCAAACAATTGTCACCAAATTATTTGTGACTTTTTGTCCTGTGACTTTTTGTCCTATCAAATTTGTGACTTTATGTCCTGTGACTTTTTGTCCTGTGACTTTCTGTCCGTTTACCATATATTACATGCATTTTGGAACAATTGTGACGAAGACGAATTTCGTCCTTTTTTCGAGAACAATCTAATTGAATTATAAATGTCCATAACTTCGATGAGCCAAATAAAGTTATATATCGACCTGTGTTTAAATCTCTTCTTCTTCTCCTTCTTCGTTTGGTATACAATAATCTATCGACATTTGATGATTACTTACTGTTGGCATACGTGGACTTTTCATTTTACAAAACTTTTACCCCAATTTACGCAAAATATATTATTCTTTCTTATGTTCTATGTATAAATGTATATATTTTAATTTGCGCTATAGTTCCGTAACTTATAATCCAGGCGTATAAACGAATGGTCGACAAGTGCGTACATTTTTTAAAATCAATATTTCTGGTATGTTCCAATCTGTCCTTCACCATTGACAACGAGTATATATTACATTTTACCAAATTTATTCTTGGATTTTTTTTTTATTTCATCAGATCTGTTGTTTTTTTTTGTTGGTATTATTTATATTTTTATAAATATTTTCTTTTAACCAGAAATGTTATTTATAAACAAGCGTATATGTTTAGTAATGACTATATATTATATCACTTTCGGACACGCAAGATAGAGATGTATATTATACACCTAATAGTTCAAAATGGAAAGTTATAAGTTATCGGCCGTGTACACTTATCAATACACTAAGAAGTGAAACGATGCATGAATTTGCAAACTCGACAGGAAATCGCTTGAATACCTGGACGTGTCACCTCACACCCCCTACAATACCTTTGGGAGTAATACCTTTAGCTATGCGGGTGATCAGTGGAGCGAAGATCCTAATTTATTTGAATAAAGTTTATTACATAAAAGAATTATGAACTAATTAGATTGCCGAAAACAATTCAAGTTTCACGGAATTTAGTTTTTTTTCACTAATTCCTATATTATCAGTCTTAAAATAACAGATCATGGTTATTAAAAAAATAAGAAATTTTTCCGTATCAAGTTAACTAGTCGGATAAAACAACCGTACGATTGACGAGATATCGACACGCAATTACGACTACATCGGGTTACTGTAGTTCTGGTCCTTAGACATATCGCGACTGCAAATCGGACAAGGTGACAAAATGGCCGACCGGAGAGAATTGATACTCTAAATTTAAAATCGATGGTGATCTCTTATCTAGCAGAATAAAACTTTAATACCTATGAATTTGAGCATTTTTATACAGAATAAACATAATATCAATTTTTGATTTTTTTGCGAAGTTTCCCTTTAACAACAAAATTATTTTCATTTACCTGTGTATAATGTGACATATTTTTTTTCATAGCTGATGTTTTTCTAAAATTGTTTAACATTTCACAGCGGTTTTATACTTTTACTTGAATCATCCCTTATTTTTATAAACTATGTACTATTTACATTGTATCACATATCAAACGTATTCGTTCATTGTGTGTAAATTTGTGTTACTACGTTTTTTTAATGAGTTATGTCATTCCAATTGATATTTTATAGAGTGTATTTCTATGGTGTGATGTTATACCATTGTTTCAGAACAGGGAGAAGGTTTGGTACCATCAAAACGTTTAAAACCACTGCAATTGTTTTCACCTATCCTAAGTCAGGAATCTGATTTTTTAGTGGTTGTCGTCTGTTTATATGGTTCATAAGTGTTTCTGGTTTTTAGTTTTTATATAAACTTAAACACATTCTAAACCCCATCCCTGAACTTGTTTGTCATATTGGAGTCTTCATAAAACAGTCTTTAGAACTGAGGGAGTCAGACCCGTGTCAGGCAAGGTTATGATGGTGTTTTTACATACATTTATAATTGAACTCTAATGTTCTATTATTCTATATATTGTATTGTATTATTTTGTATTTCATTGTATTACATTGTATTTCACTGTATTGCATTGTATAGTATAAAATTATTGTTTGATTATATTGCTTGACCCTCATGGGTGTAATTTTGCAATAAAGATTATATTAGACAAGTTGTTTTCCCGTTTGAATGGTTTTACACTAGTAATGTTTGGGGCCCTTTATAGCTTGATGTTCCGTGTTAGCCAAAGCTCCGTGTTGAAGGCCGTAACTTGACCAACAATGGTTTACTCTTATAAATTATGGCTTGGATGGAGAGTTGTCTCATTCCTACACTGTGGATTCATGTATTTTTGTGGATCAAGAAAACTTACATGTTTGTTGATATTTGATTTCGTGGTTTTGCAAAAGTCTGCAATCAAGCCTATAGAAAATGTGTCATTCGTTGAACATTTCATTTCGTGGTTCACTTTTATCCACGAAATCCACGAAAATTGATATCCAACGAATAATAACGAATCTATATAAAGGACAAAGGTGTTACGGAATAAAGACCACTTGACGAATATGGATAGAATTATGAACTGGCATTTAATATAAAATTAAAAAGATGCAACAAGCATGGTTGTGTTAAATGAAACTCTGGGTTGAAATATAGTATAATTTATAAGTATTTTGTATAAGATAAAATGTAAAAATTATAAAAATCATCGTAATTTAGTGGAAACAATTATTGTATCATTTGACTTATTTGAAGATCTTGTGTTGCAGATAATTTTTGTTGTTAAAGGTTTTAGATTACCTTTTAAGTATTCTATGATATAAGACCTAAATTGGTGCATATTGACTTATTCAGGACAATCATGACTAGTAATAGATGGAGTTTCGTCAATTTTACTCATTAAAAAAACTAATTTAAAATCCTGTTTGCTGTTCTCAATTTCTCTATATCTGTTACGTACAAATCAAGTGCATACTTTTGTACATACATATATATTCAAAATCGTTTTACAAACATGAGCATGTGTTTACCTTTTAAAACAAAACAAAAAGTTAAGTATGAAATCGGAATAATAAGTAAATGTCTAAAATTTCATCTCTATTTATCTTTTACTTTAGTAAATGAAGTTAAGTTAAATTCATTAATTTATTATTTTCATAATATATATAAACATGTTAATAGGAGCACTAGCTACGAGATATATATAAAAAAAAAGTTTGATGTTTTTCTGTGCAATCAATAAATAAAGTGAAATAGTGAAGTAACAATTGCATCATGAGAAAATATCGATAATGTCATAATAAACATATATCGATTGTGCCAGGATAAATTATCGATTGTGTCAGGACAAACGTTTCGACTGAGTCCGAATAAAAATGTCGATAGTGCCATGATGAATATATCGATAGTGTCATCTTAAAAGTATCGATAGTGTCATTTTAAAACTTTCGATAGTGTCAGGATAAAAGTATCGATTGGTCAGAAAGAAGATCACAATCGTTTCATGATAAAAGTATTGATTGTGTCATGATCAAAATATCGATTGTGCCATGATTATAAAATTTTATCGATGGTCAAAATTTGTATTTTGATAAAAGCATTCGCTGTGGCAAAAATACATCTTAAATATAAAACGCAAAACAAACTGATCATTAAATGTTATTGTCTAATCATAACAAAATCTACGTTTTATTTTTATTTTTAATTTATTATGAATGAATCTACTTAAACTAGGATAATACTTCCGATGGAATGGGCTCCATGATGATGAAACATAATTATGCGGAAATCCCCTTTTCATCAATCAATTAAGAAATCGTAGTTTCGTATTTGGTCACAAGTTGTTAGTTTATTTTTAGAAAAGACGGACTAGTTATCAAATGACAATTACGTATTCTACTTAAACTATTAAAAGCCCCAATTTCTTTTAGAAATATTATTACGTGCATAATTACTCAGATGCAAGTGAAAAGGGTATATTTATCTCAACGAACGTGGAATCCTTTGATATTTGCTTTCTCTTCTCAGCTGAACAGTATGTATAATATATTTTACACATCTTCTTTAACTAATTAAATAATGTACTATAACTTATTATGTATTACTCTCAAGTATGACAAAAAATATGTTTGCGTCTTTGTTAAGATTTGTTTGCAGTCCTTGGGGATAGCTCGTTTGTTGTGTTTTAATTAAGTTATTATGCGTGTTAACACAATATTGGTTTCTGAATCATATGGGAGTAACCATTTGATTGTAGGGGTTGGGAGGTATGATGGAAAATGTTGTCCTGCCTTTTTTTAGTTGTAATTTCTGTCCTGTTTTCTAATTTTCAATCTATTTAGTCCTGCCTTTTTTTTTTTCTTAATTCACATATATCATTTTGTTTAGTTTATCCTGACTTTTAGCCCCCCCCCCCCCCCCCCACTAAATCAAATGGAAGCTCCCCAACTATTGCCAAGCTTACTAATTGTGTTTGTATGGGTTTGTTCACACTTTTTTTGTCAATTTAACGGAACTACAATCAACTGGCATACACAATGCAAGTTGGAGGTTTACGTAGCTCTAAAATAATCTTTAACCCGCCATTTTGATTGGAAAATGTCTGAACTAAGTCAGACATATGACCATAGTTTTCAGTCTAGCGTTTGATTCTGTAATTTTTAAAGGACCTTTTTCAATTAACATGTTTTTTAAATATTTTTATTTCATTAGCACATTTTCTTGTTTTATACTCGATTTTACGTCAGAGTACTAAAAATGTCCTGTATGATAATATAGCTTACTATGTGGAATGCGTTTTGTTCATTGTTGAAGGCCTCACTGTGCCGCCAAATAGTTGTTTACTTCTACGTCCACAAGTCTCTGGTGGGGAGTTCTCATTGTCAATCTGCAGGCAACAACGAGGGTTGTTTAACGACCTTGACAACACATACGGGTCTTGTACGGTCGGACATTGTCTATCATACAGCATCTTTTTATAATGATATAATCACGACGGATCTACTACTTTAAAATGATTGTATAATTTTGTTCATAACTTTACAGTTATAGTACTATAAATTTTAAGTCAATGACCTGCTTTTGTTTCGTAGTGCTATAAAAGTACATTCAAATACGAAGTACTTCATTTCTACTAGATTTGATATACTTTACTTAGAGTGTAACTTGATTTTAAATGAACTAGACGAGTACAAAATAATGTTTGTACCTTGAATGCTTTATACATTAAAAGTTTTAAGGGAACGACCATTTAACTTAAAAAAAGGGGTGTTATGTTTTTGTTTAAAAAAAATTGTTCTGATCCCCAATTTGATGGGGAAAAAATATTGTTGTCAAGCTGATGACAAAAAAAATTTCTGAATCCAGATTTTCCCCATACCTTTTGACTAAATCAGCGCAAAAAAAAAATCTGACTCAGAATAAAAAAGTGTAACCCGCCTTAAAGTTAAATAGTTGCTCCCTAAACTGCATGTTACTCACAACCGGAAGTATACATCTAGTATTGTGAAATGTTAGTACTAAAATAGTTTTAAAATTTCGAAGTAATAAATGTCCTGAACATGCATGAGATATTGGACACTGGACGTTAAGCAATCAACAATCACCAATTAAAGTTATAGTTCTAAAAAATGGGAATAGGGAATATATCAAAGAGACAACAACCAGACCAAAAAGCAGAGAACAGCCAAAGGCCACCAATAGGTCTTCTAAAATTACTGCAACAATTTCTTAATTTTTCTTAATAAATATATTTTATAAAAAAATGAGGTGACGAATTGTCTTAGTCCAGAAATGTCCGAATCCCGAAATGTCCAAAATAGATGTCGAAATTTCTTGGACTTGGGTGCCGATTTGTATGGGTGCCGAAATGTCTTGTTACCGTCTCAGTATACATATCCTAACATCGATACCAATAATTGATATTGTAATATAATCTGCTTTATACTAGTTCGTATTCATAATTATTTCTAAACAAAAAGTCTTATTAAAACATATGTTAAAGATTTTTCTATTCAAAAACTATGTTTAGTCATTAGATTTTAAAATCAAGCATATTGCGGCACGATTTTGTCATGATAAAAGCATCCACTTTTCATTGTCTCTCATAAAAGTCAAACCAAATTGATCATTAAATTTAATTGTATTATCACAACAAAATCTACAAGGCAGCTTCCGAAAGATATCTTCCGAAGAGGATGTTGACTTTCGTGACAATTTGCTTTAGTAAAATTTTGTCAGATGTTCAGACAGGATATATTTCTATATTTAATATAGAAATATATCCTGTCTGAATTTGGTAATCAAATTTGTATTACAAATCGTAGTTTTGTAATTTTGCTCATTGTTGACGACCGTTGGTGACCTATAGTTATAAGCGTCTTCCATTCGGCAATCATCGGTAGAATCCGCTGCTCTCCTTAGATGAGGGTACGGAATCGGCCGAGTTGCGACGAATGAAGCGTCTTCGTCCTTTATATTAGTATCTAGGCTGATATGCATAAAATCGACAAAATTAAGAAATCTAATCGTAGTACTAATTTATCGTTGCGCATGTAGAAAATCGGTCCGTTCGGAACAAATCTTAACTGAAGTAGTTTAATGCATACGGACTAAAGAGCAGAAAACAGCCGAAGGCCACCAATAGGTCTTCAACCCAGCGAGAAAATGACCATCATACCACTTCTCCCTATTAGCCACGCAATAAAGTTGAGTATAATGTCCGGGTGTCATTCCGTCCGAGAAATGGGCGAAAAAAAGGGGGGGGGGGGGGGTATTGTAAGCTCACAAAGGTATTTTACATGCGAAATTTATGAAAGAAATTATTCAATATTTGGACTTAAGCTTGATAATATTGAGATGTAAAGCATGTAAGTAACTTTTACATCTACCCTGAAGCCACTTCCTGTTTGCCGATAGCTTGATTTATTACAACAATCATTACACAAAGAAAATATTTTTCAAAGTTTTCTAGGCTTCCATGAAAGGGAATGATATACTAATTAAAACCCAACACCTGATGGTAATGCATGTCCAAAGACAGCTAGGAATCTATTTAGCTGTCAGACTACCAATTCACCCACTCAAAATAGACCACTTTCGAGTTCATCCGTCACCGGCAAAAACTCGTCAATTATGCACGTCATTTACCAGATAGAGGGGGTCGCCTGTATCCCTGCACTATTTACGTTCATCAAGCGTCTTAGTGATCGTCTTTGTGCAGGATAAACTAGAAATAATGGTTGCTCTGTAGATACTTACTGACAATTCCCTAATGACAGCAGTGTTGATTGTCAATTTTGAAAATTCAATTTGCCGAATAATTCGTATAATATAGAATTATAGTTTTCCAACCACTCGCTCAACATTGGAATGGAAGTGACGACGCCCCTAAACGCACAAATGACGTTCACTAAAACCAGAGTTTTTGACGGAAATGCATCGAACTCGAAAGTTGTCTATTAGAACATAGTAAAAGTAGCCCTTCCCTGACAAAGCAATAGTGGTTTTGAAGTCATTGTTTACTTACCTTACCTCACAACCAAATCTGATGAAATGAAACTTTTGGTGAAAGAGAATTATCTGTGACCCAATTTGAGACCAAATTTACTTGTCCAGATTTTTGCATTAAAAATTCAGAATTAATGCGCTCAATAGTTTTATATATCTCGAAAATTCTTTTAAACAGTAAGTACTAGTAAATAAAATTGAGAACGGAAATGGGGAATGTGTCAAAGAAACAACAACCCGACAATAGAGCAGACAACAGCCGAAGGCCACAATGGGTCTTCAATGCAGCGAGAAAATCCCGCACCCGAAGGCGTCCTTAAGCTAGCCCCTAAACAAATATGTATACTAGTTCAGTGATAATGGACGTCATACTTAACTCCGAAATATACACAAGACACTAAAATAGCATATATATATATATGAAAAAGTTAAGTAAAGTCCGTATGCTGGTATATATATATATATATAACGCGGCATTGGTTCCGCTTGTCCTTTATCTGTTTGGCTGCTACAAGGGTGATTCACATACCTAGAGAGAACCACCCTATTCGGCGTTTCAGAATTAATGTATTCTTAGTAATATTTTCAAAATCGTACACCAAAACGTTGTGATTGGTTAAAAACGTTAAAATAATCGAAATTCAACCAATGACGTAACGTTATTGTCATTTTGGGTACGCGTCAATACGATACCAATCCAACACTACAATAAGACGACTTTAGGAGAAACATATCATACAGTATAAAACTGTTGATATACATGTAACTCTTATTTATACTTAAAATTATTACGTATCATTATTGTCATACGTTTATGTCAGTCTTATATAGGATTGTCTCAAAATAGAGGGGTCTGATCCCGGATCCCACTTGTTGTTTTTAAGAATCCTGTATACGTCTTATCAATGTAATGCTATAATAGCGCTTGTACTTTTACATGTCCCGTCCGACTTTGTTTCCCGTTGTCACACAAAATTATTTGACTTTCACGTGTCGTGCTTACTTAAAATCGGTCAAATCCCGGATCACGCTTTCATCCCAATGAGGGGGTTCTGATCCTGGATCCCGCTTACTGTTTTGTCAGATTCCCGTATCCCGCTTACAATATGCACGTAAGCAATTGTCATTTTTTTTGTAATTTCCCGTGTCACGCTTAGACCCCAATCAGACCCACGAGTGAGACCCACCCACCATATACCGTTTGATTTGTATGAAAATAATTATTTGCGGCGTGGTTAATTTGAAACAGTTTTTTCATCACATATACCAGGCGCGGATCCAGAGGGGGGGGGGGGGTTCCGGGGGTTGGAACCCCCCTTTTTTTTGGACGATCAATGCATTTGAATGGGGACATGTAATTGGAACCCCCACTTTGTCCTGGGTTAGGACCCCCCCCCCCTTTTTAAAATGTTTGGATCCGCCCCAGTATAGGCCACGGGACGTTAAAACCAACAAAACATTGATACATGTAAATTGCTGACTTACATCCTATAAACATGACATTGTCATAAGAAGTCATTTTCCAAGTTCATTGGTATGCATATCGCAAACCAAAAAAATCGTCTGTTTCAAAACCAATAACGGAAAAATGTAACGATAAGCTTTCCGTAAATTCTTCCTTTCTCAGATTAAATCAAACGTTGATAAACAAAGCCCGTATTGCTTGAGAAAACAAATAATCATGAATTATAGTATCAAAAATAATTCCGGAAGTTGTCTTAATATCAAAAGCATTGACACATCTTTTCGTGTAGTTTTATGCATTCAAAATAGGTAGACAAATAAAAGTTAACGCTCCAATAACTTGTAAGCTTATTAAAATTCATAGACATATTGATATTAACGTAAGATCTCGCTGAAACGCGACTTTGGGTTTTACGACATCAAAGTTTCAATCGTTGTCCTCTGAATCATTGTGTAAGAAAACAAAACTGTGACGTGTCAGGTGTTTCTGGAAAAAAAACCAATTCATGCGAAACATACGAAAATAAAACTTTAAGAAGTCAAAATCTGGCGCTTGATGGCCGCAATAGAACTGCATAAGTTATACTGCCTGCATGACTGATTATGATGGTGTAAATTAAGTTTTAGTGCAATTAATCTATTCATTGTGTCACAGGATACAAGTGAAAACCCTCGGAGAATGATACTCTCTTACAAACCAAACACCAACCTGACCAATCAGGACAATTAAGACAACGAGGTGCATATAATAAGCCAATCAGAACAATTGAGACAACGAGATAATTGTGCTCTGACCAGGTTTCTGTTTTACCCAAAGATGATAAGTACGAGTTATCTCCCTTCTTGTTAAGTGGTGCAAATTATTTCTCTTACTTTTTGGCAAATATATTATGATGAAGGAACGCAAAGATAAATTCGCCGTTTAGAACTAACATTTTCATAATTCATTAAAATTTTGATTTTTGATTTTAGGGTTTCGTTATTTTCAAAGTAATACGCATTTCACGTCACTTGAATAGTCCCTGGTTAAATTTTATTTTATTGCTTAAAGAGTGAATTAAAAAAGAACACACAAAATCGTAAACAAACCTGTAGTCCAAATATCGTCGTAAAGACCTTTAAATAACTTGAACATCTGTCAAATTATGTGATAAACGGCGGAGATGATGGTGTAAATACAAGCGTTAAATGTGCAAAATGATGATTTCTGGACTCGCTAAAGTGGTGAGTTTTGATAATTTATCCTATCTATTTATGTATATTAACAGTAAACTAAAGTATATAACTGATGGACGCAAAAAAAAACACGTGAATGTTGTATAAGTTATAACGTCTTTGTACGTTCTGAGACGCAATAGTTATAGCTATTTTGAAAGTTTAATCTATTTCAACTCTTGACTAACTATATTTGGTTTCTCTCTCTCTCTCTCTCTCTCTCTCTCTCTCTCTCTCTCTCTCTCTCTCTCTCTCTCTCTCTCTCTCTCTCTCTCTCTCTCTCTCTCTCTCTCTCTCTCTCTCAGAAGAAGTCTGAACCACACAGTTTACAGGAATATTTTCATTTGATATATAGCAGTTTGACAAACACTCATTTTGATCATTAAGAAGCTTGATTTCGCCTTGATTACAACGTTCAGTAATCTCGATAACCCATACGCATATTTAAACATACTTTGAAAAATAAAGCGGCTGGATGATCGAGACTAAACGTTCAGCTGATTTTTAAAGAGTTAACTCCCTTAGGCGTTATGTAACATCTGAAGACCAAGTATTTAGGACGGCCCTCATTCTATCTCTTTCAATCAAAACATTTTCTACATTGCCATGTGAGAATTTTTTCCAAATTTTGTTCGTTTCTCATTGTATATATATACTCTATAATGTGAAACCCTTTGCATATTCATTGTATGAGGATCTGAATAGGGATCTCAGAATAGAGAATAATGGGCTGGATAAATGTGCAGACATTGTATGAGGATCTGAATAGGGATCTCAGAATAGAGAATAATGGGCTGGATAAATGTGCAGACATTGTATGAGGATCTGAATAGGGATCTCAGAATAGAGAATAATGGGCTGGATAAATGTGCAGATATTGTATGAGGATCTGAATAGGGATCTCAGAATAGAGAATAATGGGCTGGATAAATGTGCAGACATTGTATGAGGATATGAATAGGGATCTCAGAATAGAGAATAATGGGCTGGATAAATGTGCAGACATTGTATGAGGATCTGAATAGGGATCTCAGAATAGAGAATAATGGGCTAGATAAATGTGCAGACATTGTATGAGGATCTGAATAGGGATCTCAGAATAGAGAATAATGGGCTGGATAAATGTGCAGATATTGTATGAGGATCTGAATAGGGATCTCAGAATAGAGAATAATGGGCTGGATAAATGTGCAGACATTGTATGAGGATCTGCACAGGGATCTCAGAATAGAGAATAATGGGCTGGATAAATGTGCAGACAAATAAGAAGAACACGTGTCAAACAATTAGGAATAGAGAATAGAGTAGAGAACATATTATACAGAATAAAGAAAAATGACCTAGAAATTTGAAAAATACAGAAATGAAACACCCCATCCAGACCCTTTTCCATGCATTAACATTTATGTAGCAACTAAAAAAGACTGGCTCCCCTCCTTTATCTTCCTGGATCTGGGAGACATAAGACAATATGGGTAACTCAGTTATCCGTATGTTACAAGGGACAGAACCCGCCATCAAACATTTATATTTCAACTAAAAAAGACTGGCTCCCCTCCTTTATCTTCCTGGATCTGGGAGACATAAGACAATATGGGTAACTCAGTTATCCGTATGTTACAAGGGACAGAACCCGCCATCAAACATTTATATTTCAACTAAAAAAAGACTGGCTCCCCTCCTTTATCTTCCTGGATCTGGGAGACATAAGACAATATGGGTAACTCAGTTATCCGTATGTTACAAGGGACAGAACCCGCCATCAAACATTTACATATCAACTAAAAAAGACTGGCTCTCCTCCTTTATCTTCCTGGATCTGGGAAATAAAAGACAATATGGGTAACTCAGTTACCCGTATGTTACAAGGGACATTTAATGGGACTTCCATGTGGCCGACAGTTTAAGTTTGATATATTTTCATCATTTTTACTCTAGGATTAACCAATTTTAATGCGTTGTTTTCGATGAGACACCCTAGTCCAACAACCTTTTTGAAAATAGACCACTTTCGAGTTCATCTGTCACCGGCAAAAACTCGTCAATTATGCGCGCCTTTATGACGTCATTTACCAGATAGAGGGGATCGCCTGTTTCCCTGCACTATTTACGTTCATCAAGCGTCTTAGTGATCGTCGTTGTGCAGGATAAACTAGAAATAATGGTTGTTCTGTAGGTACTTAATGACAATTCCCTAATGACAGCAGTGCTGATTGTCAATTTTGAGAATTTAATTTGCTGAATAATTCGTACAATATAGAATTATAGTTTTCCAACCACTCGCTCAACATTGAAACGGAAGTGACGACGCCCCTAAACGCACAAATGACGTTCACTAAAACCAGAGTTTTGGACGGAAATGCATCGAACTCGAAAGTTTTCTATTCTGTGCCGCCACTAGGCTGACGTAATTCGCCGTTTCAGAATCTAAAGGAATGTGGGTAATTTCATAAAAACACCAAAATGAAAATTATGTCACATCGTTAGTTGAATTTGCCTTTTTTTTATACTTTGTAGGCCAATCACAACGCTTTAGTGTGCGCTTCTGTTAAAGTATTACTCATAATTCATCAGATTCCTCATAAAACCATGAATTTTATCACGCTTCAACTTCAAACGCAAACCAAGAAGAAATGTAGTCATTTGAAGATGAAGTAAATAAAAAATGAAATTAAACAAAAATCAGATCCTTTACTAGTTAATGTATAAATTAATTTGTTATATTGTAGGTATGCTCAGGTTGAGGTATGTTGCTTCAAAAATGAAAAGACAAATTTTGGAAAGAAAATAGTAAACAAATTTCAACAATTGAACAATCCTTAAACATAGGCTATATAAAAATTAATAAATAAACAAAATTATGAAAAATACTTAAAGTAATACTTTTGCAATCCTTTCCGGAATTTATCATCCTTTTATCTTACATTGACCAATCAGAACACAACATCCTTATTTTTCAACCAATCAACGTTCGCGAATCAAATGATGGCTGAATGTTCTCTACTTAGACTACTTAAAATCTATGCAATTATCATTGATTGTATTCAAATAAAGGGGAAATTTTAACAAGGATAAGGTAGATTTCAACTGCCAGTGTAGATATTGGAAAGATATTGTGTGTAAAGGGAGAAATCCTTCAGAGCTGGAAAGGAGAACGATTTTAGCTGCCAGAGTAGAGAGATCTCCGGTGTGAAGGGGAAATCATTAACATTTTGAGAACTTGATTTCAACGTAAGTTGATTTTGTATCTAAATTTTTAAAATCTTTTTATCATAAACTAGTCAACACCTGGAAAATATTATCTCTTTATTCCCCGACAATTTTTTTGTTAGTTTGTTAAGTTTTTCACACGTTAATAGTATGGTTAATCCATCATCATGATCATGTATTTGTTTGAATTTTAGGAGTAGTATCGGATCTTTGATCAAATCTTTGGTTTTTAATACTGAATAAAGTACTTGACAAAACAAATCAAAATTTTTACATAGATAATGAAATCAATCCGCTATGAAATAGGATAGTATTATTAAGATGATCCTCAATGAAACGAGCGTTAACAATGAAGATAGGGAACTCTTAAGGTATGGTGTATTTCAATAATTATTGTGAGACTTTTTCCTTTTAAGAATTTATATATTTACTCTATAGTTTATTTTAGTGCTTATGTTGTCCAACATCTTTTTAAAACATAAAAAAGATTTTTTTTTATGCCCCACCTACGATAGTAGAGGGGCATTATGTTTTCTGGTCTGTGCGTCCGTTCGTTCGTTCGTCCGTTCGTTCGTTCGTCCGTCTGTCCCGCTTCAGGTTAAAGTTTTTGGTCAAGGTAGTTTTTGATGAAGTTGAAGTCCAATCGACTTCAAACTTAGTATACATGTTCCCTATGATATGATCTTTTTAATTTTAATGCCAAATTAGAGGGTTTACCCCAATTTCACGGTCCACTGAACATAGAAAATTATAGTGCGAGTGGGGCATTCGTGTACTGAGGACACATTCTTGTTTATTTATAAACTTAAGTTTGTTTATCTTTAATGTGATGCTGATTATAATTTTGCATGTTTTTCTAAAGATTGGTTGATTTCTTAAAGAAGCGTCAGTGCGAAACGGCTATACATCTTTGACAATCTAATTAAAAACCGATCTCTCATCGCTCCTGTTTCTGATATGTCGCGATCGGTTTTTAATTAGATTGCATCTTTGATAGACATCTATAACAAAAATAAATTAGTTTAAATCATAAAGACAATGGACAATGCAAAGATTTTTTTCCAATCAAAATTTTTGGTTTTGATCATGTTGTACTTTGAAATATGTTTTAGTCAATTTCAATTAGCGTGATTCTTGTGTAACTGCAAAGTAAATAGTTCTTCTTATAAAGACGATAAACATTTTTTTTATTGGAAATTGGCATACAACTGTATGCATTTTCAAGTTTAGATCATACATGAGTGTTCTATTTGTGAGTGTGTTTTCTTCCTAAACGGTGAATTGGTTTGGTAAAAAATTGTCTTGACGCAAATCAAATTGAATTAAGCAGACATATCTCCTCTAAAAAATTATGACCAGATGCACACTTCACTTTATAACTGTCCGACTAGCACGCTACCTTTTCACCTTCCGATGAACACCCTATTATTGACCCAGGCCGGAAGTAATAGCGAGACATTTATTTAGATATAAATGTAGCGATAACACTCCCATACTTCCCACCGGAAATGTTAATTTAATCATAGAAGTGGTCCACCGCTTATTCATAAAATGACGTGAATCAGTATACAGAAAATGTCATAAAAAATAAATATCAATTAAATGTTATAAATACTGTCTTGTAAATATGAAAATATCACAAACAAGTATGAATAAAACGCAATGAATAAGTAGCTCTTTACGCCCTCTTATGTTGTTTATTACGTGCCGTTTCAGAATCTAATGCATCCTGGGTAATATTTTCAAAAGTGAACACCAAAACGTCATGATAAGCAAATGTTTTGGCTTTGATTGTTCTATTCGGTCCTTGCAGGAATGACAAATTTGATAGTTTGTAGAGTCGGCACAAGACCCTCAACCACCTTGTATATCAGGACCAGACGGAGGCTGGGTCTTCTTTTTAGCGTCTAAATTTCTAGCTAACGTCTCATGTTGGTTATGAGTCCTGTTTCACGATTTCTGCATTTCCCTTTCATGCCTCTGTTTTGTATTTGTTTCTTATTTGTCAATATCTCCTTTCATATTGGTTCCAGGTGGTTGTGCCATATTCCATTGTTGATCTTACGATGGATATGTTAGCGGTTTTGCATGCTTGCCTTCTGAAACATTCCTTAAGTTCCTCCTAAGGGAGTCTAAGGTGGCGTGGGTTTTCTTGCTAATGTTGGTTATGTGGATACTCCATTTCAGGTCTTTTGATATTTTGAGTCCTAGGTATGGGTTGACTTGAACCTCTTTTAAGATGGGTTTAATTAGCATATAGAATTTGTCTGTTTTTTTAAGTTGTCCCAAATCTGATTCGTATCAAAATAAGTTTTAATAAAACGTTGTAATTCATATGAATAAAACATCGTAAGAAATTATAAATGAAATGTCCCAAAATGAGCATAATTTAACATCGTAAATAATTTATATTTTATTTATTTGATATTTGCAAAAATGTGCAAATTTAAGGGGTACCGAACAGTTTGCCAAAATATTTACTTTGACCTGTTGACAAAAAGATTTGAAAAAAATTAAAAAATAAACCATACGATTTCAAATTTACAATTTCATTTAATGCATTGCAGGTTTTTTTTTTCTCTTTGTTGTGTTTTGTTAACTGTTTATCTTTCCCCTTTTTAGCCAAGGCGTTTTCAGTTTATTTTCGACTAATAAGTTTTGTTTATGTGTTACATATTTGATTTTCGTTCATTTTTTTACATAAATAAGGCCGTTAGTTTTCTCGTTTGAATTGTTTTACATTGTCTTATCGGGGCCTTTTATAGCTGACTATGCGGTATGGGCTTTGCTCATTGTTGAAGGCCGTACGGTGACCTATAGTTGTTAATGTCTGTGTCATTTTGGTCTTTTATTGATAGTTGTCTCATTGGCAATCATACCACATCTTCTTTTTTATATTGAATGTCGTTTTGTTATTTTTCGCCTCTCTCTTTGAAAAATATACAATACAGTGAAACCTGACTAAACCGAACCCTTTCGGGACTTGAGATTTTGTTCGGTTTTTGAAGGTATTCGATTTCATCAGTTCACAATGCATAAAATGTGATATGATTGGTCTTCAGAACAAGTTTGGATTAGACAGGTTTCCGGTTTATTCAGGGTTCGGTTTAATCAGGTTTCACTATACTTGGAAATAGTGGTGTATCAATGACCCTAAGCTTACAAGGTAGCTCTTCGTCCTAGAAATGACTTTCTAAATAAATACAATGTGTTTTAGATTTTTTTGTAGGTATTTAAAAATCTTTGTGGAAAAAAGTACTGTCAAACATGCTTAAAATCGTTCATTTTTTGTACATGAATTAGGTCGTTAGTTTTCAAGTTTGAGTTATTTTACATTTTTCATTTCGGGGCCTTCTGGCTGACTATACGGTATAGGTTTTGCTTATTGCTGAAGGCCGTACGGTAACCTATAGTTGTTAATTTCTTTGTCATTTGATCTCTTGTGGAGTGTTGTTTCATTGGCAATCATACCACATCTTCTTTTTCATATTAAAAAATAAAATAAAAATAACAGACTAAATATTACAATTACTGTGAATCATCGAAAGAATCATAAAACAATGCTCAAAACTATTTTTAAGAATCCTCCAAATTGTTATAGTCTGGTTTATTCTACTAGAGACTTTAATATTTGTTTTTTTTTAATCTGTCTCGTTTTTGTGTATGTCAATCTTCTTCCAAATTTGAATTATGATTTCTTTCCCATGTGTGCTGTAGGCTGCAGTCTTGTACTTGACTGCTCCATAGGCTTACATTCAAAACAGCTGATCTTGGAAAATAAAAAAAAATAAAAGAAGAATAAAGTTAAGTTACCCTGAAGTCAATTTTTTTTCTAAGGCCGCACCACATCCAGTAAACACGATATCCTTGCACTTAACTTGCGTGTTATACCACAAAAGATGCAAGATTTTTTTAAATAAAAAATAAATGTATAATAATGTTTCAAATAAGCTTAAACTTTTAATCAAACAGAAAAAATTTAGTCCAGAGAAAAAACATCAGAAAAAAATGGATTTTTTTTTCACTCCATGTTTTTCATGCACCGGAAACTGGAACTGAAATACAAGATTGGTACCTCTAATTTTGGTATTGAAAATAACTAGAATAATAACGAGTCTTTATTTCCTGTCCAACAATTTCCGAATTTACGTCAATAGTTTGATTTTGTGAAAAAAGACTGATAATAACTACTTATTTTCTAAATATCACTTTATTATGTTATTTTAGCTCTTATTATAAGTCATAATTATATGTAAAACAGATAATAATGATAGGCCAATCAGGACAATAAAGACAACGAGGTGCATATAATAAGCCAATCAGAACAATTAAGACAACGAGGTGCGATAAGCGTGTCCTATAGCAAAAGTGATAATGTATAGTGTTAAATCAATTAAAAATGTCGGAAGTGCACATTACACCCGGTATGGGTATACTGTTGAATCAATAGACCACTTTTGAGTTCATCCGTCACCGGAAAAAACTCGTCAATTATACGCGCCTTTATGACGTAATTTACCAGATAGAGGGGGTCGCCTGTATCCCTGCACTATTTACGTTCATCAAGCGTCTTGGTGATCGTGATTGTGCAGGATAAACTAGAAATAATGGTTGTTCTGTAGGTACTTAATGACAATTCCCTAATGACATCAATGCTGATTATCAATTTTGATAATTCAATTTGTCGTATAATTCGTACAATATAGAATTATAGTGAGTTTGGTTATACCGTTGAATGAGTTACGTAAGGCAAAAGTGCAATTTATACCTGATTTGAATGAACCATTCAGTGGTTGTCGTTTGTTTATGTGTTACATTTTTTTTCTATCAACTTTTGTACATAAATTAGGCTGTTAGTTTTCTCGTCTGAATTGTTTAACATTGTAATTTCGGGGCCTTTTATAGCTGACTATGCGGTATGGGCTTGGCTCATTGTGGAAGGTCGTGCGGTGACCTATATTTGATGATTTCTGTGTTATTTTGGTCTCTTGTGGAGAGTTGTCTCATTGACAATCATACCACATCTTATTTTTTAACATTAAATCAAAAACATATGACGAAAGTGAAAATTATGTTGGGATTTGGCATACCTTTGAATCAATTACATATGACAAAAAAATCATATTACACCGGTTTTAGTATCCGTTAAATCGATAAAATATGGAGAAAGTGCAAGTTGTACTGGGTTTGGAAATACCGTTGAATTAATAAAGTATGACGAAAGTTTTTATTACTTTACGAAATGATATCGTCTACGCTGTTTTGAAAATGATTATATCAATAATATGTTCATTATTATAAAATTAACTGTTTATAAAACTTTGAATTTTTTGAAATTCTTAGGATTTTCTAACCTAGGAATAGATTATATATAAAGCTGTATTTGGCAAAGCCATTACGTATTTTGGGTCATCACTGCTCTTCAACATGTTCAAGTTCGTACTTTATTTGACTATTTTAACTTTTTTGATTCGAGCGTCACTGACGAATTTTTTTAATAGACGAAACGTGCGTCTGGCAAACGACTTTTTTCAGCCTGTTATCTATGATGAGGTTATTGACTTCCGAATTTTGAGATATTCTAATCCAAGCCATACTGTTATATTACTATTACAGTGAAACCTGACTAAACCGAACCCTTTCGGGACTTGAGATTTTGTTCGGTTTTGGCAGGTATTCGGTTTGATCAGGTTCACAATGCATAAAATGTGATATGATTGGTCTTCAGAACAAGTTTGGATTAGACAGGTTTCCGGTTTATTCAGGGTTCGGTTTTATCAGGTTTCACTGTATAACCTATGTTGTGAAGTACATTTCTCAAATAATTTAAGATACTGCAGTTATTCATACCAGTGTGAAAAAGATAAACAGATAAATATTAAAAAGTTAACTTCCTCAATAAATATTTTGAGACAAACGTAATGAAATATATTATAATAAAGTAATGGTGAATGTTTATCATCAGCCAATCAAAATTACACCATATTATGTATACGCCAATCAAAATTACACCATATTATGTATACGCCAATCAAAATTACTGCATACAAACTGTCATCGCAGAGAAAAGATGATATGAAAAGGGAAAGCATATTTCAAATAAACCACCATCTAGTACAACACGTATAGCATATCTAATAAAGGATAATTACGCTTTCCTCAAGAGTAAGTCAAAGATGTTTTTATTTTATTTTATGTCTATTCTAGGTAGAATTAAACACCATGACTAGGACACCTCCCCTCAAAATGAATCTATCCACGACGGCACATTCAATCGTTTAGACGGAATTTTCTGGATGGATTGTTCGATAGGGGCGTACTTTGGGGAACAAAATATAAATGATTATGAATACTGGAGCGTTGAAATGTAATATAAAAACGAAGCAGGTTTTGTCAAGATTTTTTTTTCATTTTATGTTTATTTTAGGTGAAATAAGACACTTTGAATGAACATTTCTCCTCAAAATGAATCTATCTAAAAATAAATTATCCACGATTTAGACATTATCGTTTCATTTTCTTTTTCTTTTAGACAGAATAAGACACAATGAATAGGACATCTCCCTTCAAAATGAATATATCTACGACGCCACTGGCTATGGTTAAGACGGACAACACAGCAGATATGGTAAGCGTTGCCAAGGAGATGCACTGGTATAGCAGCGTGGTCTTTGGTACTTTCTTTGTGGTAGTTGGTCTAATCGGGAATATGCTCTCCATGATTATATGGAACCGGAAGTCGCTTAGGTCATCAACCGGAACTTACCTGATAGCACAAGCGGCAGCGGACATGAGTGTCCTTATCTTTTTCTTCTTCACCGACTCATTAGCAATGATGGACCCAGATATCAAGAGAGATGACTCTTATGGAATGTTCTATTCTTACGTAGGATATCCTATATTTTACTTGGCGATTATCATCAGTATATGGATGACCGTTGGCGTCACTGTGGACAGATATATACAAGTTTGTTGGATCAGTTACTCAAAAGTAAGTGTCAGCACACGCCTTGCATTTGTGTTATTGTTTAAAATATAAAATATCCTTTAAATGTAAATATTCGTATATAACTGTAGTATTTTGAGTGTTACGTTCGTAAAACTTAGTACACACTCAAAACTCATGACTAAGGCCGAACAAAAAAGTATAAGTGATTAGTATTTCAATAACATTGCGATAAAAGCGGTAAACGACTAGGCAGTTGGATTTTATTATTTCATGTATATTGGTAGACCTCTATCTTTCTCACAATTTACTAAAACAGTGCCAATAAAATTTAAGGCTTACACATTTTTTTTCAAGTGTAATGAGGACAAAGTACGATAACGGGTCCTTTTTGCCTTGTTCTTCATTGAAATTCAACCTTTAGATTTAAAATTTATATTTTTTAATTTGGTAAAATTAAGAAAAAAGAAAACCAAAATAAAGGAATTAAAAAAAAAAAAAACCAACAAAAACATAAAACTCACGGATTTATATAATTTATCCTGTCATGGTTTATGCAATTATAAAGTCAAAATTAAAACATTGTTTTATACGTTTTGATAAAAATGCCATAGCAATTCTGTTTTTTTCTTGGAAATATGGAATGCAAAAAGTTAAAAGCAGCGTTATTTCAAAGCAAACTACACCTTCCATGCACAGATAGTTTAATTACTACTAGGTAACATTGGCCTACTGACAAAAGGCCATCTGGTTGTCAAAATTATGCATTTTTGACTCATTATTCGTACTAGAATATGTAAATTATTACTGTAATTGGACAGGTTTTTTTTGTCAGCGAATGGAATTTATGATGAACTGATTTATTTGTAGTCGATGTGTAACCACAAGAGATCGTTATCTGGAATAGGTATCATAAGCTTGCTCTGTTTCATCATAAACATTCCTCACTTCTTCACATACGAACCAGTTCACGAACGTAACGCAACAGATGATTCGTTTGTAATGACAGAATTCGGCAAAGGACACGGAAGTCAGAGCTATGAATTCTGGGTACACTGCATGTTCCTTGTTCTGGTACCCTGGGTTACAATCTTCTGTTTGAATTTGATGATCATAAAACAGGTTCTGAAAACCGGCGCTAAAATGAGTGACAGGAAAAGTGTCTACGCCAAGGAGAAAACCAAGAGGGCTGAGAACCAGTTAACGACCTTGCTTCTAACAGTGACCTTCACCTTTCTTGTCCTCATAGCATTGCAGTGTATCACTCAATGTTTCTTCATGATGAAGCCGAAGACGGTGAGTATTAAGTTACCCAATATTTCATTCCTTTTATTTTGTTTCACCACGGTAGGTTCCGATCACATTAGATTCGCATTGATTAGTCAAGATCCTAGTCGATTTTTCCCGATAATGCCCGAACACATACTTTTCGTCCCGATTAGTTCCGATTCAACTCGATCCATATAGAAATACACCTAGATATTTGTTTTTCTTTATTTGAGAGTACAACAATAAAATTTTATATTTTTCGATTTAACTTGTGTAAACAGCATACTAGTATTTAATTACGAATAAAGTTCTGTTATCATGCTCGCCTGCATTCGTCACAACTCGGCCGATTCCGTACCTCATCTAACTGGATAGAAGGAGAGTAGCGGAATCACCCGAGGATTGACGATTGAGGTCTTAGTCATTCGTCACAACTCGGCCGATTCCGTACCTCATCTAACGGGATAGACGGAGAGTAGCGGAGTCACCCGAGGATTGCAGATTGGCTCGTCTGAAGTCGTCATTAAAAAAACATTGATTCTTTCGACACAGTCCCAATGGTCATTGTACGGGACTACAAATATTAACCACATCATTTACAATGACAATTTTCTTCCCCTGAATCCGAAGAAACGAAGGATTTAGACACCAAGCTAAGAAAAAGTTTAAAAATTTGAACTGCTCTAAAAATTGACTTGTGTACCATATCTTTTTAGGTAAACTTTGAGCTTGTAAACGAGGCTTTTGCTGTTGCAAAACTGGGTGTGATCATCAACTCCTCAATCAACTTTTTCTTGTACTGCCTCAGTGGACGCCGTTTCCGGAAGGAACTCTTCAGCATTATGGGATGGCAATTTAACTTCGGCGATCACAGCGACCTTTCGTCAGACAGAAGCGGATCAGGATCGGAAACGAAAACTTCAGCAATGTGAGGTTCCCCCTGTACGGTATAAATATATACCTTGCAGTCTTACTTGGAAATCGTAGACCGTTTTTCAAGTCTTGTTGTTTTAATTTCATTATGATGCGCATTTTTGTACCACGAGGAAGAAAAATAATGTCGTACATGTATAAACAAAGTGACTATTTGTTCATGAATTGGTATCATGTATTGTTTTTGTAAAGATTCGTTACATTTTTCACAGGATATATGCTATCTAATTTTCACAATACTCAAAACAAATGGGGAGGTAGATCGCGTATTTGAGGACTAAATTTAGAAGAATTTAGTTTAAAAGGAGACGGAGTTGAGAGAAACTTGAGATATGATCAGGAAACAGAGAAAAGAGAGATGTAAAGAAGTCTAAGATATTTATTTTTTCGTTATGGAATACTTTTTTTTTTATTGGCAGTCCGATTTTTCATTATTTCTTTTAAGATTAATTCACTACTTTTATAGACTAAGTAATATTTAGAGCTTAAAGTATTATATAAACACCATTTCTGTATATTGTTGAAGACCGTATGTTACCTTTAGATATATTATTTTTGTAAGTTTCGTCGTTAGGTCGCTGTCTCATTGCCATTCTCTCCTTGTTGTGTTTTTATTCATGTAAAATGTAGACAGTGTGATAGGAATAAAGGCAACAGTAGTATACCGCTGTTCAAAACTCATAAATCCATGGACAAAAAACAAAATCGGGGTAACAAACTAAAACCGAGGGAAACGCATTAAATATATGAGGAGAACAACGACATAACACTAAAATGTAACACATATAGACAAAATCCCACGAGAATAACAAATATAACATATATATATAACATCAAAACCAAATACATGAATTTGGGATAGACAAGTACCGTGACACGTCTTATCGCAATGTGAACTTACACTCAAAAATAAGAGAAAACAAACGACACAACGTTATAATGTAATACACACAGAAACGAACTATAATATAACAATGGCCATATTCCTGACTTGGTACAGGGCATTTTTAAAGGAAAAAATGGTGGGTTGAACCTGGTTTTGTGGCATGCCAAACCTCGCACTTTTATGGCCATGTGAAATATAACATCAAAATGACAACACAGGACTACACAATAAATAAATTGGAGAACACAATTGACAAAGAATCACACGAACAACAGCCAACAAAAGGCAACAATGCCCGAAAATTGAGAAAATATTTAACCCGAATAATCTAGCCCTTATATTCACATCACTACTAACCGCGAGAGGGCGCTATATAGACAAGATTAAGTATATTTGGTCTGCTTCTATAACAATAATTAACGACGTTACGTCTACTAGTATTTGTAAGGTCAAAAATTAGATTAATCTGAAACTTAATTATGCTATGTAAAATAATGTTGTCAGTGTATCATTATCAGTTATAAGGAATAGGATGGGATCTCCATTTTTGTATTTTTTAATGTTTAGACTACTAGTATTGGCTTCTATTCTTTTGGCCTTCATTATCAATTTCTGCATGTGTCCATTATGACATTATTCACAGTCTTTATATTTTACCATCTTGTTTTCTCCGTTCTTCATATTTTGCCTATTTGTATTTTGTATTTTTTTTTTTTTTAAATATTTCGCCTTTAATTTGTTTTCTAATGTGTAAAATCCATCCAGACCCTCATTTCAAAATAACAAACTTTTAAAAGATTTACAAACTAGTATACAAATTAAGTAACCAAAGCAGCTGGAAAAAAGCAAGGGTCTGCGTGCTTGTTTTCGAGATATAACCAAATGAAAATTTGGCGGGAAATAATTCTCTTTGGACCTTTTTACATTTAAACATTGGCACATTTTTTTCTTTCAAAACGATCCAAAAAGAACAAGGATTTGATAAAATTACATTATTAACTATATGTAATCAAACTATGATAAGAAAAGTAGGGATTTGTGCGCACAATTTTTAATGACACTACATAGATAAGACCAGAGGATTCCGAAAATCTGGCAACAAATTCAAAACCAAGACGGTACCGAAAATTCTTAACTGATCAAAATGTTTTGTTTCTTGTCGTCTTTGAACATCACCAGAGCAAATGGAAACATTTATAAAGGTCTATTTTATTCGTATAAAGAACGGACTGTCTGCAGAAAGCTTCTGATATAATTTTATTTAGCTAGGGACCGACATCAAACCCTTTGAGTTTACATTTATTATTTTCAAAGGTGCGAGGTGAACTACATGTCTATACAAAAACACAATTGTGTGTTTAGTTGAAATAATCTGTACAAACAGATATCGGATAACTTTTTCAGACAGTCCGTTTCCAAGACCATTTTCTAACAATCCTATTACAAACGAGTTATGATTTCGAATGAGACAACTATCTTCCCAACATAGGCCAAATTACGTAATACGAAAACAACTAGAGGTCACCGTATAGCATTCAACAATCAGCAAAATCAAAAGTCTGATTTATGTTCAAAATAACGAAAAACAAATATGAATACTGTGGATTCGTTATTACACGTGATGTGCAGTTAGCCAATCAGAATAACGTATTATAATGAAACATACATCTAATGTCATTATTATTCGTTAGATACTAATTTTCTTTGTGGACTTGTATGTAAAGATAGGCAAAACTACGAAATAAAATTTACACGAAAATGCAAGTTTTTCTAAATTCACGAAAATTGATACACATGAAAATAAATGAATTCACAGTATGATAAAAAGCGACTATAACAGAATATGAAGCATGAGCTCCTTACCACTAAAAATCAGGCTTTTTTCCAAATACCATCTGATAAACATGTCGTGAAGCATTATACTGTTTATTGAAACACGTGTTTGTATACTTTAAAAGCAGGAAGATTGTTATGAAAGCCCGGTCCGTAAATGTTTAGATGGGATTGTTAAGCAGCTCGAGGTTCTTATACTGTATTTAACAATATGCAAAACCAGGGGCCTGATATATAATGTTCCAAGCAAGAACGAAAAACAACTTATGATAGACAACGAGCAATTGCAGCACATGAAACATATAGGCTTCTAAACCACTAGAATACGTGCTTTATTTTCGATAAATGATCAAATTACACGAAGTGCTATCAATTTGTCATTTTAGCTTTTAAGTTCTCCTAGTAACAAAATTAGGAACATATGCAAAAGAAGCATCAAGTATTTATACACTCTTTAGTGGAACACGTGTTTCTCAATTTTACTAACAGGATCATTGTAATTATAGTTCGGCTCGTATATTTTTTTTAAATACATAAAAAATATTAGCAGGGCCGGATTACTACTCCTAAAATAGCCATGGAAACAATGATGGCGTAAATACCCGTATGTTACAAGGGGGACAATCATCCTAAATCTTTCAACAAGACCACCCGAGCATGTGGTTCTTAAAAAAATACCGAATAACGTAATCGAATTGGGTATAATAAAAAAACACAATAGCGCCCTATCGTTTTACATAAACAAACTGATGTTCAGTGCGAATAATTTATTAAAAAAAGACAGACTACCTTAAATAGTTATGCTAGGTTCCACCAGAAATTGTTCATTAATTGAACCACTATTTAAGTTTCACCTTCAACTGTTAATCCACTGAACCATTATTTAAATACAGTGAAACCTGTAAAAACCGAACCCTGAATAAACCGGAAACCTGTCTAACCCAAACTTGTTCTGAAGACCAATCATATCACATTTTATGCATTGTTAACCTGATCAAACCGAATACCTGCCAAAACCGAACAAAATCTCAAGTCGCGAAAGGGTTCGGTTTATTCAGGTTTCACTGTACTTATATTCTATGTACATCACTTGTTATTGCATACAGTTGTATTTGTTTTGTTGTTTAAAAATAAAGCACTCGTGATTTCATAAGTATGTGTTGTTTCATTCCTGTGTAGTTTGTAGTCGAAGCCAATTGCAATAAACAGCTGCGCCATGAGCGCATGATACGCCAGTCGCTTATAAAGAATACAGTTCAATTCCATCAGAAGTTCATGAAAACTAAACGGAGGTTATCTTGATAGATATAAACCTGTCACCAAAGTTTTCTGATAAGTTCTTAAAGCATCGCTGAAAACTGGAAAATCACCTTTTTTTATAAATTAAAATGACATAACTCCGAAACGTAAAATATAAAATTCATAAAAGCCAAAAGGGAGCTCATGTCAATATATTTAGACAATTCACAAAAGTTTCCTGCAAGTTGGTGATAGTGTTTTTGAGGTATCGTCGAGATGGGACGACGGACGGCAGAAAATGGGATACCATAATATGTCTCGTAAACGGGCGTATAAAAACACAACAAGACGAAAACAAGACAATCTGAATTTCCGGCGTTTTATCTACAATTTGTTTGAAAAGAAACTTCATATATGATATGAAATTTTGGTTTCAGTAATGCAATTTAAGTAAAATTATCGGTATTACAAACGAAATAGAAACAAAAAACCAAACACAGAAATCAACTGGAAAAACCAACATGAAATGGACATAAAAAAGAAGAAATAAGAACAAATTAGAATGATAAAAAGGACATAATCAGCTAAAAAGTACATATTAGAAACGAACAAACCTTTACAAGGCAAACCAATCAAAATAACCTATAAAAAAATACCCACCCAAACTAACTTGCTTACCAATATTTGTAAAATTAAGTACTGCTCCTTCCAACATATCATAGTAACTTCCGGGATCAACATGGTGTCAAGTTTTTCAAGTGTTTCTTTTGACGTATACAAGTGTTGATTTTCTTAATGTATCTCAAAAGCATTAAGATGAATCATTATAATTTACAGTGCGTAAATTTTGTTTTTACAAGACGTAAATTATGTTTTTACAGGAGGTTGATTCTGTTTTTACAGTGCATAAATTCTGTTTTTACAGGGCGAAAATTGTGTTTACACATTAAAACCAACCCTTGGATTATAAGGGGAAAGGTCTTGCAAGCGATTCGCTTTTCTCAGAAACTAAAAGACTATGGACAATCTTACTGTTCTGACACCAAAATGAAAATAATGTTCCAATGCTGTAAAGAAATAATTTTAGTATACACTTTTGAAAACATTACCCAGAATGCATTATATTCTGAAATCGTTAATTACCTAAAACCAGTTCGTATCATTTCGTGGTTTGTCGGAAAAATTACAAAAAACATACTAGTCTTTAAATTCCCTTTTATCACAATTTGATACAGGTTCGCTGTTATATTGTTTGGTAGGTTAACTGTTTATGTTCCATTATACACTACTGGCTATATCGTGTTGACCGGTTTTTATTTATGAAGGATGGCATATTATTTGCCAGGAGTTAGAGAACCACCAACCTTTGGCAGGAAGAACTGGCAAGCCTAGTGTTGATAGCATAGTGACATAGGATAAGAACAATCGGCCATCAAGCACCCGTTAAGTTTTGACAATTTTGCCTGTTATGTTTGTTAGTTTTGTACATACATCGTTGTCAATACATGTATAATGAAATTCTATGTTACTGTCATATAAGTGGTGTTTAGCTTTACAATGTTGTAGATAAGCAAATGCCTGTACCAAGTCAGTACCATAGGCATTTTTGGCAAGTTCAAAATACTTTTCATCTTCAAGGATTCAACGATAATATCGACCTTCGGCTTGAAAAACTGGCAATCCAGGTCAATATTACGAGTCGAACATACGAATTTCGAACTCAAAAACACAGTATTTGCATGATAATGATATAGGATACGAACGACTTAGAACCGTTGGTCACCAAGCCATTGTTTTATATTGTCAACATATTTAACACGAGTATCACTCTACTAGTTATCGAGTACAACATTAACTGAATTACAGGAGCAAAGAAAAATGACATAAATGTATAATACAGTGAAACCTGACTAAACCGAACCCTTTCGGGACATGAGATGTTGTTCGGTTTTTGGCAGGTTTTCGGTTTCATCAGGTTCACAATGCATACAATGTGATATGATTGGTCTTCAGAACAAGTTTGGATTCGACAGGTTTCCGGTTTATTCAGGGTTCGGTTTAATCAGGTTTCACTGTATAGGTTTGCATTATTCTTCCCAACTTTTTTTTTGGCCTATGGTTCTTAAAGTTACACAATTAAAAAAGTTGAAAAAAAATACATTTGGTGCTTCCAAAACATTTTTCGAGATTCAAAATCTCCGGGACTCTCAACCCTTCCATCTCCGCTTCAAAAGGGAACCCAATGCTGAATTAATGCCTGAGGACTGTCCGACATTTATAACTAAAAGTGACATAAAAAAAAATCAACCAAATATATCTAGGGTCAATTTTGTCTGAGGGAGTTGAAACCGTGGTTTCTAAATTTATCAAGGAAGAATTTGAAGAAAAAAAACATGTTATAAATCCTGCTAGTCGCGGATCGTTGAAGATGGTTTTTGATCCTAAAATCATTGTAAATAATATTTATAGATATAGAAATAAGAAGGCCGAATCAATAGCTTAATTAATGCTTGTGCAAGTTTATTTTTAATACAGAATTCAATAATACAAAAAATCAGCCTCGCCTGTGTTCGTTATGGTAGTACATGTATACTTGTCCGGAGTACAGGAAGTCGAAATTAAGATTTTCGTTTGGGTCAAACTAAATATTTAATTGGATTCCCTTCCTTTTCAATCGGTAATCCTCGAGTGACTCCGCTTCTCTCCTTCTATGTTAGATGAGGTACGGAATCGGCCGAGTTGTGACGAATGATACACTCACCAATCGTCAATCCTCGGGTGAATCCGCTACTCTCCTTCTATCCCGTTAGATGAGGTACGGAATCGGCCGAGTTGTGACGAATGATACACTCATCAATCGGCAATCCTCGGGTGACTCCGCTACTCTCCTTCTATCCAGTTAGATGAGGTACGGAATCGGCCGAGTTGTGACGAATGATACACTCATCAATCGGCAATCCTCGGGTGAATCCGCTACTCTCCTTCTATCCCGTTAGATGAGGTACGGAATCGGCCGAGTTGTGACGAATGATACACTCATCAATCGGCAATCCTCGGTAGAATCCGCTACTCTCCTTCTATCCAGTTAGATGAGGTACGGAATCGGCCGAGTTGTGACGAATGATACACTCATCAATCGGTAATCCTCGAGTGACTCCGTATCTCTCCTTCTATGTTAGATGAGATACGGAATCGGCCGAGTTGTGACGATTGCCTTCCTTTTATCAAATGGGTATTAAAATCATCCGTGTTCTTAATAGAGCCTAGCAGACACTACTATAGAAAACCAGTCTAATAAAAAAAATAATTAAATGATAGTTACCACTTCTTTTCCAAGAAGGCGACTATCAATAAATACTACATGAAAGAATAGCAAGAACTATCACAAATATTGGACAGTACATTAGATATACACTAGCCAACACACCAAAACACAACAAAACAACTGTTTTAAATACACATGCGTACAAGGATAGACAGGTAACAACGAACAAAACATGGTTAATACATTCTTTGAGGAAGAAGTAAAAGTAAAGACAGGTCAAGTAGGAGTCTAAATGCTTTTACTTTGTGATCTGACACTTATTAAATCTGTCTAAGTAAACATCATAATATATTCATATATCCATTACATGTTTTCGTTATAAATCTGCCAGTAATGTATACCACTGGACACAAACTAAAGTAATTATTTCATATAACTACCAATGCTGTTATTTCAGTCGATTTTGCGAATAACTTAATTTACGAAAAAAAATCTGGCATAGATTCTAATTCTAAGATAAAAACAAGAAGATGTGATATGATTGTCAACGAGACAACTCTCCTGAAAACTTTATGTCTCCGTACGGCCTTCAACAATGAGGAAAACCTATACCGCATGGTCAGCTATTAAGGCTCCGAAATTAACAAATGTAAAACTATTCAAACGAGAAAACTAACGGCCTGATTTCTGTACCATGTAGATCTTCGAAAAAACAAATATAATATAAAGTCGTTCATATACGATTAGTCGTTCATATACGATAAGTCATTCAACCCTCAACGTAATAATGATAAAAAAAAAATGCGTAAATCTGATGTGAAGTCAGTATACATGTACTTGAATTGGAGACAGGATGGATGTTACTTAATTACCGATCCTTCCTTTAATATAACTGCGTTATGTAATTCTTCTGATGTAATATTTGATCCAGTTATATTCAAGTGGTAAACACTTTTAAAGGATATTCGCTACTCTAGTTTTAAACTTTTAAATTCGTATTGCTATGTCAGACGTTATTTCAAAATTATATATACATGTACGCACCATATCTATTTCACTGTAAGTGAACAACCTCAACGCTGCAAGCTCCAATAATTGATTGATTAGCTGTTATTTTTTTTATGTTCAGTGGAAAATATTTCATGCATATTCAGTCAATTGACGACTTAATTACATATAAATCTTAAATTCGTCAGGTTTAGTTTATTTGAGGGTGTTTGCATTCATCGTTTGGGGTTAATCACCCACCATTTGTTTTGGAGAAGAAGGAGCGTAAACATATTGGTTGATTCTAATTTTTTTGAAAACAAAACAATTTGTTTTTGTTTGCTTACATTTCTCGTATATTCTGTTTAAAAATTTTCATTCAGTGTTTGACAGGGGTATTTCATCGGTTCATAACCGGCAAGTAAAATGAAAACCTAATCCTCCTGGCCACTTGCGCTCTCCCCCAACTAAAATACCTTAAATCAATACTAAACGAGATACAGGGCAATGTCCCATAGAAAACTACAAACTTATATAAAAAAGAAGATGTGGTATGATTGCCAATGAGACAACTGTCCACAAGAGACCAAAATGACACAGTCATTAACAAGTTATGCGTATTCCATGGAATTAAATGTTCAATAAATTCAGCACCCTCAACCTTTGATTGATAGGATTGATATAATTTATTCATTACACTTTCCTCTCGCTGTTCAAAATGCATGGGAATATAAAATGTTCACTTTTACACTATATGTGCACTGTATATAAACACGAACTACACTTTGTTTATTTACATGTTGGCATGTCGATATACAATAGGTGTGTGTGTGTATACGTGTATTCAATTTAAATCTATTTTTATTAAACCTTTAAAATTTATTCAATCAAACAAATCGATCTTTTAAACTGAAAAAGACAAACAGTTGAAATTCGATGTCGTGGTAGTGTTTCTAATGATGGACGTCTGCAACGAATGATTGTTAGGAAGGATCTCCTGTAAAAACACTCTTCAAGATACAAAGAGGTTTGAAAATTATATTATATTTGTTCAAAACGCTTTCTTTTCACTTCAAAAAGACAAGAGTTATCGTTCTTACAATGTACTATTTTCGCGAAGCTTGTTCTTTATTGTTTTCCGTTAAAGTTCTTTATCAGTCGCATGGGTAATTTTTATGTTGGGAAAGTAATGGAATGTGGCAATTTTATTGTTAGACCAACAAGAAAATAAAAATGTGTCAAAACTTCTTTCTGCAGGAATGCTTTATTCTGCATAAAACTTGTGTATAATTTAAATATATGACCATCCCTTGAACTTCTTCCATTCCAAAAGAAGAAAAAAAACACTTTTGCTAAAATGGTGCGTCAGGTTTAACTGTGTATAATGTTTGAACACTCATAGCCAAGTTCGGTCGGAATGAACGTCTCGTGTGGTGAGAGTACTACACAAACTTCACGTCAAAGAACCATTACAATTACTCTGCTATGTGGCCTGCTGCAAGGCAAATTTCTGTCCGTATTCAACATACCCTCATTTCCAGTGGCAGTTCAATTAATTTATCCTTTGTCACCAGGTCAATCCCTACGTTGCAGGACCTACTTGTCGTATTCATTATCAATTTGTTATCTTCACATATTTGCCACTGGACATTAAACATATGTAACAATTAATCTATCCGTCAAACAAATAAGATCGTTACTGTGTTGATACGTCCAAAGCATTTGTACAAATGTATGCATGAGGGTCTACATAGAAGGGGGATGGGTCTTCAATTTCTTTATTCTTTAAGTTATTTTTTTCTATTTTGTATATTGTTTTTGCAATTTTACTCTATTAGTTATTTATTTTGTGCCCATTCTCTTTTTCTATATATTTTTTGCCCATTTTTTCTCTTTTCTGTATGCTTTTGCTCATTATATGTACAAGAGCTACCCAATCTAAACTTTCTGTTATCTCTGTGTAGTTTTTATTTCATACAGGCATGGGTTCTGGTGTGTCCAAGAGCAACCCCCATCTAAACCATCTGTTATCTTTGTTTACTTTTCATTTTATACAGGTATGGGTTCTGATGTATCCAAGAACAATCCCCATCTTAACCCTCTGTTACCTTTGTGTACTTTCTATTTCATACAGGTATGGGTTCTGGTGTGTCCAAGAGCACGTCTGTGGCTAATGCTTTCCTCCATGATATCTACGTCAAATGTGAGGGAGATCTCAACTTCAATTCAGAGGAATGGACAAAATATTCTCTAGAAGTAAATAATACATTAGTGGCGTTTACTAAACAAAAAGTAAATGAATCTGACATTGACTTGAAATCGAGTTACATGAAAATAAGTCCCGGAAATATACAAGAATTTTATCCAAATTGTTCAAAACGAGCCTACCTGACGATAATTCACCCGGATGAGAACAATTTCTGGAAAATTCTCTGCTGCATGTATGAGATACCGGAAAACCAAAATGTTGTAGTGGTGCATTCTGGGAGCGTAAAGGTCACGAAAGGACATTCACTTTGGGTGGATAAGGAGGGATACAATCATAAAAATGACGTCACTAAACTTTTGAATTATCAAAATGAGGTCAAAGAACTGAAAGAACAGCACAAACGTGAAATATCCGAGATTCGGAAAAAGCATGGAGTCCCAAAATCATTCCCATCTTCATGATCGTGAGTGCATGGGGCAACTACAAATTTAAATTGTTTTGTAGCAGTACTAAGAGACATCCTAGCACTTAAACGTTGCGTTCATTTCACTGCGTTTATGAGGCCCCTCATGGGGGGGTCCTAGTAATCACATAATCACCATTTTTTTGCCAATATTATCACATAATCATTAAATATTTGCTTATCTTTAGTAATCAAATAATCATAAACTAAAAATACAGTCCTAGGTAATCAAATAATCATGAAATATTTGGCTTAATAATCAAATAATCATTAAAAAAAACGGCCAAGTAATCACATAATCAAAAACCCCATGAGGGCCCTCATTTGTAAATGTTCATTTTTATTGCGTGAAGGGTTTTTCAATTGTATGGTGTGATTTTACTTTTATGAAACTTGTTGAAGCGACATTATATAATATGCACTCGACATTATACGACTGAAATTTTGTGAGAAGCATTTGTAATGCTTAATTAAACGAAACTTCAAATGCATGCTTAGGGAGCTACCATTTGATTTTTATGGGGGGGGGGGGGGGGGGGGGGGGGGGGGGGGGGGTAGGATGAAATTTGAAAAAAATAGGCAGGACAGGAGTTTTGAGTAAAAAAAAAGGCAGGATGAGCAACTTGGTAAAAAAAAAGGCAGGATGACAATTTAGGTAAAAAAAAGGCAGGATAACTAGTAAAAAAAAAGGCAGGACCGAATTAGAGTAAAAAATAAAAGGCAGGATATAGATTACAACTAAAAAAAAATGCATGACAAAATTTTTCATCCTAGCCCCCCCCCCCCCCCCCCATAAAAATCAAATGGTAGCTCCCTTACAAACAATATTTTTGCTTTGCTGATTTGATTTTGATTTTTCATTTGCCACATTTTGAAAATAAATCCATACATTTTCAGCTAGAACACTTATGTTCTCATTTAAATTTGGAATAATTGGATATGTGGTCACAGCTTATATGCTCTTACTCAATAATGTCACGTGCTTAGTGGAGAAGCAGGAAATACCATTGTCATGTCTTTTGTTTCACCCGGTCGCGGTAAGAACCCACGACCTCGGCTCCCTCAATCGAAACGAACACGATACCAAGAGACAGTTTACCTTCTATAGAACGGGTATAGCAGAGTTGTACACATTGGCACATAATGTCATAAGCTCAACATGTCAAAGGTTGGGCAGACTTGTATTATCTAGATTTCGCGTATACGGGGAAAAAAGGGGGGGTATCGGGTATTCGATAATACAAAACAAAAGATAAATACACTGGTAGATTACATCAATTTAATTCGTTAAACGATAACTTATATATTTGATTTAAACTAATAGGAAACTAGAACTTAATTATCAGGGAATTGGTTCGAATGACTATAATAAAATTGAGAATGGAAACTGGGAATGTGTAAAAGATACAACCCGACCAAAGAGCAGATAACAGCCGAAGGCCACCAGTGGGTCTTCAATGCATTGAGAAACTCCCGCACCTGGAGGCGTGATTCAGCTGGCCCCTAAACAAAAAAGTATGCTAATTCAGTGACAGTGGACGTCATACTAAACTCCGAAATATACACACGAAACTTAAATTTAAAATCAAACAACACTAACAAAGGCCAAAGGCTCCTGACTTTGGACAGGCGTAAAAATGCGGCGGGGTTTAAATATACCTCTAGCCAAAAAGGAAAAAAAACCACAATTTAAAGGCTCTATGATATCTATTTTCAGATTCTTAGCTGAAACTAAAAATTTAATATAATCATCCAATCGAATATTAAATTATCGTCCACAGCTTTATTTCATTTATACACATTTTGTAATCTAGACTATAGATGCATTACAGTTTTAGATGTTGAAAGAGATAAGTGATAAGATATAAACAATTAAAATATATTGTTTTTATTTAGTCAATAAATTAAAAAAAAAAAAAAGCAACATCAATATTATGTAAACAGTTATCAAAGGTACATGGATTATAATCTGATACGCCAGACGCGCGTCTCGTCAACTAAAGACTCGCCAGTGACGCTCAGATCAAAATAGTTCTAAAGCCAAACAAGTAAAAAGTTGAAGAGCATTGAGGACCCAAAATTCCAAAAAGTTGTGCCAAATACGGCTAAGGTAATCTATTACTGGGATAAGAAAATTCTTTGTTTTTCGTAAATTTCAAAAGTTTTGTAACAGGAAATTTATAAAAATGACCATGATATAATTGATATTCATGTCAACACATGAAAGTAAAAGTTTTAAAAGCGAGTTTTCTGCAAACGAATGTTTTTTTTTATGCTTTTATGTTTTTATGTGTTTTCGTTGAACAGCCAACAAACACTTCCACACTGTTAATGAAATTTTAGAAAATAAGCAATATCTTGAGGTCTCTATTATCTCTTCTTTTCAAACAAGATAACTACAACCACAAACAATCAAAATTTGAAGGCAAACCATAACAAAACAAACTGTGACGTTACAATTTTGTAAATTCAGAAATGTTTGCAATTACAATACCAAGCGAATTTGTCAATTTGATTTCAGGAAAGCAAGCTTGCTATATACGGTTCCATTTTTTTTCTCATTGTTGAAGGCCATATGGATGCTCTAGATGATAACTTCTACGTCATAAGCAATTTGCCTCTGGTGTAGAGTTGTATCATGATGATAAAAAACTATTAAAAAAATAAATATGTATAAGCAGTAGAATAATACAAATAATGATTTTGAAAATTAAAGTATGAATTCTTGTTCCCCGTCGCAAATTTTGTAATAACCTAAACATCGCAAAATTTTGAATTTACAGTATGTTAATATTAGTCAACGTCTATTTCTTCTTCTTCCTCTATTTCGTCACAAAAATCATCGGTCGTTGCATCTTGATACTGTTGGTATTCGGAAATTAGATCATTCATATTCGACTCCGCCTCGGTAAACTCCATTTCGTCCATTCCTTCACCTGTATACCAATGTAGAAAAGCTTTCCTTCGGAACATTGCGGTAAATTGTTCGGAAATCCTCTTGAAAAGTTCCTGAATGGCAGTGCTGTTCCCTATGAACGTACCAGACATTTTTGTTCCTTTGGGTGGAATGTCACAAACGGCAGTTTTCACATTGTGTGGAATCCATTCAACAAAATACGAACTGTTCTTGTTTTGAACATTTAACATTTGTTCATCAACTTCTTTCATTGAAATATGTCCGCGGAAAATAGTAGCAACAGTTAAATATCGTCCGTGTCTCGGATCACATGCAGCCATCATATTTTTAGCATCGAACATTTGTTGTGTAAGTTCCTGAACGGACACTGCTCTGTAGTCTTGACATGCGCGTGATGTCAGTGGCGCGAAGCCGGGCATAAAGAAATGCAGACGCGGGAACGGTACCATGTTTACCGCCAGTTTTCTTAAATCAGCATTCAATTGTCCTGGAAACCGTAAACATGTTGTGACACCAGACATCGTTAAACTTACTAAATGGTTTAAGTCCCCGTATGTTGGAGTTTTTAATTTTAGTGTGTTGAAACATATATCATAGAGAGCCTCGTTGTCGATGCAATATGTCTCATCTGTGTTTTCGACTAGCTGGTGGACGGACAATGTAGAGTTGTACGGCTCTACTACTGTATCAGATACCTGAAATAACCATAAATAAATAAATATATAAAAGTGGGGCTGCTTATTACAAACTTATTGAGGTTTTACAAGAGGTATAGATATACCACTGAAAGATAATTATCCAGAATCAAGATTGCAATATGTTGGGACTGTTCTTGCACGTTCTAACGGTAATACTCTAAAATAACTTTGGCACGATCATTTCTATTTTGTGTGTGGTAGTTTGGGTGATGATTATAGGATCAAGCACATGTTTTTAATTAGGTTTTTTTTTTGGTTTTTTTACATCCCTTCTGCAAAAAAATATTTTAATAAATGTGTATTATGAACAAGTAGTTATTTATATCTAGTGACAAAAGTATAACTTCCAAGTACTGTGTGTCCTACTGTGATGATAATCTTTCAACGGTATAATTATAATAGTTCAGTTGAAGAAAAAAAATATATAGTGTGAAGATGAATGTTTTTAATTTGTCGTTCAGTATTTTTCAAAATTCAAACAAATTTTGTTTACCAAGTCACCATTTATAGCTCACAAAGTGTAAAATAAATGTGTATAACCACATCTTTGTCACAAACAACAACCATTTATTTATCTTGTTTGTTTGTTATGACAACCGCAGTCATAATCTCGTTTGTCATAATGTTTTAGATAAATGTACGCGAAGAAAGATATAAAGGAGTAGGTTCAGTAAGACCCCTTTTTGGCCCCAAAATATAGCAGTTTTACAAAATTAGGAAAATGTAATCGTTAAGCTATTTGTTGGAAAGAGGAATGATTCTGCTACATAAATATGGGCTGATTTTGACAATACAATGCACATATACCCAGTATTAGCATCATTAAGTCATGCTAATTTACTGAAATCTTCACAATTTTAGCATTTTAGTTAAATTTTAGACGGTTTCCGTCTGAAATGAAAGTGGCCGCATTCGTGTTCATTCATAATATTGAAATGTAATTTGTATTTGATGATAATACATGATATATATAAAGGTTGAGGATGAACACGGATGCGGCCACTTTCGTTTTTGACAAAAACCATCTGAAAAATTACGATTTTTGGCATATTTAATGGATTTTTCATATTTAAGCTTGCATAGGAGCGTTTTTCATGACTTAATCAGTTAACATCTGTCACATAAACTAATGGAATCAATTGAAATAGTCACTTAAATGTTTAAAAAGTGTCTAACATATTTCGTTAGGTGAACTTGAAAATTGAGGCCAAAATCGGCCCTTACCGGACCTACTCCTTTACGCGGAAATACACTACACTACGTCAAAAAATACAATTGAAATGTGTTTATATAAGAGGCAGGGACATTTAAATTTATTCAACGCTAGTGTCTTTTTCAATAAGCCCATCGAATTTTAATGAAATATACATGTGCGTACTTTGAGATTGTACATGTACCAATATTCTAGCTGGCTTAATATGTCCACAAAGATAACAATAAGCCAGTCCAAAATAACAATTTGCCATATTTTTATGAATGTTTTTTTTCTAATAACGAATTAAAAAGTTTATATGAAAGACATCATTAATCAACGCAATAAATATGTTGACAGTAAAACAGTTTTGTAGTGAGTTTCTTCAAGATGCCAATTTCTTCCCTTTCGTTAGATACCGTCGATCTTTGAGGCAAAAGTTCACAAAAGCTTGTAAAATTTACATTTTTGTATCAAAATACGCTTAGCAGCAACTTATAAGACTAATTAACGTTTTTTAAAATGAAAATTTGCTCAAAGATGTCTTAAACTACACGATTATGAATCATGCAGCATATGATATATTATATCACAATTCCAGTACGATTTGAAAACGTTAAAATATTGACACTGCGAATGAAACAAATAGTTCTATATCTCTTTAAGATATATATACGCTTCTTGATAATTCTCCTACACTTTAACTTTAGACAAATTTCTGTTTTCTGAAATTGCGTGAATAGAAATCAGGTGTTTAAAGAATAATCAACAATGTTTCAAAACAAACTTCAAACTGTCAGATCTTATGAAATTCCAATTGATAAAGTTACATCATCTAAAAGAATGCTATACATAGCTACTCTGATAACTAATTTTGAACGTTAAAATAAGATTATGATTTCGTATATATTTTTAAGAGGCAATGCCAGAGAAAACCAGGCAGAACTTAGAAATCTTGTTTTACTAGATTTTTTTGAAAAAAAGTCTTTTTGCATTGTTTGTACCTTGTTTTTTTTGGGGGGAAATTACACTTTTAATAGCCATATTGGGTTATTGATTTTGATTATACAGTTAATTTGACTGCTTACATAGTGAAATACGGGTATTAATTTCTCAACAAAAAACAGCCTATACAATATAACAATTAATATATCTCTGACATTGCCTCTTAAAATTTTGACAAAGTATTTACTTTGACCCTTTGACAAAAATATAAAAAAAATAAAAAAAATTGAACCAACCGTTTAATCAGAAAAAAATACACTGGTTATATAGCAGTTTGATCATTGAGAAGCTTAATATTCCCTTAAGAACACAACGTCATTAAAACGTTCTGCTGATATTACAGAGTTATCTCCCTGTAGTGTTAGGTACCACCTTAATAATTTTAATCTATTTGTTATAGTACTTCTCCCATCATTGAACTGAAGTTTTTACATAAATTCAAATGTATAATGTTTAAATAACCTTTTAGCAAAGGAAAGGGATAAGAACGCAAGTTTATAAAAGCTCTTTTTTTGATGTTTTTACTCATGTATATATTGTAGGTATATATGTCTGTTGTTCATTTCAATGCGAAAATTATGAAATCAAATTTTTAAACAAGCAAAACAAATTGAAGCCAATAAAGCCATAATTTTGTATTACACTTAGCTTGCCTTTGGTGACGGGACAACAGAAAATGTATTCATTATTCTATCCGGGTATTCTTCTCTAATTTTGGAAATGATCAATGTTCCCATACCGGATCCGGTTCCACCTCCTAAGGAATGACAGAGCTGGAAACCTTGGAGACATTCGCAGGATTCCGACTCCTTTCGGATCACATCCATAACGTTGTCTACCAATTCCGCTCCTTCTGTATAATGGCCTTTTGCCCAATTATTTCCGGCTCCAGCATATCCAGCGACAAAATTATCCGGCCGGAACAACTTTCCATAAGCACTTGATCTGGCGTAGTCGAGTGTTCCAGGTTCTAAATCAACCAGAATTGATCTCGGAACATAGTTCCGGTTTGATCCTTCTTTATAATAAACGTCAATTCTTTCTAATTGTAAAGCTGAGTCACCGACATACTGTCCGAACTCATCAATTCCATGTTCACCAGAAATCATTTCCCAGAAAATTGAACCTATTTGATTCCCACACTGTCCGACTTGTAAATGTACAATTTCCCTCATTTTGAAAAAAAGTTAAAAAGTTTATGCTTCAATCTCTGGAGAATAATTTGAAATAATTCCGTTTTCTTACCAGAATGTTGCAACGAGAGTATATTACATCATACAAAAAGTCTACATTTTGGCACGTGCAGAAATCACAATCTGCAAATATCTGTCATTTTTTCTCAATTACATTCCAATATTACAAGCTATAGCTTTCAATCGTCTGCTGCGAGAATTATGTCTCGCGCCAGATGTGATACGTACATCGTCTGCCCCGATTATAAATTACCGGTAAATGAAGATTTTGTACAAAAATGACAAAGATGAATCAGGAAATTTATGCGATGTTAGGTACAAATGAAAAAATGCGACCTAAAATAACAACCCTCTGTAGGATGAACTCAACGCTGCATTTAATACGGTTTAGCAAATCTTGCTTTTTTTTCTTGCTTCAAGAAAACGAATACGTAGGGGGAAATACGTACAATCGAATTCATGTCTTACTAGTATTTAAATGTAGTAAGTGTGTTGCAATCTTATGTTTCTAACGCCGCAATGATTGGAGTGAACGTACAAATTCCAGCCGCCCAATCGTCCGTCCGTCCGTCTACTTTATGTTTTTAAATGCTGTAAGCCCTCTCTTTCAGAACCAAGATTCGTAATAATTTTTTCCAAAAACAATATATGAAAGTTTTTTTAATCTACATTATCTTGTATAAATATGATGGTAGTTTTACAAAAAATATTTCGAGCAAATTTACTCTCGCGATAACTGAATGGATATGTTATGACCAGGCTGCCTGGAGTTATTCCCATGACTGCATGTGGCTAAATTCAGAGAAAACCCCGCAGCATTAAACAAGCGACATTTTATTCTATACGACTTTCATACAAGAAAGAGGTTTAGCTAGCTTTAAAACCAGGTTTAATCCACCATTTTCTACATAACAAAATACCCGTACCAAGTCAGGAATATGACAGTTGTTATCCATTCTTTTGACGTGATTGAGCTTTTGATGTTGCCATTTGATAAGGGTATTTCCGTTTTGATTTTTTCTCGGGGTTTGGTATTTTTGTTATTTTACTTTTTAACGTATTTGTTTTAAGTCCCCTTAGAACGTATGTGCCACGCAAAAGGGGACATTGCAAGGCTATATAGTTATTCGCTTTTAAACCGTTTTCAAAAGAGTATGTGGATGGGGTCTACAGAACAGGTGATCATGTTCAACTTGATAGATGGCTGCTTAACGTCAAGCGGCAAATTAACATGCATATTCAGGACGAGAACATGTTAATGTAATATTAATATAAACTCTACTTTGTATTAGACCGACACGTTGAGTTTGATTTTTAACATGCTAGTTCACAATGTCACGGTCCAAATGAAGACTCATCACCTTACCCGCGGACATTTTTATCTGAATCTCAGCCGACAAGTCTTTGCAACTAACCCCTTAATGTCGCGTTCTGGGCGGAGAAGCAGCAAATACCAATTTTAAAATCTTTGGTTGAACCCGACCTGAATTTGAACCCATGACCTCCTACAGAATAGAAAATAATTGTCAATAGAAATAAAGAATATATAGAGAGAAATACCGGCATCTTTCATTACGCAGGCTCACTGCTAACTTGACCTTCCTTTCATTACGAATTCCAATTATAACTGTTTCATCGTGTGTACTACTACACGGGTTTTACATAGGTTTACATTGCACAATGTGACACTCTACCTCTGGCCAGATGTTAAGAAGACTGTATCTCTATTGTTTACAGCGCGTCCGTGTTGAGTTTTCAAAATAATTGTAAAAATGGGGGGGGGGGGGGGGGGGTACTCTTGGATTGTATGGTTGGAGGTCATGAGATAACCAGTTTTTGATGGGGTTCGTCTTTATTTTTCTTAGTCTTTATTTTTTTTCTATGTTGTGTCCTGTGTCCTGTGTACTGTTATTTGTTTTTTGTCTATTTCTTTTTTAGCCACGGCATTTTCAGTTTATTTTTGATCTATGATGTATATAATAATGGTTACACACACCATTTGCTTATAAACATGCATTGAAGATTTTTCCAGATTTTGTTTTCTCGTGATCACAATTAATAAAAAAAAGTTGATAAAATTTAATAGAATTTTGATATTGAAAGAACATTGTAAATGTTGTATTTACAAATTTTCCCCATCATTTTCATATTCAATAAAAATGCGTGCGCTAAACATCGCCATTTTGTTACAGTGTTTCAAATGTAATAGTTAGTTTTGCATTAAAGGACATCCTGTAGGCTGCACAAATTTGATTTCTTACTTTTTTGGATTTTCCCGCTCCTATTTTAGACAAATCAACTTTTAAAAAGTCTAAGAAAGTCTGATCCATTAGAGGCACCTATAAATCAAACATTATGCATCAGAGCATCTCTTGTTTGGTACATGAACTGTAATGATTTTAAATTACACAACTAAAAAAAAATAGATAACGTTTGTTTTTCGCATCAAGCACTCCTTTGTAAAAGAGACTACTCATTTTCAAGAAAAATAAAATAGTAAATTTCGATCGCTCGCCCCATATTTTAGGAGCAGATATCCGTAGAACTAGATTTAAAGCTGGCGTGGTATATTACTAGTAATGTCTGCAAAACATTACGTGACTTTAATATCGTTTGTTTTAATAATACGTCTTATTCATTTCATTATCGAACCTCAAAATTTTGATTTTTTTTAAAGTGCAGGTTTGCGCCAATTGTAAACATTTAAAAAAAAATAAAAAAAAATTGTAATTTGTTCAGAAATAGGAACAAAATATTTGTTAGATCTAACTCTTATTATAGCTGTACATTTATGCCTACTCTTTGATAATCCTTTTGACAAATTATCAGATACATTTTGCATTTATCAAAAACCAATTGTTATTGTTTTTTCAGTAGTTAAAAAGAAGAAGAGTGTTAATTTGCAAGCTCAGTGCAAACGGGTACTAAATACAATAGCTTTATCTTTATCTGATCTTCAGTTAGTAATATGTAAATCATTGTTTACAAACATTCTTACGCTGCGGAAGTTTTTGCAAAATAGGCTGTTGAGGAAATATTTATAGAATACGAGAGGATTTTGGGTGAACGATAATGTCATAGAATCCCTAACAACACAATAAAGTATTGATAAGGGTTGGTATTGTGTTTAGGGAACGATCATTTAATTTTAAAAGAGGGGGAATTATGGATTCCTAATTTTTTTTATTATGAACCCCAATTTGATGAAAAAATATTGTGGTCAAGCAGATGACACAAACTATATTCTGAATCCATATTTTCCCCTAATAGTGCGCGAAACAAATTATGACTCAGAAAAAAAATTATAACCCCTTGAAGTTAAATTGTTGCTCCCTTACAGATAAGGGAATAATTGGCAAAACGTAAAGAATAATGGACAAAAATATATAAAAAAAATGAGAAAAATAGGACGAAAAATAAAGAGTAGAGAATAATATGGTGTGCTAAAATATATATAAAAAAAGAATTGAGAATAATCAACAAAATGGATAGAAAATAAAGAATAATGGTGTGCTGAATTCGAAATTAAAAAAAAACACCAGAGAATAATGGACAAAAAAAAATAAAGAATAGAGAAAACTGCGTTGGAAAAATAAAGAATACAGAAATGAAAGACCCTTTATAAAGAACCCAATTTATAAGTCAATATATGGTCATCAATGAAGTAACTATCTGTTATCTTATCTTTGTCTGATACAGTGAAACCTGACCAAACCGAACCCTTTCGGGACTTGATATTTTGTTCGGTTTTGGCAGGTATTCGGTTTCATCAGGTTCACAATGCATAAAATGTGATATGATTGGTCTTCAGAACAAGTTTGGATTAGACAGGTTTCCGGTTTATTCAGGGCTCGGTTTAATCAGGTTTCACTGTATTCATATAGACCATGCAATCGAAACTCTTTATTTCAAATGATTGGCTTAACATTGGGTGTATTCCAAATTTATTGCCTTTTTTTCTTCCTTTTTCTTAAAAAGAGGGAGGGCCCTTTTCTTTTTCTTTTTTTAAATGAAGGTCCTTTTCTTCTTTTTCCTTTCTTCCCGTTAAGAGAGATGTCTCCCTTTTCTTCTTCCATTCACAGGAGAAGGTTCTTTCTTCTTGTTCCCTTAAAAAGAAACTGGAAACTCCTATATCTAACTTGGTTGAACATGTAGTAAAAGGTTAGATTGTAACTCACAGTTACATCTGACCACTTTTTCTTGTCATTTTCATTTTTGATATATTTCAAAGAGACAAACTTGTAGCACATAAACATGCTAGATTCTCAGACCAAATGATAATGCAATAATAAAAAAAATATACAAAACATTTATATTTACTATTATAATATTGGTTTTTTTTCTCGATTAAGATTCCAGGTTGTTGATCTCTTAACTTAGTCTTGCTTTAACAAGAACATTAAACAAAAAATGAAGATATTATGGAGTCCATCAAATACCACGAGTCATAGTTGACTGACGAGTGCAGTCCCCTGGCTCGTTACCTACACTCATCTTCATTGACCAGATTTGAGACAATTTTTATAGTCTATAGCTACGAGTCTTGGAAAAACATGCAGACAACATATTAGCCAATAGAAATTCACAAGCATCTATAGAAACACCAAAGACCAGCATAAGTAGGCGAATCGAATAGATTATAAAATCACTGATAGGAAAAAAGTAAATATAGCTCAAATGATACAAACCATAGTAAAATACCTTACTTGGCAACCATTGAGGTACAGAAAACAACAGCCAACCGGAAGTTGCCTAAAACAGCTGGCAAGATCTGCGTTATAATCCCCCTTCACTCATGCAAGCATCAAGCTACACGAGAGTTACGCAAACATACAGACTACAAGTTTGAGCTTTCTAAAAAGTTATGGACTTTCTACGCACTTTCCTAATTTAAGGTAATATGTGCGCATGTGGTTGTTGAATTAGTATTGGAAATGTGCTATTTTAGTTTAGATATTGATTGATATAAGAGGGCCCTCATGGGGTTTTTGATTATGTGATTACTTGGCCGTTTTTTTAATGATTATTTGATTATTAAGCCAAATATTTCATGATTATTTGATTACCTAGGACTGTATTTTTAGTTTATGATTATTTGATTACTAAAGATAAGCAAATATTTAATGATTATGTGATTATATTGGCAAAAAAATGGTGATTATGTGATTACTAGGACCCCCCCATGAGGGGCCTCATATAAAATGGATGTACTTTAAGAGTCATGCTTTTGCTACAGTGATGGCTAGTTGTATTTTCTGGCTGCTAAAAAGTGAGAAACAAATCTCTGATTTTATTTTACACGATTTAAATCTTACCTTAACATGCTTAACTAACAGATGTTTTGTCACAAATAAAAAATGTTCAGTTCCGATTTTTGTTTAATAATTATGATTATATCATAGATACTTTGGGACAGGACAGTTTAATGTCTTGCCCTCCTCCGTTTCCATTAATTTCGATATTTTAACGTTTTTTCTGTATCATCAGAACATAAATATACTACAAATAGATAGGTAGACCTGGGCCGGTAACAAGAAATTTTATTAAGAGAGGTCGTAAGTATTGAATTAAGGGGAAGATAAGATAATTCTAAGATCATTCAAAGAGTGTAAATCAAAGCTCCCTCAGGTTGTTCTTAAATCGGCTTATTTCCCCTTAAGTTGCATCGTAATAGTTTTCAAGTTACGAGTTCTTAATAATGTTCTGGCGTCTCCGTTTTTGGTTCCTCGCAAAGCAATTAGAATCACCTTAAATGAATCATCAAAACGTTTTAATGAACGATAAAATGCGCATAACAATCAACTACCCATTTAACCTAAGGAAAACAATTCTGGCCTCAGACCACCATTTTTCTTCCCCAATGCTTTTTTCGATAAATTTAAGTCAAATTGAATTGAAAAAATTGCACCGCTTCAAATATGAAATTTATTTAACTGCTTATAGACCATTATTATTTTAATAAAAATATGCTTGTCTCAGGAAAATCCATCAGTGCTTTTTCTTTTGAGTGCCCTACTATTCACCAGGCCAAGGGTAGGATTTGAATCTTGTATAATTGACGTAGGCTTATTTTTTTTTATCCTACTTTCATTTCGGTCAAATCACTACTATAATGGTTTACTTTTATAAATTGTTATTTGAATGGAGAGTTGTCTCATTAGCACTCATACCACATCTTCCTTTATCTTTTCACTTTAATCAAAACTTTTTTTTCACATTTTGAAAGCCTTCTTACAAAAACTAAAATCACAAATATACTGAACTCCGAGAAAAATTCATAACGGAAAGTCCCTTTTAACCAAATGGCAAAATCAAATGATAAAACACACCAAACGATTGACGACACTTGTCATATTCCTGACTTGTTTCAGCCATTTTCAAAGTGTAAAAAAATGATGGCTTGAACCTTGTTTAAAGAACTAAACCTCTCACTTGTATGACAGTCTTATCAAATTCCATTATATTGATAGATTCGTGAACAAAACAGACGCAATAGGCAACAATGTCAAAAATTGGTGTATAACAGCAACACGCAACACACTAAAACTGTGGATGATTTCAGATGGTCCGGAAGGGTAAGCAGATCCTGCTACACGTGTGGCGCCCATCGTGTTGCTCATTATATTACAAATCCGGTAAATAGTCTAAATCGTTAGGTCACATTCGTGAAAAAGGACATAGGCCTAATGAACATATCCGATATCATCTGTATAACGGATATTACATAATGATCAACCAACTCATGATGGCTTCCGTAAAATTTAAGAAGTGATGATTTAACTTCACCATTTGGAACTCTTGGTTTAAAATTGAAAAGGTCACAAATTTCTCTTTGCTTTATAATTAACACTGCTCTCAACAAGCCAAAATTGTAATGATTTAGAATAAAGAGAAATTACCATCCAAGGCCACACGCATGGCCAAGAAAACACTGATATATAATAACCTATTCAGATGAATTAATATTTAGAATAAAAAATTTCTAAGGTTCATGTATTAACTTTTTTAAGCAACTTGTTCTATTATTAACAAGTGAATGTACAGCTAAGAGTAGTCGGGACCACTCTTACAAAAAATATCAAGTGAAGCTATTGCGAATTGTTCTTGGTACACACCTAAGTTGCTAAGTTTGTTTTAAGAACACTTAATAACTGAACAAAATTTAAGAATGATTTTGTGTTACCGGAACTAGTAAGATCGCTTTAAGGTAGACGTAAGAATCGTTCTTAAATCATGCACTTTTTCAAAACATTAAGGGCTGTCAATCATTCTAAGATAGGTCTGAGGGTGGGTCTTGTTACATTCTTAAATCTTAAGACGCCCTTAAGACGTTCGTAAGACATAAGAATGCTTCTTGTTACCGGCCACTGTACAAGTATATAGTATCTCATAAAAGTTTTTGATGTTATATAATGTTAAAATCCTTGTTAATTTGGATTTTTGCCTTCGACAAATACGTGAATGAAAACAAAAAACAGTTAAAGAGGGACAACTCTAAACATAATTTGAACTTGACTGAAAAACTATTGTTTGTTATTTGATTTTCCATCTCATTCTGTGCACAATATATCGGTCTTGAATACGAAACAGTTTCCTTAAACATCCGTAGGACAATAAACAAAAGTACTCATTTGCACTTCTTATATCTATTTACTGTTAACTTGGTATCATCAAAGTGTCATTCTACCAACAATTCTTTTATAGATGTATACATTTTATTATATATGTTATGAGTTTTACTTATTGTTGAGAGCCTTGCTGTGAAACAGGGATATTTTACAGTATTTTTGTCACTCAGGGTCACGTGCTTACTTCGTGTGGAGGAGACGAGACAAAACGTCAACGTTAGTACAGGTCTGGTTCAATTGGAATTTTCCTGGTCGAAGTCAACTTTGTGTAGGACTGGTTTCGAAGTTTACTTTTACAAAAAAGGTACAGAACAGTTAAAAAAAAATTAAAAAGCAACGGAAATTAATGTAATTTATTGAATTGAAAAATGTATTTGATCTGCAGACAGTGCCCTTTGATGTCTCGTGTTATTTGGAGGTCTCTGTGGCCGAGTGGTCAAATTGCTTCATCTTCTGAACCACTATTCTGTCACCATTGAAGTTGTGAGTTCGAATCCCACACGTGGAAGGTGCGTTTGACTTCAATCTTAAGTGACTAGGTTTGCCAAATATCAATGATTCTCTCCTGGCACTCCGACTTCCTACACCCAAAAGTTGATTACAAGATATAGCCAAAAGTGCTTGTTAATACCAAAGTCCAATCAATCAATCAATCTTATACATGAACATGAATATGAATATAACGGATGTTAAGTTTTTGGTAAAATTACCAATTACAGACTGATCTATCATTATATGTATATACATGAAATATTTGCTACTGGACATTAAGTAAACTGTTATAGGTTGACATATACAACATCTGCTTAGACGTCGGTGACAATCGGCAACCCTCGGGCGAATCCGCTACTTTCATTCCTTGTATGTTAGATGGAGATACGGAATCGGCCGTGTTTAGACGAGTTTGGTTGGTGATTCAGGAGAAAAGAATTAGACCGACACAATTGTTTTTTTTTATTAATAGTTTATACATTACTTTTATGATATGAAAAGGCACTTCTTAACAATAAAATATAAAATTTAACATTTTTCATCTGCATTTTATTATCATTTTTTTTTGTCATACTATATAATTCTTTATTGAAAACAAATATTTCTTAACAGTTCTACTGAATATTTTAAGATATCTAAGTGGAAAACAATAGTTATTCTGTCAGTGTAAGGTTTACAAGACTTTAAGTCCATATGTCTTGCTTTTGGTGTGTTTAAAACTGAATTCAGACGCTCTCACGATGAGAAAAAGTTGTAACAATTTTGTAAAAAGACAATGGATTTAATATAACCTTAGGAGTTTTGAAGGCGAGTTATGTTATATTAATTAATACATCAAGGAGAAATTCAAATTGTATAATGTAACAAAATTGATATTACAAACTGTACATTATCATGTGCATATCTCGATCTTGCTAGAACTATAATTTTTCTTATTGCAAGTAGTTCAGTCGTAGTATACCGGAATGAAGAGTCAACGGTATAGGCAAACTCCGAAACAGTGGTGACGTTGCTTCGTTAAAGTCAACGTAGCGTAGTAAAGAGGACGTAACCGCTGTTTCGGAGTTCGCGGTATAGGCAGATAAAATAAAACTGGTACATGTTGTTTATACTACAAGAAAAGATCGAAAGCTTTCCAATGAATTATACAAATATTATAGATTTTTATAGCAGTTGATATTGACTTTGTTTACATTATTTAAGGAATGACTGTAATATTTTTTTTGTCTATGAAGAAATAACATAAAAAATTTGGTGCACACTGAATAACGCGCGTAGCGGGTTATTTAACAGTGTGCACCACTTTTTTTTATGTTATTTCGAATAGACAGAAAAAATATTACAGTCATTTCTTATAATTCAATTCTAAATTCCATTTTAAAACGTAGAAAACCATGAAAAAAAACGTTGATGACGTCACGGTCACATGACTAAATTATGTCTATGGGCTTATAACAAAATAACGTCAGCCAATCAGAAGACGCGTTACATCCAAAAATGAATTATATTTAATTGTTAAAACAAGAAAAATGACAGTGTATAAGACACAAGTTTTCAACTTACAAGATCGCCTCCAAATTACACAAGAACATCTATATGTATACAAAGGTCTCAGAGTAGCTTGAATTAAAGAATTGTAAGTTATAATTTAAAACAAAATAAGAGTGCACACACTGAAATGTCTCGCCTTCTATACTAATCATTGATATTATGTAGATAGTCCTAAGTATAAAGCTTTATTACAACTGTCTCATAAACTTAACATTAACCAAGATAACTAAACAAAGACCAATGAACCATGAAAATGAGGTCAAGGTCAGATGAACCATGCCAGGCAGACATGTACAGCTAGCAATGCTTCTATACAACATATATAGTTGACCTATTACTTATAGTTTAAGAAAAATACACCAAAACACAAAACTTAACACTGTGCAATGAACCGTGAAAATAAGGTCAGGGTCAAAATAAACCTGCGCTACTGACATAAAGATCATAAAATATTTCCATACACCAAATATAGTTGACCTATGGCATATAGTATTAGATAAAAAGACCAAAACTCAAAAACTTAACTTTGACCACTGAACCATGAAAATGAGGTCAAGGTCACATGACATCTGCCCGCTAGACATGTACACCTTACAATCAATCCATACAACAAATATAGTAGACCTATTGCATATAGTATGAAAAAAACAGACCAAAACACAAAAATTTAACTATAACCACTGAACCATGAAAATGAGGTCAAGGTCAGATGACACCTGCCAGTTGGACATGTACACCTTACAGTCCTTCCATACACCGAATATACTAGCCTTATTGCTTATAGTATCTGAGATATGGACTTGACCACCAAAACTTAACCTTGTTCACTGATCCATGAAATGAGGTCGAGGTCAAGTGAAAACTGTCTGACAGACATGAGGACCTTGCAAGGTACGCACATATCAAATATAGTTATCCTATTACTTATAATAAGAGAGAATTCAACATTACAAAAAATTTGAACTTTTTTTTCAAGTGGTCACTGAACCATGAAAATGAGGTCAAGGACATTGGACATGTGACTGACGGAAACTTCGTAACATGAGGCATCTATATACAAAGTATGAAGCATCCAGGTCTTCCACCTTCTAAAATATAAAGCTTTTAAGAAGTTAGCTAACACCGCCGCCGCCGCCGCCGCCGCCGCCGGATCACTATCCCTATGTCGAGCTTTCTGCAACAAAAGTTGCAGGCTCGACAATAACGGTGCTTAAATTGTTTCATGATAAAATAAGTACAACCTTGCATAGTAACGACTTTCAAATGTATACAAGACACCCCTCTCATTGTCCATATTCTCTCTTGACATTACGCATACATTTCTACTGTGTTTGTCAAATTCTAATGAAAATAATAAAATTCGAGTTATTTCCCTTAGAACATATTATATACCAGAGACCAAATAATGTAGATTTTGTACGGCATTCAACAATTAACAAAATCCATATTGCATAGCAAGCTATAAAAGGTCCAGACATGAAAAACGTAAAACAATTTAAACGAGAAACATGACAGTCTCATGTATGTACAAAAGAACAAACGAAAACCAGACATGATATATGCAGCAACAAACGACAACAACAGACTCCTGACTTGGGATATGGAAACAAAGCGCTTTTTTTTATTTGCAGGGCCAATTCCTCCCCTAACCTGAGAGTCTGGGACAGTGGTGTAACAGCACAGACTATTACAATCAGTTGAAAAGGCCTTGAATAATCATTTCAATACAAAGCAACAAAAAAAAAAAAAAAAAAAAAACATTTGAAAAATATAAAAAAAAGGCAGAGCACAGATATTACAACTTAAAATAAAATGCAGGGGACATTTTTTTATCCTAGCCCCCCTCCCACTAAAAAAATAAAATGGTAGCTCCCTCATACATGAAGAGTTAGGTATTCAAAAGCTTATATGTTTTACACGGGAAGACCCTGTAAAAAATAGATACATTGTAATTAATTCATCACTCACAAAAAAAAAAGCAAAATAATTGCAAAAATTATGAAAGATAATAATCTGGATACATTAAATAGAAAGGTGTACAATATGATATAAAAATAAATTATCAGTATATTCATATAAAAATATAAAATTTTAATTAGGATATTAGTAAAAAGCATGAACATTTGAAACGCATTGTCCTATTTACACACAAAATAAAATAAAAGTTCTAACAATTGTTTTTGTTCATGAAATATATGGTATTGTTTATTCTTCTCTCAAAGTTCCTGAAAAAGAGAGGCAAAGAGTTTATAAAAATAAAACAAACTTAAACCATTCACTCTTGACATTACGAATACATTTCTACTGTGTTTGTCAAATTCTAATGAAAATAATATAATTCGAGTTACTTCCCTTATAACGTAGATCGAATAATGTAGATTTCAGACACTAAGGCCATCATACGACATTCAACTATCAACAATATCCATCATATTGCAAAGCAAGTCATAAAGGGTCTAGAAATGAATCACATAAAGCAATTCAAACGAGAGTTTCTAGGATACAATTTTTCTCCATGTTGAAGGCCTCACTGTGACTTTAAGATAAAGATCAGGAATAAAAGCGCTGTTTAACTTCTGGTGTGTGTGTTTTTTTTTTAAATATCTATATTAGCGCTGGAAATGTTAAAGGATAGGGATAACGTTAATCAAAACTACTTAACATCATATTCCTGACTTAGGACATGTACAAACAAATGCAGCGATTTAAAACGTTTAATAAGTACCAACCTTCATCCTAATGTGAAACATCACAGTATAGAAGACACCGTTTATTCTTGAATCTATATTCAAGAGCCCAAAGTAGCAATACTGACGTATGCGGAAGAGACGCTGATCGAAGCTATATATATTCATAAGTCGCAAACGAACCGACAACACCATAGGAAATAAACGAAAAACGACAAAAAAAGAAACAATATTCTACAAAATACAATATAGAAAACTAACGACTGAGCAACATGAACCCCACCAATAAACCGGTGTTGGTCGCAGGTGTTCTGGAAGGGTAAGAAACATGTAGTTGATGTGATGACATACTAAATAATACATATTTACGACTTATGAGTTTGTATAGCATAAATCAGTTTTGCTACTTTGGGCTCTTGAATATAGATTCAAGAATAAGCGGTGTCTTCTATATTTTTTAGTTTTTGTAATACCATACAAAAGTACAATTAATTCTGTTTTGAAAATGACAAAAAGTACTAAAATTTGAAGATCTGTCAAATGAATGTATATTAGAATTAGTAACATAAATAAGAAACTACTTTATATATCAGGAATAAATCACCGAAACTAACTTGTTTCTGTTGAAAATTGATTAACAATAAGAAAGACTAAAACTACGAAAAGCATCCGGGCGTCAACAATGTGTAAAAAGTATTCCGCTTAATAGTTAGTATAAAGTATTCATCTTAGATACCAGAATCAACACAAGCCTTTTCGTATTTGTCGACGAAATAGGGGAATTTTTCGTTTAAATCAATTTTGATGATCAATACAGAAAACTATTGAAGATATCTCTAATTTTATTTTATACTATCTAATAAACTTTACCCTTCAATGTCCCACTTCACAGACTGCCACTCCAAACTGTTCCTCTTCACAGACTGCCACTCCGAACTGTTCCTCTTCAAAAGGCGGCAGTTTCACTGTAAATTGTCGAGCATCCGGCATATTACCACTCAACGAAGTAAACCTGTAGCCTCCTCTAAAATAGTCCGTCAATTTTCTTTTTAAAAACTTGTACATGTTACTTATGTACGCGCACCAATTGGTAACTTTAAGAAGAAAAAATACAAAATTGTTAGATCAATAGACACTTGACGAAATCAAGCAATAATGTCAATAAGCCTAAAATTAATTAAATTATAACAAAAACATTACTTGAAAAGAGAAATAATCGTTATTTTAAATAATTAAAAGTAATACAGCTTTGTAAATCACAGGCAATGCACAAACATTATCACCGACAACGGGACATTAGCCACTAATATGTTTATTTGTTACCGGGTTATTTTATGACACATTTTAGAAAAAAGTCATTGCAAAGTTTTACAGCATACCAATGTAAATATAACGAAATAAAACGTAAATATTGAGTCGTTGAAGTCCGATATAAATAACCACCTGTAATTTCCCTCGTACAATTTCTACGCAAGGACAAGGACATCACCACAGGTAATAGCTTTTCGAAAAAAAAGTTTAGCCCTTGTATAAATTTTAATGATTTTTAATTACATGTATATGTAATACTGAAGCTTCTATGAATTGGTCGTAGCATTATAAAAGATGGCAACAATGATCGAGAGGACAAATAAATACTGATTTGTAATAAGAAAACATAAATTATATTATTTACTGAATTCTTCGTTTCTCATGCATCTTTCGCCTATAGATGTTAACTTTTTGTCGTTTGGTCGCTGGTGGAGAGCGCTCTCATTGGCAATCATACCACATTTTGTTTTTATATAGCTGTCGTGATGTAAAATAATGGAAAAGTTACTTTAGAATAGCTTTGATTATTACATACATTCAATATCATACTGTCATTGGAAAATAAAGGTACAAATAAATTCATTATTGGATAGAGACAAGTAATGCCTTCTAACAAGGAATACGGAATTCTCAAAAGAGTTGTTGCAAGTGTTCTTAACGTGCAGAAAGCTTGGCACTATCTATAAACGAATAAAATTGAGAATGGAAATAGGGAACGTATAAAAGAGACAACAACCCGACCATAGAACAGACAACAGCAGAAGGTCCCCAACAGGTCTCGGAAGCATCAGATTTTACGACCCCATCCTGACTGGACGTGGCTGCATATTTGTACATACCGCACAGCCAAACGGACGCCCTTATTTTGCAAGGGTTTTACTGCTGATAGAAAGAAGCCAGTACTTCTATTACCGAGTCACCAATTGAGCTGGGATGGAAGAGCAAGGCGTCAATGATACACAACTAAGAAAAATCGATCACTTTCTTTTGGTGTTTCATTCAACAGATAATCAATTAAAATATGAATAAATTGAAACATGCTTAATTGAATTTAAATGAGTACTAGTTACGAGTTTTTTTTATAAAGACGGCATGATTTTTCCTATGCAGTCTAACCAAAACAAAGATTTTGCTCAAAAATTTTTCTTTTTAAGAAAATAAATATTTATGAATAAATTCAAGTTTGATTGAGACATTCTATAAGTGTGGCAATCCTAGTACTTTATTCTTAAAATAAAAAAGCAGTTTTCTAATTTGCAACACATATATATTTTTCGAGTACTTAATGTTAGGGGTCTAAAAATGATTCCAATATTTTGTATTCAAATATTTGTCTTACCTATCATTATTCTTCCTTTGTTTTTTAAAAGTTGTTTTCCCGAAAATTATTTGGTCTAATTATGTTTTTTCGTTTGTTTGCCGCACTTTCACATCAGTTGTTCATTGCCTTATGAATAATTGTTATATCCTGCAATGAATCGCCAACAAGCGAGGTAACTCTAATTTCTCGAGTAGAATGGACATCTCAAAACAGTTAAAATTAGTTTCAAGCTCTGAATTTTTTTGGAGTGTGAATCTATGCATTAAAATATGTTTGTTTTAGCGTCGCTCTCATCTTTGCTTCCACGTTTTGTCTGTGATGTTATCTGTATTGTAAGGGTCTGGATTTACGTGGTACTTCTATACTTTATTTTATTTTGCACATCATTCTCTATTCTTTAGTTTATTCCCCCATTATTCTTACTTCTTTATAATTAAACATTCAATAACTATATATATTATATTTGCTATTTTTTGACTATTTTTCTCTTTTTTATATCATTTTTACCCATTATTTTGTACTTTCTGCACTTCTGCTTTTTATTATCGACTCCTAGGAGTCGATATTAAGAATTGAACGATGGACAGTTAGTGCGTGAATTTTTCTTGCTACCTGATTGGAAGATATTACGAGACGTGAATAATCAAAGTTCATTGATTGGTTAGGACAACCCAAACCTAGTAAATGTCCTTCAATCCCGTAGAGTATCGGATTTGTCCTTTCTATTTTAGCAATTAGATTATGCCTGGTCATAATCATGCATATTGATACACAGGTAACTTTTATCTATAAATAGCCGAATCTTCTGGAGTTTCGTAAACAACAACGTTAAACGACATATACTACTTCAAAACGTGTGACCTCACGTGTGTGGTAAAATTTGTTGATTGATGCACGTGGCTATTCTAGTGAATGAATTAATCTACAAAGCGAGAGCACTTTCCATTTTTCTCAACTAAGAGTCTGCTATAGTCCTTTTTGAAAGGCTAATGCTTGTTTTTTATTATGTAGTTGTAACCCAAATCCAGACAATCCTGTATAAGATACAGAAACAACCAATACGATATTCGTAACGTATTAACTGTTTGACCTCCTTTCGGCACTAACAGAAACCGTCCTAGTACAATAACAATCTTTCCATTTACACGATACTCAGTTATTTGCTAATTGAACAGATTGATTGATTGTTGTTGTTTGTTTTGCAAACATATTTCATGCACAATCAAGACGAGAATACATTTAAAATTAAATCAAATGGGTGTATCCACCATTGTAAGTTGTCGGGAGTATATTCATGACAGCAACTAAGGGGACAACCATTTGATATTCGGGGGGGGGGGGGGAAGGATTTTGAAAATAAATAACTCAGCCTTGATTATCACAAGACTAAATGGTTTGTTCTGTGGAAGTTAGAAAATAAATTACCTAACTTGCAATGTATTGAAAATAAATAACTGAGCAGGCCTAATCGAAAGTATGAGATGGCACCAAATTCTTCATAAATTCATCTGTTTTCCAAACAAAATCGTGAAACGCTTCCAAAATCTTTTTAAAGATAGAAGTATATATTTTTATTTCAATATACTTGAAATGTTTGAAAATTGGTTTCATTTAACTTGAGGTATATTTTCTCAGAAACACTTACCTTGCTTTTTATTAAAGGTCCGTAACTTAACATTGAGGCAAATGCCACAAGTAGGAAATTTCAAAACCAAACGCTTGTCTCCATATTAAATTGTGTTCACGGCGAGCGCTTGCAGGAAGCAAGTTCTGTTCACCCTAAGACGTAGCCCTAAATTTTTCGGGATCAATGTTTCTGATTTATTTGTCTTTTGTTCAATGATTACCCTTCTGTATTCTGTTAGTGTTGCATTCTTTTTGTAATTTAGTAATTTTGTTATTAACTTGATCATCAGGTCTTTTGATATTGTCCCTCGAAACCTAAGTCTTACACTGAATATTGTCAAAAAAAAATATTAAAACAGAAATTTCATTTTTAGATTAAGAAAGGATTGTTATATAGTTGTGAAAATAAATAATCAGTCCCTTGCTTTAAGGAAAATTAAAAATCCTGCTTCAATACTGCAGAAAATAGATTACCTTTCCTCTGTGTTTACAAAAATAAATAACCGATTCCAAACAAATCCTCTCCCCCCACCCAGAATATCAAATGGTCGTCCCCTAAACAAACAAAAGAATATGGGGAGATAATTGGCCTTGTAATACAGGAACGTCATTCACGGACGCTGAACGATAAGAACAGGAGAGCGTTGGACAAAACTCTCCGATCCGCATACTGTTCTACACTTTATTCAGCTCAAATAGGTATCCTGCTTATGGAGGTATACATATAGTCTCGTTACTATCTAATAGTTTGAAATTATGCGCTTCGAATGAAAATTACATACTGTCGAATTTATTGTGGCGAGCATGCTTTCCGACGCTGACCAAAAACGTATATCTTGATCTCGATATATATATATAAACCAAAGGTTATACATCGAAAAATGCAAAACTTTCTGGACTTTCGAACAGTTTATCGAAGTTTAATAATGACGAATAATTTCAACTTTGAGAAGGCCCTTTCTTTATAATATTTCTACATCCTCGTGGTTTCGTATACTTACAGTATATGGTCTTTTTGTCAGTTTTTGAACCGAACTTGAAACTGTTGACTGTCGATCGATAACATAATTTGATATCGACGCAAGCTATTACATGACAAGAAAGGCTTATCTGTGATTTGACGGTCGCCCTTTGTAGAGGTGTTGCTCCAAATACGCCCCGCCCCTCACATTTTTGCCTAAAGAATTTTACAATGTAAAATATGGACTTAAAGTAGAAACATATTATATGAGATTGAATATTGAATTCGATTTAATTCTGTCTCAATTCTGAAGCACAGTAAAGTAAGTGTCATACTCGTGGTCTCATCTAGGCAACACAACAAACAATGACCATACATTGCAATCAATAATCTTAACTTTGGTACTTATAATAAAAAAAACTCAAGAATGTATCCGTATTTGGTTTTTTAGTTTCAAGATTGATTTATGCAAAAAATTAACAAACACATTTTACTTCCTTGATAAATATCTATATAGGTGTTTCTAATTTTAGACTTCGACATTGTATAGAGTTATTTTGACCTACTTTTCCAAAAACCATTTTATGTTACGGTCCGGCGCCAGGCTTTTGGTACTGCACTTATCCGATATCAAATTATTGCATAATGTGTAATTTTAACATATTCATTTATACAGTAAACATGGTAAAGATATTTTTCAATATTAAATTGGTATAAGCATGTATCTACTGTTATATACCAATATTATCAGATTATTACATGGCATTTTTCATATCGCATGTATTATCAGCCCTAGGTTCAATATCAGCCCAAGAGCCGCATGGCTCGAGGGCTGATATTGACCGAGGGCTGATAATACATGCGATTGAAAAATGACATGTTATGATCTTTTTATCATATGCTTCAACAGTAGAGAAAAATAACAGATTCACATATTGATCCTCTACGTGGTTTCCGAAAAGAAGTTGAAAGAGTAAAAAGTTCACGGACGTCGGACCCAAAATTTGATACATTCAATATGAAATCTTTCCATCATATGCCTCAACAGAAGAAAAAAAACCCACATTTTAATATAGACGAATCGACAAAAAAATAATTCAACAATATGATACATAATGAACATTGTTTGGAAAAGTCAACTTTTTTAAAGTAACTTTCTAAATTATGTTTCAGAAAAACTTAAAAAATTCATTTATTTAATATTCTTTTTTTTAATTAAACTTAATTATTTTACACAATATACTTTCCAGTATTCAAATAATTGTTTTGTACACTACTTTGTAATGGTAGCATTGAGATGTATTTTCCGGAATTTGCCGAGTATCACCGGAATGCCATGTGATAACGTTACGGAAAGGCATGTGATAACAATCGAAGCATGTGATAAACTTTTCATATCAGCCCGCTAAGCACCAATTCGAAAAATATGGAAAATACTTTAATTTAATGCTATTATCATACGGTAAAAATCATATGTTATTTAGTCTAAGTATATGATAAATTAAAATATATAGATATTCGTAAATTTCACGCGACTGTCATACAACTTATGGAGGTTAAGCTACGTATAAAACACGGCAGGTTAATTTCTACATAAGTTAATTTTAAAACCAAGTCAGGAATATGACAGACATTTTCCATTTGTTTGATATGTTTGAGCTTTTGATTTTGATGTTTGTTTTAGGGACTCTCCATTTTGAATTTTCCTTGGAGCTCATTGCTTTGTTATTTTACTTTTCTCCCCGGGCTTTAGCGTTTCGCATGCGTTAAGTTTTAAAAGCGAGTGTTATTTTTATTTTTTCCTAGTTTTTAAAAAGAATAATAATCATAGAATTTAAGAAAGATATGCTACATATCATGCCAATGATTAAGCTAATGATTTTTCAAAGCACGTACGGATTCTGGAGTCGGTTTCACTTAAAAAACTTACAATTAAGATTGATCGTAATTAAGTCACGAAGAATTCAGTATACTTAAGATCAATCTTAGTCGTAAGTTTTTTTGTGTGTGTGTGAAACTGACTCCTGATTGAACTGGAATTACTTTTAATCAAAAGCTTAGGTATAATAAACTATAAAAAATCAGGAAAACCAAATCAACATTGCACAAAATATAGAACATATCCTTCATTTCTGCACGTCGGAGCCAGTAAAAATGACACTTTTTCAATTGGGAAAAAATAGACCTTTTTCAACTGTATTTTAAGTCATTTTTTACCCGCATGACCTTGTATATTTTTTTTTATTGTAATGCAATAAAATTGAGAATGGAAATGGGGAATGTGTTAAAGAGACAACCCGACCATAGAAGAAACAACAGCAGAAGGTCACCAACAGGTCTTCAATGTAACGAGAAATTCCCGCACCCGGAGGCGTAACACTTGTTACAGGAACTAATTCCCGTTTTCCCCTTATTTGTGCAATCATTCTTGAAAATTAAGGATCACCACTGGTAGTACCCTATGAAAAATGCATTATGAATAATTACGCTCTTATAACTTGAAGTAATAAAAAACATACCGGTGCCAAACTTCGGTTATCCCCCTTTGCACGACAAAAACATCAAAGCAGAAATGAAGTTTAGAAAATATGGCTGTTAGAATCCAGAAATTCTGGAAAATTGTTATCAACTAATCAGGTAAGTTTAAGACTGATTGCGTCTCGATTACAAACATAACACATGAGTGCAATTTGATTTCCATGCGAGAAATGTAATGACCTAAGTCTAGCAAATCATTCCTACTTATGTGCAATTTTGTCACTATTTCGTACACTGCTATATTATATTATGGAATAAACAATCATCAATAATTAACAAGTTGGATTTAAAAAAAAAACAGATCAGCATATCATGAACCTGAGCCAACTGACTGATCATGCATCAAACAATAATATTGTTCTTGGTTTTTTTTATATGAAATTATGACTGTGAATAGAATAATGTAATGGTGAGGTTAAAACACCTTTATTGAACAGATGTAATTGTGTTGAGTCGGGTTGTTGTCTCTTTGACATGTTCCTCATTTCCATACTCAGCTTTACTAACCGATAGATCTTGATATATTTTGAAGCTAGCTTGTTTTCCCTATTCATAAAGACATTTTCTGCCTTTTCTAAATACTCAGTATTATGTATAAAAAGAAGATGTGGTGTGATTGTCAATGAGATAACTCAACACAAAAGACCAAATGACACAGATATCAACAAATATAGGTCACCCTACGACCTTCAACAATGAGCAAAGCCCATACAGCATAGTCAGCTATAAAAGTCCCCGATATATATATATATAATATATGTATTCGATGGATAACGATTTAAACGAGAAAACTAAAATGCCTAATTTAAGTTCATTTTTTTAACGAAAAATAAATGTGTAATTGTATTTTCCATTTGAACATTTTACTGAGTGCGCGAAACAAATTATGACTCAGACAATAAACTTTAATCCCCTCGAAGTTCAATGGTTACTCCCATACAGATAAGAGAATAATAAAAAAGTAAAGAATAATGGGCAAAAATATTAAGAATTGAGAAAAAGTGTGCAAAACAATAAGGTGTGCTGAAATATATATATATATAAAAAAAAACAGAGAATAATGAAAAATACACAAAGACTACAGAATTATAATGTGCTAGAAGAATGAAATGTAAAAAAAAACCCAGAGAATAATGAACAAAACAATTAAGGAATAGAGAAAATGCCCTAAAAGAGTAAAAATACAGAAAACAGAAATAAAAGACTTCCGCAAAGAACCCAGTTAAAATATCAATATATGGTCATCCATGACATTTATTTATAAGTAGCTATCTCTTATCTTATCTTTATCTGAAATTTATATAGACCACGCAATCGAAACTTTTTCATTGTTTTTTCTTCATTTAAAGGGGGAGGTTTTTCATTATTTTCTTTTGTGGAGGAGAGCTGTTTCTTTTTTTTTTTTTTGAAAAGTGCCGTAATTGTCTCTTACGTTAATACAACCCACTGTCAAAATACCATTCTTGGCAACCCCTGAGGTACAGAAACGGTCAACTTGAAGTTGCCTTAAACAACACGATATGTGTTATAACCTTCCATTCACTCACACAATGCAAGCACCAAGCTACTCTAGAGATTAACAAAAGCATATACCATCATGCTGCTCACCACCATCTGTGGGTGAATACGACACGAGGGTTTGAATTTAAGACGGGGGGTGGGGGGCTCGATTATTTTTTTCTCAATTGTTCATGTAACTTTTATTTATTCCTCATTTATTCTGCCCGCTATTCTCTATTCTTTATATTTAAACTCCTCGTTCTTCTCTCTTCTCTCTTCTTTATTTTATCCCTTTTTATCTATATTCTTTATTATGTAGACCTTTATTCTGTACTGTTATTATTCTCTATTCTGTATCCTAATCCCGACAGGTCTGTATGTTCTATTATTATTCTCTATGCTGTATTATAATCCCGACAGGTCTGTATGTTCTATTATTATTCTCTATTCTGTATTATAATCCCGACAGGTCTGTATGTTCTATTATTATTCTCTATTCTGTATTATAATCCCGACAGGTCTGTATGTTCTATTATTATTCTCTATTCTGTATTATAATCCCGACAGGTCTGTATGTTCTATTATTATTCTCTATTCTGTATTATAATCCCGACAGGTCTGTATGTTCTATTATTATTCTCTATTCTGTAAACCTAATCCCGACAGGTCTGTATGTTCTATTATTATTCTCTATTCTGTAAACCTAATCCCGACAGGTATGTATGTTCTATTATTATTCTCTATTCTGTAAACCTAATCCCGACAGGTCTGTATGTTCTATTATTATTCTCTATTCTGTAAACCTAATCCCGACAGGTCTGTATGTTCTATTATTATTCTCTATTCTGTAAACCTAATCCCGACAGGTCTGTATGTTCTCTACAAAGCAAAATATATAAAGACGAACTGTCAAAACAAATACTATACAAACTGACGATCACATGTAATATCAGATTGATTGATTGGTGGTTGCTTTAACGTCCAGTGGCAAATATTTCATGCTTTTTCAGGACAAGTAGTATTTGAACTGGGGAGTGACCAATTATTTATTTTTTGATAAAGTAGGTTAACATATCAGTAATTGAATAAAATTGAGAATAGAAATGGGCAATGTGTCAAAGTGACAACAAACCGACCATAGAACAGACAACAGCAGAAGGTCACCAACAGGTCTTCACTTATTTTGGAGAACACCCGCCTTTTAAACCTTGAAAACCTAATGTCTGACAAAGAGAACTATTTAAAATCAAATTGGTCAATTGATCTACACATCTATGAAAATTTACATGCATGTCGAATTTATTCTAAAAATAGAATCCGTAAAATATTGTTTTAGTACAGCGATGGGTAGTTATATTTTATGCTAAAAAGTTAGGCAATTTGTTTACACGATTTAAAATCTTTCTAGTTGACTTAAATATATTTGTCACTAATAAAAAGGATTCAGGTCCGATTTTTGTCTAATAATACGATTATATCATAAATACTTGGGGACAGGACACTTTTTTGTTTGCCCTCCTCCATTTCTATGAATTTCATTTTTTTTAACGTTTTTTTTTCTGTATTATAAGAACATAAATACACTACAAATAACTTGTATTTACTATTTACTATTATTTCCAAGTTTTCTTACTATCCTCAGCCTAGATTATGAAATAAAGTCAATTACTAAGAATATGTATTGGTATATAAAACACGAAATCGCGAAAAGGCGAAAACGCGAAATCGCGAAAACGCGAAAACGCGAAAACGCGAAATCGCGAAAACGCGAAAACGCGAAAACGCGAAATCGCGAAAACGCGAAAACGCGAAAACGCGAAATCGCGAAAACGCGAAAAGGCGAAAACGCGAAAAGGCGAAAACGCGAAATCGCGAAGTCGAAAACGCGAAAACGCGAAAACGCGAAGTCGAAAACGCGAAAACGCGAAGTCGAAAACGCGAAATCGGAAAGAAAAAATATTTCGCGTTTTCGCGTTTTCGACTTCGCGTTTTCGCGTTTTCGACTTCGCGTTTTCGCGTTTTCGCGTTTTCGACTTCGCGTTTTCGCGTTTTCGACTTCGCGATTTCGCGTTTTCGCGTTTTCGCCCTATATAATATGATGGGCGAAAACGCGAAAACGCGAAAACGCGAAATGGCCTTAACCGGCCACCATAAAAATGGGACATTAGCCGTTGATATGTTGCGAGATTAATTACTTTTGACATACTAATGATACTTTAGAAGGAAGCACCAAAATTTAAAAATAAAACGAATGTATACTGTCTATAAATAAACTTAGGGAATTATCCGACCACGAGTGGCAGTATCGAGTTTCAAGCATGACTTTTCTTTAAGTACGTATATTTCCAGATAATATATCAGTATGTATTTAAATTATCGGGTAAATACAACCCTAAGAAAATACAATTTATTTATGCATATTCAGTCAAACACATAGGTTTTTGCATTGCCAGCTAAAATATTTGAATATAGAGAAATCGTTAAAATCAATCTGCCATTTTCGATACTCCTGACATTGCATAAGAACATATAAAAACAAGAATGTGTCCCCAGTACACGGATTCCCCATCCGCACTATCATTTTCTATGTTCAGTGGACCATGAAAACGGGGGGAAATCTCTAATTTGATATCAAAATTAGAAAGGTCGTACCATAGGGAACATATGTACTAAGTTTCAAGTTGATTGGACTTCAACTTCATCAAAAACTACCTCGACCAAAAACTTTAATCTGAAGCGGGACGAACGGACGGACGGATGGACGAACGAACGAACGGACGGAAGGACGGACGCACAGACAAAAAAAATATAATGCCCATAAATGGGGCATAAAAATCTATCCCAAAGACGAACTATTTATTATATATAAGTACGTCTAAACAAGTGACAACTCTACGACAGAATCATCCTTTGGATCACCAGTGAAAGTGATACACGGCTAAAAACATTTTATATTCATAAGGAAACGACCGTTTAAATTTCAGGAGGGGTTGCTATGTTTTTTTTTCTTAAAAAGTATTCTGATCCCCCGTTTGATGAAAAAAATATTCTGGCCAAGCAGATGAAAAATAAAATCTGAATGCTATCCCCACCCCCACCATACCTTATAGTGTTAAATTTTGGAAAAAAATATTCCGATTGATCGCGTCGAAAAACTGAATAAATTTGTTCGTTTTGCACGACAAAAAAATCTGACTAAGAAAAAAAACCATAACACTCCTTGAAGTTAAATTGTTGCTCCCTAACTACTTTTAATATCTTGTGGACGCAAAATTTAGTACTTCCTTCGTCGGGATTCGAACTCATGATAATGGGTTATCGAGACAACACCGCCTGACCTGAGTCCATCGTTCTAGACCACTCGACTATATACATAATCATAATTGCTCTAAATATCAGCACACCAATGTCAAATCTTCAAATTTGCTTAAACCACAGACTAGACATACAATGTAAATGTTGTGCGACATAAATGTCACAGGCTCAACAGCAGCCTTCAGACGGAAACATTACAGGCCTGTTAAAATTGTATAAAGACTAGCATGAATTTGACGAAGATTCAATTGTCTTCCAGTGATATGCAATGCGAGATGAGAGAGATCAATTGATTGAAGATTGATTAACTTCCAGTGGCAAACATTTCAAGCATGTTCAGGACGAGAACAAATAGCAATAAGTACATAGGTAGGTAGTTACTAGATCTGAATAGGATGCACGTCGGTGACATTTTACTGTCACTGGAAAGTGAGGGTATATTGGATAGGGGCATATATTTTCCGTTGCAACAGGCAACCTAAGGACTCCCCAAAGAGTTGCTGCAAGGTGCAAAGCTCGTGGTTACCTCTTTACACGATACATCGGTGTAAATACCGCACAGCTAAATGGACACCCTAGTTTGGGAAGTGATTCACTGTCGTTTGAATGAAACGCCTAAGTTGACATTGTTTTCTCGGGGTAAGAAGCTGCTCTGTCATCTTCTCACCTGTGTGTTATTTACAATAAAATATATATTACGAAATGAGCATCCAGTTTTTGGTAAGGATTTGAGAGGACATTTTTCATCTTACTAACAAGAACACAGGTCAAATTCAAGCATATTTTAAGTACATAAATGTTTATAAATATATACTAGTACGATATGTCTATCACAGCACTTTATTATACAAAAAATGCAGCTTTCAAATTTGCCAAATATTTTTTTCCGAGTAATTTAGTGGTCGACATTGATTCCAATTAATGTTTTGTATTCAATTATTTGTCATCACGAAAAAAATCTTACCTTTCATTATTCTGCTTTAGTTGTTTTAAGTTGTTATTCCGGAATTTTTGTTTTATTTGTGTTTATTTGTTGCTTGTCGCAATACCACATTAATTGTGCATATATATTTGTTTAGGGGCCAGCTGAAGGACGCCTCCGGGTGCGGGAATTTCTCGCTACATTGAAGACCTGTTGGTGACCTTCTGCTGTTGTTTTTTATTTGGTCGGGTTGTTGTCTCTTTGACACATTCCCCATTTCCATTCTCAATTTTATACACCAATTCTGAAACATACTAACAGGGAAGATAACTCTATTATTTTTAATTTTAAAAGAACATCTCAAAACAGTTAACAATTGTTTTAATCCTTTAATCTTATCCATGACTGCTTTTATTCTATTTCGAAGCTCCATGATTCTGCAGTTGTTTGTAGTTAGCCTCTACAAATGTATAAGTTAAAATTGTTATTTTTAGAATCGCTTTCGTCTGTAGTTTCACGTTCTGTCTATGGTGTCATCTGTATAAGGGTGGGATGTAGAGGTCCAATTATTCTCCATTGTCTTTTTTGTCTGCCCATTTTTCTCTATTTTTGGCCCTTTATTTTCTACTCCGTAAACCAACCATCCTGTTTAAGGTACCGTAACAACCGTTACGAACACACTGGTCTAAACTCATGTCTGTATCAACAGAAATTTACACCATTAGCAGTTAATGGATAGATCGATAAATTGACTGTTTGTTCATGCAGCAGAGTTGCGGATCCAATCATTTAAAAAAGAGGGGTCCAACTATATATCCCCATTCAAATGCATTAATCGTCCAAAAACGGGGGTTCCAACCCCCGGAACCCTATATTAATATAAGTTGATTTTATTTTATTTTGTCATCAACATAGTTACATAGTTAATTAAATAAATAAAAAAACGCTGAGGTGAAAATACAAATTCGATATTCACTATGATAATTGTACAGCTTTCACTGATAAAGTGTGCTCACCGTCACCCGTTTTTTCGCTTCACGATGACTCATTAATGTAGAAGGTCTGCATGGATGGTTCTTCAATTCCGTATTCTTTAATTTTTAAGGTCGTTTTTCTCTTTTCTTTATAAATTTCGACCATTATTCTTGTCTAATTAATTAGCCCATTATTATTTTTTCTTTCAACCCCGTCCAGACCGTCTTAAGTGGTCTGGATCAGCGGTGAAAAATACAAAAATGCGGGGAAATATATGGAGACGTCAAAAGACTTATAGACAATGATTCGGGTGAAGCAGATTGAACGTACAATATTAATGTGTAAAACATATTTTGATGAACTTCATACAGTCCCGGGCTCAAATAGTAATCAAAATTCATATTATCTTTCGAAACGACATGACTGACCCCACCCTTCCCCCAAATGACTCAGAAGTGAGGACGAAATTTTGATAGATATTGGCAGATTTAAGTTATGTCAGCAGAGGCGAATTTAGGGGGGTGTGGCAGGCGCCCCCCCCCCCCTTTTTGAGAAAAAAATTTGGTTGATTATATAGGGAATCACTGAAGCGTGACGGGAGCGGGTCCCCTCTTAGGCAGCTAGTGGGTCCACTCTTATGAAAATTTCTAGATCCGCCACTGTTACAGTCTCTTTTGAATGTACAATAGTCTCGTCACTATCTACAAGTTTAAAATAATGTTATTCAAATGAAAATTAGATGCAATCGAATTTATTGTTGGGAGCATTCTTTCTGACAAGAACATGCATATATATCTTGGTGCTTTAAAGCATAAATTTGTGTAAAGACATATAAACCAATTGTTATACATCTACAAAATGCACGACTTTGTAGCCTTTCATACAGTTTATCGAAGTTAAATAATAACGTATAATTTCAACTTTGAGATGGTCCATTTGTTCTATTTTTGTTCTATTTTTGGATATATCGATCCAATAAAGTAACTTGGGAAAAACCAAAAATTATAATCCGGACTTTTGTGTTCGTAAAAAAGGCGACGAAATATTTGCATACATGACAGTGTTAACAAAATCTATAAGTATTTTTGTTGGTCACATTTCAGTATATATGTATGGGACTTCCGAACTGTTCCTTTTTTTTGAAGGTAGTGAAGTCAGCAACTGTAGTTTCAGTTTGTTCGTTTTTAAACGGGCTCGGACATTTGCCAAACTGAATAAAATCATTACAGCTGATTTCTTAAACCTGCAAAGTAAAACTTTGGTTGGCTTGCTTGCTTTGTTTGTATAGTTGTTTATACAAGCTTTGAAAATAAGATTGACATCTTTAAACAATATATATATATATAGGTATGATAGTTTAACTTGTATATTTTATATTTTGTACAATATACAAACAAAGCAAGCAAGCTAACCAAAGTTTTGCTCCACATGCATTAGGAAATAAGCTGTAATGATTTTATCTATATGTATGTGCGACAAGGTGGAACATTTGATATGTTTTGTGAAAATTGCAGCGTTGGATCTATAATAAAAAAGAAGATGTGGTATGATTGCCAATGAGACAGCTGTCCACAAGAGACCAAAATGACACAGAAATTAACATTTATAGATCACCGTACGGCCTTCAACAATGAGCAAAGCCCATACCGCATAGTCAGCTATAAAAGTCCCCGATATGACAATGTAAAACACTTTAGACGAGAAAACTAACGGCCTTAACTATATAAAAAAAATGAACGAAAAACAAATATGTAACACATAAACAAACGACGACCACTGAAATACAGGCTCCTATACAATTTTTTTTTTTGATAGGATAAATTTCTTGTCCTTTTGTATATATATTTAATTGGGCCTTTTTTTTTTTCTTTTTTTTTATTTGGATTGTTTTACACAAGTAATTTTTGGGTCATTAATAGCTTACTTTTCAGCATTGGACCTATGATTGCTTACTTTACTAAATTATGTCTTTGTTGGAAAGATGTCTCATTTGGCACTCATACCTCATCTTCTTATTTCTATATACAAAGCACGTTTTAGAAAAAAAAATATAATAGGTAATATGGCACCCACTATGATCCAGAGACTTTTAATATTGGAGATATTTTACATATGTCAACAGGACAGCAGCCGAACGATAAAAAAATCTCTGTGGTATATTTTGTGATAAAATTAGCAACAAACGGTGTATCGATGGATGAAACTATAAAAAAAATGTATTGAGCTATATACCGTACCCGCTCAGTGGCGGATCCAGGGGGGCAGGGGTTCCGGGGGATGGACCCCTTTTTTGTGGACGATCAGTGCATTTGGATGGGGACATGTAGTTGGACCCCCTCCCCTTTTGTCCAGGGTTAGGACCCCCCTTTTTAAAATGGCTGGACCCGCCCCTGCCGCTTTCATAACACTTCTTTTTAGCATACTGAATATTATGATGTTCTTACTATTAGTTCAGGTCCTAAAAAAAAAAAATACACAATCAGTACAGAAAGAAGTGTTTCAATAAAAGTTTCGTGTTTTTCTAGGCAGAAATGATTTTGCAATGAAATTATACAGGTTTAAAAGGGCTCAAATGATTTTCTTACTGGACAGTGGTCACTTCATTGGATATTTCACTGTGTCATGTCGTGAAATTAATGCAGGTTTAATTCATAACAATGCACAAAACCGGTTCAACTACTTTTGCAAGGCGAAAAAGAAAGTCGAATCGTGAAGCCAATAAACAATATTTTTTTAATCTGAGCATGCAAATTGAAGATTACGTTATATATTTTACATTAAATATATTTGCAGGATAAAAACTTTGGTAATGAGAGTCCCAGACAATATATTAATTGACTGTTTTCCCACTAATTCCACGTGTTTTAAGTAGTAGTTTACTCGTAGTAGCCCACAATGCATTGTAGTTCATTGAGTCGATTGGTCAGTTTTTCAAGGCCATATTGGAAATTACTATGCAAATATATTCTGACGTCAGAAAATCTAGAGTTCTCGACCTATTTAACAATAATTCACATGACAAGAAGGTTGTAGCTCCAAATACGCACCGATGTAACTTATGAATTTTACAATGTTAAATGTGGACTTGTAATTAAAAACATATTATATGAGATTGAATATTGAATTTGATTTAATTCTGTCTCAATTCTGTAGCACATACTCGTGGTCCCATCTATAAACAACTCAAGAGCTAAGCAAACACAACAAACAATGACCATAAAATGCAATCTATATTAACTTTGGTACTTATAATAAATAACTCCAGACTTTATCTTATATTTTTTTTAAGGTTCAAGATTGATTTACGCAAAAAATAAACAAAGACATTTTTACTTCCTTGATAAATATCTATATAGGTGTTTCTAATTTTAGACTTCAGCACTGTAAAGAGTGACCTTCTTTTCCAAAAACAATTTTATGTTACAGTCGCCAGGCATTTAGTACTGCACTGTACCGACATCAAATTATTTAATGATGTGTTCTTTTAGCATATTCATTTATACAGTAAAGATATTTTTCACTATTAAATTGGTATATGCATGTACATGTATCTACTGTTTTACCAAAATATTAAAATATTCGTACATTTCACGCGACTGTTGTCAGGGCCGTAACTAGCTTCTTTTAAAAGTGAGGCACATTATATTCGCCGAGCGAAGCGAGGCGAAGGGTCTGGAGGACGCTCAAGGCCCCCAGAAGCTCTGAAAAAAATGACGCAAAATCGTGCATTCTGACCGTTTCCCGGACTCTTTCTTACTCTGAAACGCAATTAATTTTTAGCTATTTTTTCGACAATATTCTGGTCTCAAAGCAAAATATATAGATGCATTGTAAATAAAAACTTTTAGGTTTAAGGGACAACATCAAAAAACCGATATGTAGGATAAAGCAAAAATCGTAATTCTCATAATCATTTTAATACCAGATCTGTCTGTTCTTGTCTTGTATTGTGTTTAGACTTTGGAGAATTTTTTTATGACTGAATTTAGATATAGTGACAGTGCAGTAATATACTTTAAGTACCGCTGAAGTCGACATTAGGGACCATCTTGACTTTGTTTTATGGTATTAATGATTCTTTCATTGCTGAAGACCCTCAGGCCAGCGACTATCAAGATGAAGAACAGGGATAAAAACCCTGATCATAGATAATTTGTATTTTTTCTATGTATTGACTTTGTGTGCGATTAAGTCCCGTGCACGTTTACTCCATATTCCTTTATTAAAGAATACAAAACTGGCTCTCTTTTTTGTAGATAAAACTAGATAGCTGACATGGGTTAAATTAAAATGAGACTACCAATCTCGCGGTATCAAATCATTTGAAAAAACAACGATGTATTGCCATAAATGACCTTTTACATTGAAGCGCTTGCAATTAAGTCGTGTTCAGACCCTTCAATACAAAATAATTACATTAGATGTATGTTTCATTATAATACTTTATTCTGATTAGCTAACAGCACATCACGTGTTATTCCGTATAAGCAATTGTATCACTCAATAATACTTTTCATTCATGATAGCACGTGGTCCCACAATAAAGTGCACAGGTGAATTAAATAAAAACAATATAAAATTCGTTTTTTCTTTATCATAGCTAAAAAAATGTAATTATAAGTATTGAATGCTTCTTTTTGTAACTTCATAGGGTTGTAAAAGCGTTGACCGTGCGCACATTTTTAGAATGAAGCGCTTCCGCGCTTCATACAAAATGTACTTCGGTCAACGCTTTTACACCCCAATGAATTTACAAAAAGAAGCATTCAATTCTTAAATATTAAATTCAATTCTCCATGAAGAAACGACCAATTTTTCTGTGTGCAGTAGCATCGTATCTTCTTAAAATATTTTCTCGCACAATGTCTGGACATCGGTGGACATGCAACATTGCCAAAAACCACACAACCGTTCACCCGTCATCGTAGATCTTATTTCAAATATTCTTACAATTGAATGTAGTTTTTCCAATTAGACAAAAGGTCCTTCAGTATAAGAAAACTCAAGTTTTAAACAAAATTACTAGATTTACAAAAGAAAATCAACACTTAGACTATAGTCATAAAGTAGGACAATAAATGAACAAAAGACAAACCCGGGTACAGATAAGACACATAACTACAAACAATAGACCATCAACACTGAAAACTAAAAGTAAATTAGAAACATAGATCACGAAAAACATGCAGGGGCGACACCAGAGAGTGAAGAGAACTTGCTTCTTGCAAGACACTCGCCGTGAAAACAATTTGATATGAAGACAAGCTTTTGTTTCAATTTTTTTTTTTCAAATTTCCAACATGAGGCATTTGCCTCATTTGCCTCCATGTAGTTACGGCCCTGGTTGTACAACTTATAGAGGTTTAGCTACCTAAAAAAACAGGTTAATCCACCCTGAGTTAATTTCTACATAAGTAAATGTTAAAACCAAGTCAGGAATATGACAGACATTTTCCATTTGTTTGACATATTTCGTATACTGTTATATTAAAAAGTTACTTTATTATGGTACCAATCATCAATAATCAACAATAAAAAAAAAGGAAAAAGAAAAACCAATACGTGAACTTGAGCTCGCACACTGGTCTTTTAACATTTAGTCTTTTTTTTTATAAGAAACATTTGATTGGAATAGAATAATGCGGTGTTAAAGTCGGATTACTATCCTCAACTATCTGGAATGTCCTATCATTGTCTGAACGCAGTCATTTAAGTTCGTCACAGATTCCTACGGGTCGGGAATGGTCCGGATGGTTCGGCGAAGCACCCAGACAGTTAGGTGCGTCCCGTAACATTCAGAGAAGTTCAGCCGATTTTGTCTAATCGGATCACAAGCGTGACTATGTCGTGACAAATTCTGCTGTATCGGATTAAAAACCTAACAATGTTCTGTGTTTTCTGGACAGTGTCCTGTGGAACGGGAATGATGTGGAGAAATTTTTCATTGCTGTTTTTCTGCCGATTGAGTCCAGATTGCATCCAGATCTTGCCGAAAGCGTTCCGGAACAGTCCCGTTATTAATACGAAATTCGTCAATACTACTCACGTCAGAGTCCCGACAATTACAGAATACAATACGACTGAGACCAGACAAAGCCGTTTGCAATGCGGTAGAGCGGACCGTGATAGGATTACGTTCCGATAGTACCTGATCATCCCGAATATGCCGACAGTTTTTAAACGATAACTTCCGTCGGTGTCGGTTCACTGTCTGGTCACTGTCTGATCTCTGTCGGATTCGGTAGAATCGGGGTCGGGACGCAGTCGTGACAGACTCGGTCGAAATTTACAATGCGAAAGATACAAATGGGATTAGAATCGGATTGAGAACGGGATTATCGGGACAAATTCGCTTGGAAACGGTTGAATATCGACGCTTCCTGAACAATATCTGATTGTTGTCGTGATTAAATTATTTATTTTTACAAATTTTAATTAAAGTTTGAATTTCCATCCACGATTCACAGGATCTTGATCAGACTTTTGACAAATTTTAATCGGGAATGGTCCTGTCAAGGACGGCAGTAAAATTCGTGAATGTGTGACCCCAGCTTAAGGTAATGATGAGGTTAAAACACCTTTATTGAACATATGTTATTGTGTGTAAATTCTTGCACAAGTCAATTGGAAGCAATGTTAGATTTGAGATGTGAATATAAAAGTGTATACATGTAGGTACTTTTTATATTTAAAATGTAACTTTAAAGGCTTGACTATTTTATTTACCACTTGGGAGGGTTCGTAATTTTTATTTATCCTATTCAAGTCAAATTTTCTGCAAACCGGATGTCGAGTGCAAATTGCACAAACCTATATATCGCAATATATATTTGAGCACACAGTCCAAAGTTAATGATTAAAAATCAAACTAACTACCTCAAGTGTTTTAACTACGGATTCATTGCCATTTGAAAATATATTTGCACAAGGCAGGATGAAAATGTATATTCTGCAACACAACTATACCGGAATCGAATGTGTATAAAAGCGAAGAAAAATAGCTAGTTGCTACAGATAAAAATATGCTTAATCAGTTTATTTCAGTTTTGATAAACTTTTCCATTATAAATATTGGAAGCAATGTGGCATAACTTACACACACGTGTTCTTGTCTCTACCTATTGTATGATACTATCTACTTGAATGTGTAAATATCTAACGAATGGCCACGGGTAAGAAATTTGGAAAATAAGGGTTATTGCTCTCTAATTCCAGTGATGATAAAAGGTTCAAATACAAAATTTACTATCTGTTACAGCTCGAATTTTTCTGTCAGCATCACAACAGTTAAAATGTCTAAATTTGATGTATTTCATATTTTCATATTTAATTTTTGAAATGTTTCTAAATTCAAAGTATGCATGAGAATGTTTTTGAAAAAAGACAACCGTTGAATATATAAGTGTGTAGTATGTTTTATTTTTTTATTTTAGCTCATTTATATGTTTTGGAGTTAAGTGAGACGTCCATTTTCATTGAACTAGTACACAATTTTATTTAAAGGCCAGCTGAGGACCACCTTTCGATGCGGGATTTTCTCTCTGCGTTGCAGACCCATTGGTGGCCTTCAGCCGTTGTCTGCTCTTTGGTCGGAATGTTGTCTCTTTGACATGTTCCTCATTTTCATACTCAGTTTTACTAACCGATGGTGAAAATGATCTTAGATCTTGATATATTTTGAAGCTAGCTTTTTGTCCCTTTTCAAAAAGATAGTTTCTGTCTTTTCTAAATCCCTAGTATTATATATAAAAACAAGATGAGGTGTGATTGCTAATGAGACAACTCAACACAAAAGACCAAATGACACAGAAATTAATAACTATAGGTCACCGTACGACCTTCAACAATGAGCAAAGCCCATACCTCATAGTCAGCTATAAAAGTCCCCGATATATATATGCGATGTATAACGATTCAAACGAGAAAACTAAAATGCCTTATTTAAGTTATTTTTTTTAACGAAAACCAGATGTGTAATTGTATTTTCCATTTGAACATTTTACTGAATGCGCGAAACCAATTATAGCTCAGACAAAAAACTTTAAACCCCTCGAAGTTAAATGGTAACTCCCATACAGATTGGAGAATAATTGGCAAAAAGTAAAGAATAATGGGCAAAAATATTAAGAATTGAGAACAAGTGTGCAAAACAATAAAAAAATGTGCTGAAATATATATGTAGGACTCTAAAGTGCGATGGGGACGCTAAAGTACGATGGTCACGCTAAAGTGCGATGCCTCCATATGCTAAAGTCCGATGGTCCGCGAAAGTATAGACATAAGAAACGTAGTTGTATTATGACGTTAGCAGTCATTTATACAAATCAAAAATGATAATGCCGGAATACAAATTACAAATATTTGATTTAGAACTTTTGAACCAAATGTCAATAACTTAATTAATTTAAACCTAGCTGTGCTTTGTCGGCTAGAGAAAATGTGTTTTATTTCGGTACGGTAGCTGGAAGAAGAACTTGTATCCTGCTGTAGTCGACCGTTTTACTATAAGCCTAATAGATACAAGTATAGTATTCGTGTAGATATCATGTATCCTGCTATTATTGGAAGCGAACGGATACATTTGATTCATTGTTTATGTTGCAGTTTATTTAGCGGTCCCGTTAAAATGTTGTCGCTTTGATTGAAAAGTAACGTCGGCAAAGTAAAGGTAAAATTGAGAATGAAAATGGGAATGTGTCAAAGAGACAACAACCCGTATATGTTTTAATGCGTAAATTATAAATTGTACATTGCAGAAACAAATAACATGGATGTGTAGTCACTACAAAAATCACAGGCACTTGTCTCGGAAAAACATTTCCTATATATATACCTTATTATATAATATATCGTCTCTCTCATTTAAATCAAAGCGTAAACAAATAAATTGTACATATTTCGTAAAAAAATGAAATTTGTATTTGTAATTTACAAGGACGATTGTTATAAACAGGGGAGGGGTCTAAAATGTTATAGACTAAAACGTGTGAACGGCAAGCTACACCTATTATCACAATATTTAATACACCCGAATTTTTAAAAGTTCATTTACAAAAATGAGGTATTTTGTGACACCTAAATTACCTTTATATCAATTATTACGTGGGCGGCCTTTTATGATCATTTACTTAAGACTACTGTTAAATTATAATGACTATCATATATGGTATACCTTAAAATACTAGATTTTGCAAAAGGACTTTTTACATAGAATATTCTTAAACGTTTTTTTAAAGCCCCGAACCTTACCCTAATAGCCCTATTGGTCCATCGCACTTTAGCATGATATACCATCGTACTTTAGCGAACAAAAAACAATCGCACTCTAGCGTGAGACACCATCGTACTTTAGCGTGAGACACCATCGTACTTTAGCGTAGACCGTCGCACTTTAGCGTGACCATCGCACTTTAGAGTACCATCGCACTTTAGAGTCCTACATATATATAAAAAAACCAGATAATAATGAAAAATACACAAAGACTACAGAATAATGATGTGCTAGAAGAATGAAATATAAAAAAAAAACCCCAGAGAATAATGAACAAAACAATTAAAGAATAGAGAAAATGCCCTAAAAGAGTAAAGAATACAGAAAATAGAAATGGAAGACTTCCGCCAAGAACCAGTTTATAGATCAATATTATTATTTACATAGTGTGCTAGTGAACTAATACGGTATATATGGGGTCAGTAAATTCCATATGAAGTGAGAGCGAAACCCCCATATATACCGTATTACGTCACTAGCACACTAAGTTACGAATTTATCTTACCGACTATCTTAACGTGTGAAATTAAGACTAGTGATTCTCAAAATGAGCAAGTCTTCAATACTGTTAGCATTAAGAAAATACTTCCATTGGTCCTAAAAGAACCAGATGCCAACAATAACGACTTGTAAGGTTTAAATGTGTTTTATGAATTCATTCATAGAGGACGCCATATGTAGGCCGCCATCTTGGTTTTGGTAAGTTGTTTTTCTTTTGTTGACTATTTTGATGTTGGTTTACTTCACAACGGCTGCTTTCAGGGCCAGTTTGGTCAGCTTGGCAGCCCGCTAACCTCGATGATGGAGTACTGGTAGATGAATCGTGGACGTAGTTCTAAAGATGACAGGAAGCGTTATCAGGACCAAAGCCGTGAGGCAGTGAAATGAAGGTTGTATCACCCAATACCTAGGATACAGCCCTCGAACGTTAATCGGCATAACACTCCCCATGATACAATGGTTTTGGAGTGCATGTTAACGCGGATACGCCAACTACTACGTCTATCTGTACGGCTTGGATTGGTTTCTGTCATCTTAAGTAGTAGGTCGTTGATCATCTAACTGTAAACCCTCATCGAAGATAGCGGGTAAAGGAGAGCTGGCCCAGCACATCCGTTCAGTTGTAATGACTGAGACGTGACTGTTGATTGATTTGTATGATGATGAATGAGTTTTTTTCTCAGTACCGTTTTGTTTTTATAAAGGGACATAACACCATTACTAACCGTGTATGAAATAAGCCCCGCCCCTTCTTACCTAATATGGAATATAAAAGGACGTAACTCCACTACTAACCGTGTATGAGATAAGTCCCGCCTTTCTACCAACCTAATATCAAATATACACGGTTTGCACGCGGACGCTTTTAACCAAACATATTCGTGGAAATGTATAGGAGGTAAGATAAAAGGTCATTCATGACTTTTATTTATGAAGTAACTGTCTCTAATCTTATCTTTGTCTGAAATTTATATAGACCACGCAATCGAAACTTTTTATTTTAAGATTGGCCTAATACATCAGATTTATTGTTTTTTTTTTATTCCTTTAAAGGGGCAACACTGAGGTACAGAAAACGGCCAACTTGAAGTTGCCTTAAACAACACGATATGTATTATAACCTTCCATTCACTCATACAAGTGCCAAACTACACGGGAGATTAAAAAAAACATATACTATCATGTTGCTCACCTCCATCTGTGGGTAAATACAACACGAGGGTCTGAAATTAAGGCGGGGGGGGGGGGGGGGGTTCGTTTATTTTTTTCTCAATTTTTCATGTAACTTTTGTTTATTCCTCATTTATTCTGCCCGCTATTCTCTATTCTTTATATTTAAACTCCTCGTTATTCTCTCTTCTTTATCTTATCTCTTTTTATCTATATTCTGTATGTAGCCCTTCATCATTCTGTACTATTATTATTCTCTATTCTGTATTATAATCCCGACAGGTCTGTATGTTCTATTATTATTCTCTATTCTGTATTCTAATCCCGACAGGTCTGTATGTTCTATTATTATTCTCTATTCTGTATTCTAATCCCGACAGGTCTGTATGTTCTATTATTATTCTCTATTCTGTAAACCTAATCCCGACAGGTCTGTATGTTCTATTTTTATTCTCTATTCTGTATCATAATCCCGACAGATCTGTATGTTTTATTATTATTCTCTATTCTGTATCATAATCCCGACAGATCTGTATGTTTTATTATTATTCTCTATTCTGTATCATAATCCCGACAGATCTGTATGTTTTATTATTATTCTCTATTCTGTATCATAATCCCGACAGGTCTGTGTGTTCTATTATTATTCTCTATTCTGTATTCTAATCCCGACAGGTCTGTATGTGCTCTACAATGCAAAATATATAAAGACGAACTGTCAAATGAAATACTATACAAACTGACGATCACGTGTACTATCAGATTGATTGATTGATGGTTGCTTTAACGTCCAGTGGCAAATATTTCATGCTTTTCCAGGACGTGTAGTATTTGAACTGGGGAGTGACCAATTATCTTCTTTTTTTTATAAAGTAGGTTAACATATCAGTAATTGAAACTTATTTTGGAGAACACCCACCTTTAGTATGAAATTCAAAACAGTGTAGCTGTGGCCATTGATTGACACATTAAAATCATTCATTGACTGGGACAATTTAGGTGAACGTTTGTATGTAACGACCAATGCTCACTATGTACTTTTTAAAGACACTTAAACTATGGGGTCACCAAAGGTTCTCAACACCTAAATAAAGTAATTCGAAAAATTAATCAGAAATGATATTTTGATTTATATCAATTATATAAATCAAAACACAAAGGTTATTCCTGATTAATTTTTCGAATTATTTTATAATTAAAGGCGTTAAGAAACCTTTGTTGACCCCACAGTTTAAATGTCTATCGTAGGTACGTCATGAACAGTGGTTGTTACAGACAAACGTTCACGTAAATTGTCCCAGTCAATGGATGATTTTGATGGGTCAATCAATGGCCACAGCTACACTGTTTTGAATTTCATACTAAAACCTTGAAAACTTAGTGTCTGACAAAGAGAACTACCGGTATTTAAAATCGAATTGGTCTATTGATCTACACATCTGTGAAAATTGATATGCATGTTGAATTTATTCTAAAAATAGAATCCGTAAAAATATTTTTTAGTACAGCGATGGGTAGTTATATTTTATGCTAAAAAGTTAGGCAATTTGTTTACACGATTTAAAATCTTTCTATTTGACTTAAATATATTTTGTCACTAATAAAAAGGGTTCAGGTCCGAAATTTGTCTAATAATACGATTATATCATAAATACTTGGAGACAGGACACTTTTTTGTTTGCCCTCCTCCATTTCTATGAATTTCATTTTTTTTAACGTTTTCTTTCTGTATTATAAGAACATAAATACACTACAAATAACTTGTATTTACTATTTACTATTATTTCCAAGTTTTCTTACTATCCTCAGCGGTAACTGCTATATTCACTATATATCAGGGACCGCAGTTGATAGTTAACTTTGAAATAGGTTATATTTTGCATTTGTAAAGACATGTGTCTTTTTTAATGCGCATATAGATATAAGAAGATGTGGAATGAGTATATAACTGTTTTATATGCATATAAAAAAACCCGAAAAAATCAACCTAACAAAGTTTGAGTAGATTTTATTCTTTACTTCCTCCCGAACAAGGACTGGAACCTGTATTTTCACTGTCCCCTTCTACGGCAACACTGTCTACGCATTGCGCAACACCTTATCCCTTCCTCTAACTATAGCTGATAATAATCAGTCATCGTTTCGGTAGGTAAGTACATAGTACAGCACTAGACTAAGTATATATATACAGAGCCGGGTAAGTAGTCGTTTAACTAGTCTACCTTTTTGAAATACACTGTAAATGTACACTGTACAAATGGTGTTTAGATCCTAAACACATTTCTAAGCACATCTTTTGTGCACTTTTTTTACATGTTTAGTTCTAAACGTGTCTCAGAACAAGGTGTTTAGGATTGTTTTTAGAATCGTGTTTAGCTTTTAAATATGTGTTTTATTTCTAAACACTTTCATTTTAAACGTGTTTTAATTCAAGTCATGTTTAGATATTATGTGCTTACTGAGAAATGTGTTTAGAAATTAAACACAACCGTAAACACGTTTAGATCTAAACATATAACACACGTGTTTAATTTCTAGGCACGACTTTTACAGTGTAGAGAAAGTTGGGTAACTATATAATTGTTACATTAACAACTATACATAATTTATAAACGTTTTGTTGTTATATAATGTAAAAATCCTTGAAAATTTGGGTTTTGGTCTATGACAAGTACGTGAAGAGTACACGAACGAAAGAACAGTTAAAGAGGGACAACTCTAAAAACATTTTGGAACTTGACTAAAAAAACTTGTATGTGTTTGCACATCTTTTATCTGTGTCTTATATATCGCTCTTGAATATTATACCAGACAGTTTCATGGACCAGATTACTGCCGAAAGAAAACGAATAAAAGTACTTTACTGTTAACTCGGACAGATCCCTGTATATTGCTATAAGTAATTTGCCAATTTAATTTAACGTCCAGTGTCCAATATTTGAGTAACAGTTGGGACTATAATAGCCTTTTACCAAGTGCCTATCCTGGATATTTGAAAGGGGGCTGGGCATAGTTTCCTAATTTTTAATATATACAGCGTAGCAAAGACAGGCGAATTTTTGGATGACTTTTTCACAGTTCTAAAAATACATTGCGGAAAACGGGATTTATATAGTTTTAAATAATTACACCCTATACGCCCATTTTTGACCTACCACGGACCACAAAAGAATCTCCCTATTGCCTTTGAATGTTAAGCAAACATCAGTTAGTATCACCAAAGTGTCTATGAATTACAATTTTTTGATGTATATTTATTTACTATGCGTTTTTCTTATTGTGGAAAGCCATTCTGTGAAACAAGGACATTTTCAATACTTTGTCAGTCCTAGTCATGTGTTAAACTAGTGCGAAATTAACTATACCAAAGACTTAAACAAAAAGGTCTGGAGCAATCTGAATTTTCCGGGTAGAAGTCAACTTTGTATAGAACTGGTTTTGAAGTTTACTTTTTACAAAAAAGGATCAAAAATAGTTCACAGGAAGAATGTGTTCCCGGTACACGGATGCCCCAGTCGCACTATCATCTTCTATCTTCAGTGGACCGTGAAATTCGGGTAAAAACTCTAATTTGGCATTAAAATTAGAAAGATCATATCGTGAGAAACATGTGTACTTAGTTTCAAGTTCGTTGGACTTCAACTTCATCAAAAACTATCTTCACTATTTTTTTTTAACCTGAAGCAGGACAGACGGACGAACGGACGAACGAACGAAAGGACGGACGAACGATTGAAACGAAAGGACGAACGGACGAACAAATCTCAGCCCAGAAAACATAATGCCCTCTACTATCATATTTGGGGCATAAAAAAATAGATAGAAAACGGAAATTTATGTACTGTAACAAATAGTTTTTGAATTGATGAATGTGATATGCAGACAGCCGTCATTGATGTATTATTCGGAGGCTTTGGTGGCCTAGTGGTCTTAGTGTACGTTTACTATATACCGCTAACCTGATAACAATGAGGTTTGTTTGAATTCCCACATGTGGAAGCGGTGCGCTCGCATTCCATCTTGAGTGACTATAGGATTGCCAGTTTTCTTGCCAAATATCGAGGATTTCTCCTGGTACCTCGGCTTCCTCCACCAAACAAAGATTACAACAAGATAGAGTCAAACCTGATCAAGAAACCACCTGTACCATGAAAAAATCTGTGTTATAAGACCATAAATTTTTGCTCCCTCTGTAGTACATTTCATACAAATGGAACCTGTATTAAAGACCACCTGTCTTAGGAGACCTTTATTACTCTCCCGTTAGTCGTCTCTTAAGGATGTACTTAGGTGAGTTTTTGGAATTTGTGTCAAATGTTCGGACTCCTTGGTGTTTTTCCATACAATACAATGTAAAATATTTTGCCCCATAACACCCATTGATTTTTTCATATAAGACTTAATAGCTCATCAAAGGTTATTTACAAAAATTTAAGAAGATTCTTAGTTTTCTTTTTTTGTTTTGAGACCTAATAAAACCAATGCAAATATAAGATAATACTAGCAAACAACCTTATGGGTCAACTATATCATTGTCCTAAACATACATGAAATATTTGCCACTGGAAAATTAGCAACCAACAATCAGTAATTCATTGGCGTATCATGTGAAACCTTACAAGGTAGCATGGGAACTGATAAAAACAAGTATGATTGTCAATGAACTATGGAAGTTATACTATTATACTAGCAAACAACATTATGGCACTACTATATCATAGTCCTAAACATACATGAAATATTTGCCACTGGATGTTAAGCTACCAACAAGCAATAATTCATCAATGTCAAACCTTACGAGGTTGCATGGAAACTGACTAAAACAAATATGATTGTCAATGAACTATGGAAGTTATACTATTATACTAGCAAACCATCTTATGGCTAAACATACATGAAATATTTGCAACGTGATGTTAAGCAACCAACAATCAATAATTCATCGCTATATCATGTCAAACCTTACAAGGTATCATGGAAACTGACTAAACAAATATGATTGTCAATGAACTATGGAAGTTATACTATTATACTAGCAAACAACCTTTATGCATTACTATATCATAGTCTTAAACATACATGAAATATTTGCCACTGGATGTTAAGCAACAAACAACCAATTATTCATCGCTGTTTCATGTCAAACCTTACAAGGCAGCATAGGAACTGATTAAAACAAGTATGATTGTCAATGAACTATGGAAGTTATACTATTATACTAGCAAACAACATTATGGCACTACTATATCATAGTCCTAAACGTACATGAAATATTTGCCACTGGATGTTAAGCTACCAACAAGCAATAATTCATCAATGTCAAACCTTACGAGGTTGCATGGAAACTGACTAAAACAAATATGATTGTGAACGAACTATGGAAGTTATACTATTATACTAGCAAACAATCTTATGGCTAAACATACATGAAATATGTGCCACTGGATGTTAAGCAACCAACAATCAATAATTCATCGCTATATCATGTCAAACCTTACAAGGTAGCATGGGAACTGACTAAAACAAATATGGTTGTCAATGAAATATGGAAGTTATACTATAAAACTAGCAAACAACCTTTATTCATTACTATATCATAGTCCTAAACATACATGAAATATTTGCCACTGGATGTTAAGCAACAAACAACCAATTATTCATCGCTGTTTCATGTCAAACCTTACAAGGTAGAAAGGATACTGACCAAAACAAATATGATTGTCAATGAACTATGGAAGTTATACTATAATACTAGTAAACAACCTAATGGCATTACTATATCATAGTTCTAAATATACATGAAATATTGGCAACAGGACGTTGAACAACTAATATCGATCATAATTACTATGTCAAGCCGTTTTAAGGTTATATAGAAACTAATAACAAATAAATATGATTGTCAATGAAGAACGAAAGTTAAACTATTATACTAGCAACTGATCGTTGGCATTTCAATGTGCAGAGTTGCCTCCCTGGAAATATCTGCTATTGCTATATTTGACCATAATTATAGACATAAAACAGAGAAATATGCTATAAAAATAATATTAAATTCCACTTCAGAATGAGAAATTATGGATTTAATAAATTTAATGAAGAAGGTGAACAAGGTGAACAACTATTTGAAATAGTACACTGTTTTCATTCCTTCTGTAAGTACGATAATTCCTAGAAACAATAGCAACATGTACTTAAAAGAAAATCGTAAAACTTCGGGTTTAAGTATACATGTCATGCACATTTCACCCTAACGAAACAGCTAGACTAAGTTAGCATATATGCGTAAATAGTAACTTCCAAAGAACCAAAGTTTAGAAAACAAATGACTGACATATATTTTAAAAATATGGTATATAATTCGGAAAGATCCGATTGCCAAAAAAAAAAAAAAAAAAAAACTTTCTAAATCCAAAACAGATAGTGGTTTAAAAACAATAAGAATATTGGCAACATGATAATTAATCATTAAGCCGAAGACATTGATTCACAATACCCCACGGTGACCACGGGAGGCTTTAGTATACAATCATTATACTGTGAAACAGATGTAAAAAGACGTGATTCCGTTTTATTTCATGAGATCACACACAAGATGGTATCTACACGAACCTCTTCAATTGTTAAACACGGAGACATTTGTATATTATCAAATAGGTGTTAAAACATACACGACAGTCTACTGTGAATTCCCGGCACAGTATAGCACTGCTAAATACTATCTCTATTAGATCTCGTGTAGATTTATGATAGATTAGATTACGTGAATAAAGACAATGAGTCTTTTCATTACATATATGAATAATTAACCAAAGGTGCTGATCTACTTGGTCAGTTTCTTCAGTCTGTAAATAGACTAGCTACAACGTAGACTTATATGCACGTGTAGTAAATTTGAAAAAAAAACTGTTATGAAACAGACAAACATCTATCTATGATACTAGATACGAAATAAAATATAAAGGTCGACCTCTGATGAGGGTTTACCTGGGATTATTCCCGAAAGAACCCGAAACATTGCATATTAAATTCTAAAGAATTAAGCAATAAAAAAGTACGTAGTGTCAGGTCAGAAATATTGATACCATGCCATGAATAAGTGGGTTTATGGTCAATTTATAAAACTATTTGATAGGCTATAGGCCGCTAGAGGGCGCAGAATTATTCGAGTTACCGGAGACCAAATATTATAATGTAGATTTTAGAAACTAAAAGCTCAACAATTAGCAAAATCCATATTGCATATACATGCAGCAAGTTATAAAAGGTCAAGATATAAAAAACGTAAAACAATTCAAACGAGAAACATAACAGTCTCATGTATGTACAAAACAACAAACGACAGCCAGACATGATACGCAGCAACAAACGACAACCACTGAGTAACAAACTCCTGACTTGGGATATGCAAACAAAAAGCGTTTTTTTTATTTGCAGGGCCAATTCCTCCCATAACCTGAGAGTCTGGGACAGTATTGTAACAGCACAGACTATTAAAATCAGTTGAAAATGCATTGAATAATTATTTCGATACAAAGCAACAACAAAAAAATTACAAAAAATACAAAAAATTAGACACAAAAAAATCTTGACTAATAAAAAAAAGGCAGGGTACAGAGATAACAACTTAAAATAAAATGCAGGACACATATTTTTTTCATCCTAGCCCCCCTCCCCCTGAAAAAAATCAAATGGTAGTTCCCTCATACATGTAGAGTTAGGTATTCAAAAGCTTATATGTTTTGCACGGGAAAACCCTTAAAAAAAGAAATAATTCATTACTCACAAAAAAGTAAAATAATTGCAAAAAAATATAAAAGATAAAAATCTGGATACATTAAAAAGAAAGGTGTACAATATGATATAAAAATAAATTATCAGTATATTCATATAAAAATATAAAATTATAATTAGGATATTAGTAAAAAGCATGAACATTTGAAACGCATTGTCCTATTTACACACAAAATCAAATAAAAGTTCTAACAATTGTTTTTGTTCATGAAATATATGGTATTGTTTCTTCTTCTCTCTATGTTCCTGAAAAAGAGAGGCAAAGAGTTTATAAAAATAAAACAAACTTAAACCATTCACTCTTGACATTACGAATACATTTCTACTGTGTTTGTCAAATTCTAATGAAAATAATATAATTCGAGTTACTTCCCTTATAACGTAGATCGAATAATGTAGATTTCAGAAACTAAGGCCAGCATACGATATTCAACTATCAACAATATCCATATTACAAAGCAAGTCATAAAGGGTCTAGAAAGCAATTCAAACGAGAGTTTCTAGGATACAATTTTTCTCCATGTTGAAGGCCTCACTGTGACTTTAAGATAATGATCAGGAATAAAAGCGCTGTTTAACTTCTGGTGTGTGTGTTTTTTTAAATATCTATATTAGCGCTGGAAATGTTAAAGGATATGGACAACGTTAATCAAAACTACCAAGCATCATATTCCTGACTTAGGACAAGTACAAACAAATGCAGCGATTTAAAACGTTTAATAAGTACCAACCTTCATCCTAATGTAAAACATCACAGCATAGAAGACACCGTTTATTCTTGAATCTATATTCAAGAGCCCAACGTAGCAATGTAGCAATACTGATGTATGCGGAAGAGACGCTGATCGAAGCTATATGTATTCATAAGTCGCAAACGAACCGACAACACCATAGGAAATAAACGAAAAACGACAAAAAAAGAAACAATATTCTACAAAATACAACATATAAAACTAACGACTGAGCAACATGAACCCACCAATAAACCGGGGTTGATCGCAGGTGTTCTGGAAGGGTAAGAAACCTGTAGTTGATGTGATGACATACTAAATAATACATATTTACGACTTATGAGTTTGTATAGCTTCGACCAGCGTCTCTGCCGCATAAATCAGTTTTGCTACTTTGGACTCTTGAATATAGATTCAAGAATAAACGGTGTCTTCTATATTTTTTGTTTTTGTAATACCATGCAAAAGTACAATTAATTCTGTTTTGAAAATGACAAGTACTAAAATTTGAAGATCTGTCAAATGAATGTATATTAGAATTAGTAACATAAATAAGAAACTACTTTATATATCAGGAATAAATCACCGAAACTAACTTGTTTCTGTTGAAAATTGATTAACAATAAGAAAGACTAAAACTATGAAAAGCATCCGGGCGTCAACAATGTGCAAAAAGGATTCCGCTTAATAATTAGTATAGAGTATTCATCTTAGATACCAGAATCAACACAAGCCTTTTCGTATTTGTCGACGAAATAGGGGAATTTTTCGTTTAAATCAATTTTGATGATCAATACAGAAAACTATTGAAGATATCTCTAATTTTATTTTATACTATCTAATAAACTTTACCCTTCAATGTCCCACTTCACAGACTGCCACTCCGAACTGTTCCTCTTCAAAAGGCGGCAGTTTCACTGTAAATTGTCGAGCATCCGGCATATTACCACTCAACGAAGTAAACCTGTAGCCTCCTCTAAAATAGTCCGTCAATTTTCTTTTTAAAAACTTGTACATGTTACTTATGTACGCGCACCAATTGGTAACTTTAAGAAGAAAAAATACAAAATTGTTAGATCAATAGACACTAGACGAAATCAAGCAATAATGTCAATAAGCCTAAAATTAATTAAATTATAACAAAAACATTACTTGAAAAGAGAAATAATCGTTATTTTAAATAATTAAAAGTAATACAGCTTTGTAAATCACAGGCAATGCACAAACATTATCACCGACAACGGGACATTAGCCACTAATATGTTTATTTGTTACCGGGTTATTTTATGACACATTTTAGAAAAAAGTCATTGCAAAGTTTTACAGCATACCAAATTAAAAAAAACGTAAATATTGATTCTTTGAAATCCGATATAAATAACCACCTGGAATTTCCCCTTGTACAATTTTTTACGCATGGACAAGGACATCACCACAGGTAATAGCTTTTCGAAAAAAAAGTTTAGCCCTTGTATAAATTTTAATGATTTTTAATTACATGTATATGTAATACTGAAGCTTCTATGAATTGGTCGTAGCATTATAAAAGATGGCAACAATGATCGAGAGGACAAATAAATACTGATTTGTAATAAGAAAACATAAATTATATTATTTACTGAATTCTTCGTTTCTCATGCATCTTTCGCCTATAGATGTTAACTTTTTGTCGTTTGGTCGCTGGTGGAGAGCGCTCTAATTGGCAATCATACCACATTTTGTTTTTATATAGCTGTCGTGATGTAAAATAATGGAAAAGTTACTTTAGAATAGCTTTGATTATTACATACATTCAATATCATAGAGGCCCCTCATGGGGGGGTCCTAGTAATCACATAATCACCATTTTTTTGCCAATATAATCACATAATCATTAAATATTTGCTTATCTTTAGTAATCAAATAATCATAAACTAAAAATACAGTCCTATGTAATCAAATAATCATGAAATATTTGGCTTAATAATCAAATAATCATTAAAAAAACGGCCAAGTAATCACATAATCAAAAACCCCATGAGGGCCCTCATCATACTGTCATTGGAAAATAAAGGTACAAATAAATTCATTATTGGATAGAGACAAGTAATGCCTTCTAACAAGGACACCTATACGGAATTCTCAAAAGAGTTGTTGCAAGTGTTCTTAACGTGCAGAAAGCTTGGCACTATCTATAAACGAATAAAATTGAGAATGGAAATAGGGAACGTGTCAAAGAGACAACAACCCGACCATAGAACAGACAACAGCAGAAGGTCCCCAACAGGTCTCGGAAGCATCAGATTTTACGACCCCATCCTGACTGGACGTGGCTGCATATTTGTACATACCGCACAGCCAAACGGACGCCCTTATTTTGCAAGAGTTTTACTGCTGATAGAAAGAAGCCAGTACTTCTATTACCGAGTCACCAATTGAGCTGGGATGGAAGAGCAAGGCGTCAATGATACACAACTAAGAAAAATCGATCACTTTCTTTTGGTGTTTCATTCAACAGATAATCAATTAAAATATGAATAAATTGAAACATGCTTAATTGAGTTTAAATGAGTACTAGTTACGAGTTTTTTTTTTTATAAAGACCGGCATGATTTTCCCCATGCAGTCTAACCAAACAAGGACTCTGCTCAAAAATATTTTTTTTAAAGAAAATAAATATTTAGCATGAATAAATACAAGTTTGATTGAGACATTCTATGAGTGTGGCAATCCTAGTACTTTATTCTTAAAATAAAAATGCAGTTTTCTAATTTGCAACAGTACTTAATGTTAGTGGTTAAAAATTGATGCCAATATTTTGTAATAAAATATTTGTCTTACCTATCATTATTCTGCCTTTGTTCTTTAAAAGTTGTTTTCCCGAAAATTATTTGGTCTAATTATGTTTTTTCGTTTGTTTGCCGCACTTCCACATCAGTTGTTCATTGCCTTATGAATAATTCTGCAATAAATCGCCAACAAGCGAGGTAACTCTAATTTCTCGAAGAGAATGGACATCTCAAAACAGTTAGTTGTAATCAATTGATCTTCTTCGTGAGGATTTTGAAAATAAATAACTCAGCCTTGATTATCAAGAAACTAAATTGTTTGTTCTGTGGAAGTTAGAAAATAAATTATCTTACTTGCAATGTATTGAAAATAAATAACTGAGCAGGCCTAATCGAAAGTATGAGATGGCACCAGATTCTTCATAAATTCATCTCTTTTTCAAACAAAATCGGGAAACGCTTCCCAAATCTTTTAATGATAGAAGTATACATTTTTATTTAAATATACTTGAAATGTTTGAAAATTGGTTTCATTTAAATCGAGGTATATTTTCTCAGGAACACTTACCTTGCTTTTTATTACAGGTCCGTAACTTAACATTGAGGCAAATGCCACAAGTAGGAAATTTCAAAACCAAACGCTTGTCTCCATATCAAATTGTGTTCACGGCGAGCGCTTGCAAGAAGCAAGTTCTGTTCAAACCTCAGACGTAGCCCTAAATTTTTCGGGATCAATGTTTCTGATTTATTTGTCTTTCGTTCAATGATTACCCTTCTGTATTTTGTTAGTGTTGCATTCTTTTTGTAATTTAGTAATTTTGTTATTAACTTGATCATCAGGTCTTTTGATGTTGTCCCTAGAAACTTAAGTCTTACACTGAATATTGTCAAAAAAATATTAAAACAGAAATTTCATTTTTATATTAAGAAAGGATCTGGTGGGAACACCCAGGTAGCATGATTTTGCATCATTTGATCTATGGTTTCTTGGGCCTTCAGTGGCTCCAAAACCCTTCCAAATAGTTTTACCTCGCTCCGCTCTGCTCGGGAGAAACACATGTGCCAATACTTTAAAAATGGCTAGATACAACAAAACTTTAATACTGTGAATGTATGCAATACATGTATATGCAGAACTATGGAAATATATATATTATAGATTCATTTCTGCAGAGGATTATGATTGACTTACTTGACTTAATCCACTTCGTCCCAAGGGGGACATAGGGCGACTACAGTTTCTCTCCGTTTCTTCCTGTCCATGGCTGTTCGTTTTGTTTCTATCCAGGTCATCCCAATTTTACTCAGCTTGGTTGTTAGTCCCCTGCGCCAGGTGGTTTTTGGCCTTCCCCTTTTTCGATGTCCGTGGGGGTTCCATTCTAGGGCTTGCTTGGTAATGTGTGTGTCTTTTTTTCTTAGGGTATGCCCGATCCATTTCCACTTTCTTGCTCTTATTGTCTGGGTTGTTGGCTGTTGTTTGGTTCTTCTCCATAACTCATTGTTGGATATTTTGTTTGCCCATCTGATGTTGAGGATGTTTCTCAAACATTTATTGGCAAAAGTCTGGATAGATTTGATGGATGCAGCTGTTTCTCTCAAGGTTTCTGATCCGTATAAGAGTACAGATTTGACATTGGTGGTAAATATCCTTAACTTTGTGCTAGTTCTTAAAGCATTACTCCTCCAAACAGGTTTAAGCATGGAAAATACCTGTTGTGCTTTCTTTATTCTTGCCGATATGTCTTCGTCTGTGCTTCCTGATGTACTGACAATACTTCCAAGATAGGTGAATTGTTGTACATCTTCAACAGTAGAGTCGTAGATCTTAAGACAATCTTGCTGGTTTGTATTTAGCCTCATTGATTTAGTTTTCTGTGCGTTGATGTATAGGCCTGTTTGTTTTGCTACTGTTTCAAGAATTTTGGTCTGATGTTGTGCATCTTGAAAGCGATGGGATAGTGCACAAATGTCATCGGCAAATTCAAGAACTTCAAGGCGTGTTGTGAGGGTCCATCCGGTGCATTTTGGATCTTTGTAGGCTGATTTACCAACCCAGTCAACTACTATTAGGAAAAGGAGAGGAGAGAGAATACAACCTCGACGTACCCCAGTTGTAACAGGGAATGATTCGGTCATAGTTCCTCCATGTATAACTTGACAGGAAAATTGGTCGTATAGCAGTTTTATCATTTTGATGATCTTTTGCGGAATTCCATAGTGTGCCAGAATGTCCCAGAGGACCTGATGGTCAATGCTATCAAAAGCTCTCTGGAAATCCACAAAATTTAGGTATAGTGTCGTCTGCCATTCTATTGTCTGTTCAATGATATTTCTCAATGTGGCTATTTGGTCTACACATGATCTTTCTTGTCTAAAGCCAGCTGGTTCATCTCTAAGTATCTTGTCGACTTTATTTTTCATTCTGCTAAGGATGCTGCTATAGAGTAGTTTACTAGGTATGGATACCTCTCCAGTTTTTTGCAAAGCGACTTGTTACCTTTCTTGGGGATTTTTACATAAAGTCCTTTACTCCAATCATCTGGTATTTCTTCTTCTTCCCAGATCTTATTTAGAAGTTGTAACAGGCTAAGGACAGATGTATCATCCAAGACTTTTATAGCTTCTGGTGGTATGTTATCAATGCCGCCTGCTTTTCCATTTTTTAGACTCTTGATAGCTTTGTTAACTTCAGTTTTTGTTATTTTGCTGGTTTTGATGTTTAATATTACATCATTTCGTAATTCAGGTGGATCTGTAGGTGGGGGCCGGTTAAGAACCTGCTCGAAATGTTTTTTCCACCTTTCAAGTTGATCTTCCAGTTTAGTGAGGGTATTGTTGTCTTTATCTTTAATTGGTGTATTTAAAGTTGGTGGTTTACCGCTTAATTGCTTTGTAATGTTGTAAAGGGTTTTGCATGGTGTCTCCCTTGTTACAGGCGGCTTCGGCTTCTTTGGCTAGTTGTTCTACGAAGTTCCTTTTATCTTGTTTGCAACTTTTCTTCACCTCTTTATCTTTATTGCTATACTGTTCTTGTGTCTGTTTTTTCTGCTGTCTAGTTATAGCAGTTAGAACTTTTTCTTTCACTTGTCTTCTTTCGTTGACAATTTTCCAGGTATTTTCTGACATCCATTGCTTACGGTTTTGTTGGAAATAGCCGACAGTTTCTTCACATGCTTGAACAATAGAATTTCCGGTCATTTCCCATGCCGTGTTGATGCTAGTTTCGTCATCATGTAGATTTTCAAGTACGCTAAATTTGTTTTGCAGCAGAATATGGTAGTCTTGAACAACTTTAGGGTCTTTGAATAGATCAACATTAAATTTCTTTCTTCTATAGCTAGATTTTGCTTTTTTTGTTGAAAGTAGTTTTAGTTGTATCTTTGCAATGATTATGTGGTGATCTGATGCTATATCTGCTCCTCTCTTGTTTCGCTCATCTTGTAGAGATGACCTCCATCTTTGGGATATAGCAATATGGTCCATATGATTTTCTGTCACTCCAGTTGGCGAAACCCAAGTAACTTTATGGCAGTTTTTGTGGGGAAGAGTGTACCACCTATTACTAGACTGTTTACAGCACAGAAATCAGCAAAGATTTCACCGTTCTCGTTCATTTCACCGATTCCATTTGGTCCCATTTCTCTTTCTCTCCCTGTTCTGTCCCTACCCACTTTTGCATTGAGGTCTCCTAGTATCATGAGGATGTCTCGTTTTGTCACAGAATTTACAGTGGTTTGCAGAGAGTTGTAAAAGTCATCTTTCTTTGCTTCATCTGCATTATTTGTTGGTGAGTAAACCTGAATTATGGTTGTTTTTTGAAATTTTGTGTCAAACCTGGCAGTGATTATTCTAGAAGACACAGGTTTCCATTCTAAGAGAGACTGCTTTGCCTTTTTAGTAAGCATGAATCCAACACCTTTATCATGAGTGTCAGTGGCGTTTTTGTTACCAGAGTAGATGAAGGTGTGACCAGTGTTTAACGTTGTCATGCCAGATGTATTCCATCTTACTTCACTGAGTCATAAAATTTCAATACTGTATCTGTCCATTTCTTTGGCTGTCTGCAAGCTCGTTCCACTTTGATACAGTGTTCGTACATTCCAAGTCCCAATTTTAGTTGGATACTTAGGTGAGAACAACTTCATCGGCCTTCGCGTCATATGTTGTCCATAGCCTTTGACTATTCCCAAGTCACCAACAAGGCAGTGGGGCATTTAACCTATAGCTGGGGCAAGGTTGATGAGAGCCAGGGCGTGTCCACTCGCCGGTGGGACTGCACTCTGCATCTCTAAGGCCCTTGCTGCTCTGAGATCCCTTGCAAATTAGCCTGAGATACTAGACCCCAGTATCCGTGTGTTACCGCGAGGAGGCATTGCAAGAGTCTTGATGGTGTAGAGGGTTTGTACCAGCAGGAGAGACAGACGCACTCGGCTCTCTTTTCGTCCACAAAGTGGACTAGCTAATGGTCAGGTGGATGTTAAGTCTATGACCACACCACACTAGACGCATCATGTGTGCAAACACACCTGTCCAATACACATGATGATTAATTCTGATTAGATGATTAAATGATACATAATGACTTGACTTTACATGTAATATTTATAATAAACAAATTATGTAAAAATTGTATGTTTTCGAATATCATAAATATAGTTGTGAAAATAACTAATCAGTCTCTTGCTTTGAGGAAAATGAAAAATCCTGCTTCAATACTGCAGAAAATAGATTACCTTTCCTCTGTGTTTACAAAAATAAATAACCGATTCAAAAGAAATCCTCTCCCCCCCTAGAATATCAAATGGTCGTCCCTAAACAAACAAAAATTGGATATATGCGTTGAATAGGGGGAGATAATTGGCCTTGTAATACAGGAATGTCATACGATAAGTACAGGAGAGCGTTGGAAAAAACTCTCCGATCCGCATACTGTTCTACACTTAATTTAGCTCAAACATGTCAAATAGGTATCCTAAATTCATATTTTCTTTTAAAACGGCATGACTGACGTATATCTTGATCTCGATATATATATAAAAACCAAAGGTTACACATCGAAAAATGCAAGACTCTCTGGACTTTCGAACGGTTTATCGAAGTTTAATAATGACGAATAATTTCAACTTTGAGAAGGCCCTTTCATTATTATATTTTTACATCCTGGTGGATTCGTATACTTTCACATACCACAAAGTTTTAACTAGTCTTTTTGTCAGTTTTGAAGCAAAACCGAACTTCACCCTGAATGATGACTATCTATCGATAACATAATTTTATATCGACGCAAACTACGTATTACATGACAAGAAAGCTTATCGGTGATTTGTCAGTAAATTAAGATGTTGTCAAAATACAATGTACGCCCCGCCCTTAATTTTTTTGCCTAAAGAATTTTACAATGTAAAATGTGGACTTAAATTAAAAACATATTGTATGAGATTGAGTATTAAATTCGATTTAATTCTGTCTCAATTCTGAAGCACATACTCGTGGTCCCATCTAGGCAAACACAACAAACAATGACCATACATTGCAATCAATAATCTTAACTTTGGTACTTAATAAAAAAAACTCAAGAATGTATCCTTATTTTATTTTTTTTAAGTTTCAAGATTGATTTATGCAAAAAATTACCAAACACATTTTTACTTCCTTGATAAATATCTATATATAGGTGTTTCTAATTTTAGACTTCGACATTGTATAGAGTTATTTTGACCTACTTTTCCAAAAACAATTTTATGTTACGTTCCGGCGCCAGGCTTTTGATACTGCACTTATCCGATATCAAATTATTTCATGATGTGTTCTTTTGACATATTCATTTATACAGTAAAGATATTTTTCAATATTAAATTGGTATATGCATGTATCTACTGTTATACCAAAATATTCAAATATATCGTATATTTTACGCGACTGTCTTACAACTTATGGAGGTTTGGCTACCTATACAACAGGTCAATCCACCCTGAGTTAATTTCTACATAAGTAAATTTTAAAACCAAGTCAGGAATATGACAGACATTTTCCATTTGTTTGACATTTTTGAGCTTTTGATTTTGATGTTTGTTAAGGGACTTTCAATTTTGAATTTTTCTTGGAGCTCATTGCTTTGTTATTTTACTGCTCTCCCCGTGCTTTAGCGTTATGCACGCGTTAAGTTTTTAAAGCGAGTGTTATTTCTATTTTTCCTATAGTATTTAAAAAGAATCATAATCATAGAATTTAAGAAAGATATGCTACATAATGAGGTACCAAAAGAAAGAAGAAAGATTAATCTTTCAAATTGTGATAATTTAATTATGACATAATTATTACATAATCAATTGTTATGTAATTAGTTGCTTTATTGTGATGTCCACACTTGAATGAATTTAGCGTATTTGTTCTTCATAGCATCCCAAAATATTTTATAGATTCTTGTACAGCTTGACCTCCAAAACTGTGTCTCAGATTTCTAAAAACATCAATAGAACAAATTTTATACCCAATTGAATTTAGTGATCTCTTATGAATTGATGTAGCAAACTTCATTGAAGATTTATGAGAGAATGAAATACAATAGGAAAAATCTGAGACACGGTTTTGGAGGTCAAACTGTGTTGTGCAAGAATCTATAAAATATTTTGGGATGCTATGAATAACAAAGAAGCTAAATTCATTCAAGTATGGACATCACAATATAGCAACTAATTACATAACAATTAATTATGTAATAATTATGTCATAAAAAAATTAGCACAATTTGAAAGATTAATAATTTTTCTCTCTTTTGGTACCTCATTTATAAAATTTAAAGAAGGATGAGTGGAATTACATCAGTTTAAAGATCATGTCTGATTGGGGATGAAAAATCTTTGTATTGTGCTACCTTAAGTCACGAAGAATTCAGTATACTTACGATCAATCTTTGTCGTAAGTTTTTTTGTGTGTGTGAAACTGATTCCTGATTGAACTGGAATTACTTTTAATCAAAAGCTTAGGTTTAAAAAATACGGAAAACCAAATCAACATTGTACAAAATATGGAACATTATCCTTCATTTCTGCACGTCAGAGCCAGTAAAAATGGCTCTTTTTTTATTAGGGAAAAAATAGACCTTTTTCAACTGTATTTTAAGTCATTTTTTAGCCGCATGACCTTGTATATTTTTTTTTATTGTAATGCAATAAAATTGAGAATGGAAATGGGGAATGTGTCAAAGAGACAACAACCCGACCATAGAAAAAACAACAGCAGAAGGTCACAAACAGGTCTTCAGTGTAGCGAGAAATTCCCGCACCCGGAGGCGTAACACTTGTTTCAGGAACTACTTCCCGTCTTCCCCTAATTTGTGCAATCGTCATGAAAATAAAGGAACAACAATAGTACCCTATGAAACATGCATTATGAATAATTGCGCTCTTATAACTTGAAGTAATCAAAAACGTACCGTTGCCATACTTCGGTTATCCCCCTTTACACGACAAAAACATCAAAGCAGAAATTATAACTAGAGGCTCTAAAGAGCCTGTGTCGCTCACCTTGGTCTATGTGCATATTAAACAAAGGACACAAATGGATTCATGACAAAATTGTATTTTGGTGATGGTGATGTGTTTGAAGTTCTTACTTTACTGAACGATTTTGCTTCTTACAATTATATCTATAATGAACTTTGCCCATTAGTAACAGAGAACTATATTTGGTAAAAATTTACATAAATTTACCAAATTAATGAAAATTGTTAAAAATTGACTATAAAGGGCAATAACTCCTTAAGGGGTCAATTGACCATTTAGGTCATGTTGACTTATTTGTAGATCTTACTTTGCTGAACATTATTGCTGTTTACAGTTTATCGCTATCTATAATAGTATTCAAGATAACCAAAAACGGCAAAATTTCTTTAAAAATTACCAATTGGAGGGCAGCAACCCAACAACCAGTTGTCCAATTTATCAGAAAAATGCAGGGCAGATAGATATTGACTTGATTTACAATTAAACTTCTTGTCAGATTTGCTCTAGATGCTTTGGTTTCATAGTTATAAGCCAAAAACTGCATTTTACCCCTATGTTCTATTTTTAGCCGTGGCGGCCATCTTGGTTGAATGGCCAGGTCATCGGACACATTTTTCAAACTAGATACCCCAAAGATGATTGTGGCCTAGTAGTTTCAGTGGAGATTTTGTAAGATTACTTAGATTTATGAAAAATGGTTAAAGATTGACTATAAAGGGCAATAACTCCTAAACGGGTCAACTGACCATTTTGGTCATGTTGACTTATTTGTAGATCTTCCTTTGCTGAACATTATTGCTGTTTACAATTCATCTCTATCTATAATAATATTCAAGATAATAACCAAAAACAGCAAAATTTCCTCAAAATTACCAATTCAGGGGCAGCAACCCAACAACCGATTGACCGATTCATCTGAAAATTTCAGGGCAGATAGATCTTGACCTGATAAACATTTTTATATCATGTCAGATTTCCTCAAAATGCTTTGGTTTTTGAGTTATAAGCCAAAAACTGCATTTTACCCCTATGTTCTAATTTTAGCGGTGGCAGCCATCTTGGTTGGTTGACCAGGTCACGCCACACATTTTTTAAACTAGATACCCCAAAGATGATTGTGGCCAAGTTTGGATTAATTTGGCCAGGTAGTTTCAGAGGAGAAGATTTTTGTAGAAGATTACTTTAATTTACGAAAAATGGTTAAAAATTGACTATAAAGGGCAATAACTCCTAAACGGGTCAACTGACCATTTTGGTCATGTTGACTTATTTGTAGATCTTACTTTGCTGAACATTATTGCTGTTTACAGTTTATCTCTATCTATAATAATATTCAAGATAATAACCAAAAACAGCAAAATTTCCTCAAAATTACCAATTCAGGGGCAGCAACCCAACAACCGATTGACCGATTCATCTGAAAATTTCAGGGCAGATAGATCTTGACCTGATAAACATTTTTATCCCACGTCAGATTTCCTCAAAATGCTTTGGTTTTTGAGTTATAAGCCAAAAACTGCATTTTACCCCTTTGTTCTTTTTTTAGCCATGGCGGCCATCTTGGTTGGTTGACCAGGTCACGCCACACATTTTTTAAACTAGAAACCCCAAAGATGATTGTGGCCAAGTTTGGATTAATTTGGCCCAGTAGTTTCAGAGGAGAAGATTTTTGTAAAAGATTACTTTAATTAACGAAAAATGGTTAAAAATTGACTATAAAGGGCAATAACTCCTAAACGGGTCAACTGACCATTTTGGTCATGTTGACTTATTTGTAGATCTTACTTTGCTGAACATTATTGCTGTTTACAGTTTATCTCTATCTATAATAATATTCAAGATAATAACCAAAAACAGCAAAATTTCCTCAAAATTACCAATTCAGGGGCAGCAACCCAACAACTGATTGACCGATTCATCTGAAAATTTCAGGGCAGATAGATCTTGACCTGATAAACATTTTTATCCCACGTCAGATTTCCTCAAAATGCTTTGGTTTTTGAGTTATAAGCCAAAAACTGCATTTTACCCCTTTGTTCTTTTTTTAGCCATGGCGGCCATCTTGGTTGGTTGACCAGGTCACGCCACACATTTTTTAAACTAGAAACCCCAAAGATGATTGTGGCCAAGTTTGGATTAATTTGGCCCAGTAGTTTCAGAGGAGAAGATTTTTGTAAAAGATTACTTTAATTAACGAAAAATGGTTAAAAATTGACTATAAAGGGCAATAACTCCTAAACGGGTCAACTGACCATTTTGGTCATGTTGACTTATTTGTAGATCTTACTTTGCTGAACATTATTGCTGTTTACAGTTTATCTCTATCTATAATAATATTCAAGATAATAACCAAAAACAGCAAAATTTCCTCAAAATTACCAATTCAGGGGCAGCAACCCAACAACCGATTGACTGATTCATCTGAAAATTTCAGGGCAGATAGATCTTGACCTGATAAACATTTTTATCCCATGTCAGATTTCCTCAAAATGCTTTGGTTTTTGAGTTATAAGCCAAAAACTGCATTTTACCCCTATGTTCTATTTTTAGCCGTGGCGGCCATCTTAGTCGGTTGACCGGTCACGCCACACATTTTTTAAACTAGATACCCCAATGATGATTGTGGCCAAGTTTGGTTTGATTTGGCCCAGTAGTTTCAGAGGAGAAGATTTTTGTAAAAGTTAACGACGACGGACGACGACGGACGCCGGACGCCAAGTGATGAGAAAAGCTCACTTGGCCCTTCGGGCCAGGTGAGCTCAAAATGAAGTTTAGAAAATATGGCTGTTAGAATCCAGAAATTCTGAAAAATTGTTAGCACTAATCAGGTAAGTTTATCGATTACAAATATAACACATGAGTGCAATTTGATTTCCATGCGATTTGTGTAATGACCTAAGTCTAGCAAATCATTCCTAGTTATGTGCAATTTTGTCACTATTTCGTACACTGCTATATTATTTTTTTTATTATTTATTATGGTATTAACAATCATCAATAATTAACAAGTTGGATAAAAAAAAACCAGATCAGCATATCATGAACCTGAGCCAACTGAATGGTCTCTTTGACATGTTCCTCATTTCCATACTCAGATTTACTAACCGATAGATCTTGATATATTTTGAAGCTAGCTTTTTTTCCCTATTCATAAAGATATTTTCTGCCTTTTCTAAATACTCAGTATTATGTATAAAAAGAAGATGTGGTGTGATTGTCAATGAGATAACTGAACACAAAGGACCAAATGACACAGACATCAACAACTTTAGGTCACCGTACGACCTTCAACAATGAGCAAATCCCATACCGCATATAGTCAGCTATAAAAGTTTCCGATATATAAATGCGATGTATAACGATTCAAACGAGAAAAACTAAAATGCCTAATTTAAGTTTGTTTTTTTTTAACGAAAAACAAATGTGTAATTGTATTTTCAATTCGAACATTTTACTGAGTGCGCGAAACAAATTACATGTATGACTCAGACAATAAACTTTAATCCCCTCGAAGTTCAATGGTTACTCCCATACAAATTAGAGAATAATTGGCCAAAATATTAAGAATTGGGAAAAAGCGTGCAAACAATAAGGTGTGCTGAAATATATATAAAAAAACCCAGAGAATAATGAAAAATACACAAAGGCTTACGGAAGCCGTAAGGGGACACACAAAACATTAGAAAATATTTTTTTTTAATTCGAGATCACGATAAAACATTACCGTTTTACCGAGATCTCGATAAAAAATGTATCGTTATCTCGATAAAACGAAATTGTTATATCGAGATCTCGGATTATTATATCGAGATCTCGGATTATTATATTGTTATCTCGGTTTAATATATAGTTTCGTTTTCTCGAGATAACGATATAATAATCCGAGATCTCGATATAAGAGTTTCTTTTTCTCGAGATAACGATATAATAATCCGAGATCTCGATATAACAGTTGCGTTTTCTCGAGAAAACGAAACTGTTATATCGAGATCTTGGATTGTTAAATCGTTATCTCGGTTTAATATATCGAGATCTCGATAAAAAAAGGTATCGTTATCTCAAAAAAATTAAACTGTTATATCGAGATCTCGGATTATTATATCGTTATCTCGAGAAAACGAAACTCTTATATCGAGATCTCTGATTATTATATCGTTATCTCGATTTATCGAGATCTCGGATTATTATATTGTTATTTCGATTTATTAAAACGAGATCTCGGATTATTAAATCGTTATCTCGGTTAAATATATCGAGATCTCGATAAAAATATAATCGTTAGCTCAATAAAACGAAACTGTATTTCTGAATTCGTCATTTTGTTGTTATCTAACAAATACTCAAATTAATATCAGAAAAAAAAATGCAAAGCATTCTTTAAAAATTTTAACTTAATTCATTCATTTATTTAGTTTCAGAGAATAAACTAGTGGATTTCCCTAACTATTTTTAACCGAAATTTCTTTGTACAATGTATGGACGACCTGAATACCAAAACATATATATATATAAGTATTAAAATACTCAACGTATTCTTTATCTTTATTTTGACGTTACCTTTGCTGTTAATAGACCTCATTTGAAAGCCTATTAATAGAGGAACAAAAGTTATATAGTCAATATGTTCCGCAACGCATATTAGAAAAATATTGAAGGACCTAAAAATAGAAATACGGCTGAACATTATGAAAAAGCTTATTTTAAATAATGGAATGAACTTCAACACAAATTATATCTCAAAAAATGGAATGAACTTCAGCCACAAATTAAGGAAAACTTTATACACCATTTGAAAGCTTATTAAAAGAGGAACAAAATGATATAAATAGTATGTGCCGCAATGACAGTTAGAGAGGTTACTGAGGACCTAAATTCCAAAATACACGTGAATATTAAGAAATGGCCAATTTTGAATAATGGAATGGATGTTTGGAATATTGGAATAGACTGTCGCGACCCTTCAACCCCTAATTCCAAATATACAGTATACCTAATTCGAAAGCTTATTAATATACCATTGTATCCCTCTTTCTATAAGCTTTCAAGTAGTGTATAAAGGGGTCGAAGGGTCTGTGTTACTCCTCTAATAAGCGTTGCTGAACATATTGACTATATGCATGTCTTTTGTTTTCTATAAATAAGCTATATAAGATATAAGGTATGTATGTAATTAGGGGCTGAAGGATTGCAGCAGTCCATTCCATTTTTCAAAATATCGATTCCATTATTCAAAATAAGCTATAATTTCTTAATGTTCACGCGTATTTCGACATGAAGGTTCTATGTCAATCCTCAAATATGCGTTGCGGAACAGATTGACTATATGTCTTTTGTTCTCTATAAATAAGCTTTCGAATGAGGTATAAGGTAAGTATGTAATTAGGGGCTAAAGGATCGCAGCAGTCCATTCTATTATTCAAAATATCCCTTCCATTATTCAAAATTGGCTACATATTTTTAACGTTCACGCGTATTTAGGCATTTAGGTCCTCCGTAACCCACTCTAATGGTCATTGCGGCACATATTATTTATAACCATTTTGTTTCTCTAATAATAAGCTTTTACATGGTCTATAAATTTTTCCTTAATTATGGGCTGACGGGTCGCAGAAGTTCACTCCATTATTCAAAATAAGCTATTTTATGATGTTCACCCGTATTTCTAATTTTAGGTCCTTGGTTACTCCTCTAATATGCGTTGCAGGACATATTGACTATATTCCTTTTGTTTCTCTATTAATAAGCTTTCGAATAAGGTCTAATTTATATCTGTATAGGGTCTGAAGGGTTGCAACAGTCCATTCCATTATTCAAAATATCCCATTCATTATTCAAAATTGGCTATTTTCATAATTTTCACGCTTATTTTGGCATGTAGGTCTTCTGTAACCCCTCTAATGGTCATTGCGGCAAAATGGACATGTTATATCTATAAATATGGCATGAAGAACATCAAAGGTACTGTGAAAATAAAAAATGGTAACGTTGAGTATTTTAATATATTTATATGTTTTGGTAGTCAGGTTTTCCATACATTGAACCAATGAATTTCGGTCAATAATAGCTAGGGAAATCCACTAGTTTATTCTCCAAAACTAAATAAATGAATGAATTCAGTTAAAATTTTTAAAGAGTGCTTTGAATTTTTGTTTCTGATATTAATTTGAATATTTGTAAGATAACATCAGAATGACGAATTCAGAAATACAGATTCGTTTTATCGAGATAACGATATATTTTAATCGAGATCTCGATATATTTAACCGAGATAACGATTTAATAATCCGAGATCTCGTTTTAATAAATCGAGATAACGATATAATAATCCAAGATCTCGATATAGCAGTTTCGTTTTCTCGAGATAACGATATATTTTATATCGAGATCTCGATATATTAAACCGAGATAACGATTTAATAATACGAGATCTCGATATAACAGTTTCGTTTTCTCGAGATAACGATATATTTTTTTATCGGTAATTTGGGCATTTTTCCTTTGATGTGTACTCGCTTATAATGTCAGTATCAGTGTACTGTCCTTGATATGAAAATTATTGGGTCAGTTCGTAATTGACATGCGCTAAAGTAGTGCGGAAGAATATGTTTTTTTTGGTAACCAATGAAAACGCGTTACGTCACGCATATCATTAACCGCTTTGCCGGAACTATAAAGTTATGTCGTTCTCGCAACTACATGTAATGTAAACAAATCGAAACATCGTGTTACTTCCAACGAAGAAAAAAAGTATTTAAATAAAATGCTTCATGATACGAAAACGATATTTTCTGTAAAATTAAACACCAAAAATACTGATAATTAAAAAAAACTAAATAGTATTGTAAGTCACGTTCTAAAAAAATCGTCTGCTTTCATAAACATGGATCCCTACTCTGCCGTCTTTAACGAATATCTTGACCCATTATACTTGGAAGATGACTATGAAGTTCCACAATTTGATGTCCAATATACACAACCACAAATTAATTATTACACCTTTAAACCAGCTAAAACCCCCTCGCCAATAAAACCAAATGAAAATAAAGAAAATGAAGTCAATATTACTGAAACTGAAACCCAGCCACAAACATTACAACTCCAACAAATACCTGATCTAGATTTCCTTGATGATAGTTTTACAGCACAAATTTCAGAGCTACCAAATTGTGATTTTGAAAAGTTTTTAAGCAATATATCTGAAGAAAATCTCAACAGTATGGCTGAACAAAACGCAAAATTTCACTGTAGATTTGTTACAAATGATGAAAATGAAAGGGCAACTTTTATTGAACAAAGAGAAAATTCAAATACCATTAGGAAAATGAACTCAGCTGTTAAAACTTTCCAACAATATCTTATAAATGTCAAGGCAGAATTTAGAGAAATACATACGATGCAACCGCACGAGTTAGACCAGTACCTGCAAGAATTTTTTGTAGGTATTCGGAAAGAAGTAAAAGTAAAAAACAATAATGACATTCAAGAAATTGAAAGAGAATATCAACCTGGAAGTCTTGATGGCTTTCAGTCAATGATCAACAAACACCTAAAAATGAAAGAATATCCATTGGATATCATGAGGGATGACCAATTCAAGAAATCGCGCGATTGCTTAACCGCTAAAAAAAAGCATTTGAAACAGCTAGGCCTTGGAAACCATCCCAATGCTGCAGAAGCTTTGGAGTCTGAAGACGAGGAGGAATTGTACAGATCAGGGGGTTTTGGTACTGATGATCCGGACAGTTTGTTAAGTACAATTTGGTATATGAATACCATTCATTTCGGACTACGTGGTTCTCACGAACATAGACAATTGAAGTGGGGAGATTTGAAACTGGAAACTGACAGAAATGAAAACCAGTGCTTAAGCTACAATGAAAGACTAACTAAAACAAGAGATGGCTCAAATACAAAAAATACAAGAGCATATGCTCCTAAATCCTGGAGCAATCCCTAAGATGAGAGGAAATGTCATATATCAACATATCTAAAGGTCATTATTATCAATATATTTCAGTAAAAAAATTATTTGCCAAGGTATGCATACAAAAAAAAAACATTCATAAATATAAATAACACAAAAAATATATATGTTATGTGAATACAAATAAGACAACTAGTCATCACGTAAACCACAAAAATCCAATGAATATCCATTAAACATCAAATTTAAATCAAGTAGAAATTACATGTACATGAAATGACCTGTTGCTACGTCCTATTACTCAAACCAATACATTTGAAACTCCATTTATTATCAACATATAACTCCTTTGATGAAAAATTGCAATCTATCCAGTAACTGAGAAGTACTACAATCAAATATAAATGCAGCACATAAACAGTAACCAGGAAGAATTGACAATTGTAGAAGTTTGACACAAACTTGTGAAAACCATTTATATTCAATGTTATATAATTATGCAACCAAAAGAAAATTTAGAAAACTGACAATGATTAGATTTCAAACTTTTCATTCATTATAAAAAAATATATGTGGTATGATTGCAAATGAGACAACTGTCCACAAAAGACCAAATGACACAGGCATAAGCAACTATAACTAACCTTTCGGCCTTCAACAATGAGCAAAGCCCATACCGCATAGTCAGCTATAAAACACCGCCGTATGACATTGTAAAACAATTCAAACAAGAAAACTTTCATTGTTGTTTTTCTATTACTAGCAGATCTGTGATACATGTAGTGCAGACCAAAAATGTAAAGGTGTTTACTGTAACCTTATTTTTATCCCCTTCCATATTATTTTTTACTGTTTTTGATTCAAATTACTATTATAACACCTTTGATCACATAGTCGAATGGAAAAAAATCACTACCAACCCTCTTTTTCTCAGGTTGTAACAGTAAACACTTATACTTTTTTGTTTGGCCTAAAAACTTTATCCTTATTTGGAAAGCTGTGACACTCACAGTTGAAAACCAGCACTAATAAAGAAACAATTTTGCTCCCAGTATAAAAAAAAATTCCTTCTTGTCACATCATTGTTGTACAAACATTATTATGTGTTATCGTAACAATTCTGACAAGTACAGAAAATCTAAAAATACCATTAAAATTATTCTTTATGAATGTCCACTTATAAATATTCCTTCTTTTTCAGTATCGTAGCAATAGACCAACAGAAACCTGCCAACCTGATTCACCTTTCTATTTAGGTGTCAACAGATCTGATAATGCAAAACATTGGTATAAAAATCAACCTTTGGGTGAAAAATCCCTGAAAAATTTAATGAAACAAGCTGTGGCTAAATCAAATGTTGAAAAAAACAAAAAATTGACCAATCATTCTGGCCGAAAAACTGCCATTACAAGACTATTGGATGAAGGTGTGCCGATAACTTCGGTACAGCAACACACTGGCCATAAGTCAGTTCAAAGCTTGAATAATTATGCCAAAAACAGTCTTAAGACCCAAAAGAAAATGTCGTCCATCTTGTGTCGAAATATATCATCTACATGTACTTCAACCAACACCAATGAATGTACTGTATCAACTCTCACTGCACAACCAGCTTGTCCAAATGAACAACAAACTGCACCTGTCTCAAGTTGTAATAAACCATGCCGGCCATATACTGCAACTAATGAAAATGAAACGGCTGTTCTTCCAATTCAAGATAAGACAATTTTTAATGTACAAAATGTTGCCGATAATATGGACAGTTCAAATACAAATACATGTAACAATAACAATAATTTTCAACAGAAAATGAAAAATTCTAGCCAAATGAACTATAATCAACTTTTTCCAGCTGGTACTATAATTCAAGGTGGCACTTTCAATATGTATTTTGGACAAAACCCACAAATGGCACAACCTGACAAAGAAAATGATCCTTCTTATTCCAAACCTTTGAAACGCAAGAGAAAATTTGTTATCGAATCTGACAGTGATGATGAATAAAAAAATTGTGTTATAATTAGGGACCAATATTAGTTCTGACTTCTGTTGATTTGCAAAAAATTTATATAATTACTGAATATTGAAAATGAAATACCAGTTAAGAAAGTTTATTTTTGTTTATATTTACACTGAAATAACTAACTTGTATTGTGTTTTGTTTTTTTTTGTGAGGGGGAGGGGGGCTATCTAAATAATAATATTTTCCTGTCGTTTAAAAATAACATTGGGGTCATTGCTTTTTTGAATAGTGACCTTACTAGACTTTTTAAAAATGTGATGAAATCTATAGACTATAGTGGCTAGCCATTTTGTAAATACAAACAATAACAAGGGAAGTATGTTTGCCTCTCGTCTGATTTTTAATGCAAATGTTCAAATTCTTATATAAATTATCTTTATATTATCGCCGTACATGTCACATGTGTACATTTTGGAGGCAAAAATGCCGATGCCGATGGGGAAGTATATCAACTCAAAGTGAAAATTTGGCATTGTTGGATTTGAACGTGATATTTACTGAATAAAGGTTGCTATGTTCACTTACATTGATGCTCTTCTTCTTTTTAATTCATATTGTGCTGCATGACATTACCGTTCAATGGATAAAATCTTGTTTTTCTCTGAAAAAAATCTCCGACAGCTTCTTCCATCTTGTCAGCAAGGCAGTTTAAACTTGATTGACGTCACGCGCCAAATGAATGGGCGACGCACTACTTATAAAAATGCGCAATAAAATAGTGCCAAAAGTTATTTGCTTATTAAAACAGATTTTTGTTATTTTTTTTTTACAATTTTGATAAATTACCGATAAACAGAATAAAGGCCTTTTTGTTTTTGATACTGACTTTATCACGGCGAATATCAGGCTCGCCCTTCGGGCTCACCTGATATTCGCCGTGATAAAGTCAGTATCAAAAACAAAAAGGCCTTTATTCTATATTTATCGAGATCTCGGTAAAACGGTAATGTTTTATCGTGATCTCGAATTAAAAAAAAAATTTTCTAATGTTTTGTGTGTCCCCTTACGGCTTCCGTATTTTTGTGTGTCCCCTTACGGCTTCCGTAAAGGCTACAGAATAATAATGTGCTAGAAGAATGAAATATAAATAAAAACCAGAGAATAATGAACAAAACAATTAAAGAATAGAGAAAATGCCCTAAAAGAGTAAAGAATACAGAAAACAGAAATAAAAGACTTCCGCCAAGAACCCAGTTAAAATATCAATATATGGTCATCCATGACATTTATTTATAAAGTAACTATCTCTAATCTTATCTTTATCTGAAATTTATATAGACCACGCAATCGAAACTTTTTCCGACATTGTTTTTTCTTCATTTAAAGGGGGAGGTTTTTCATTATTTTCTTTTGTGGAGGAGAGCTGTTTCTTTTTTTTTTTTTTTTGAAAAGTGCCGTAATTGTCTCTTACGTTAATACAACCCACTGTCAAAATACCATTCTTGGCAACCCCTGAGGTACAGAAACGGTCAACTTGAAGTTGCCTTAAACAACACGATATGTGTTATAACCTTCCATTCACTCACACAATGCAAGCACCAAGCTACTCTAGAGATTAACAAAAGCATATACCATCATGCTGCTCACCACCATCTGTGGGTGAATACGACACGAGGGTTTGAATTTAAGACGGGGGGTGGGGGGCTCGATTATTTTTTTCTCAATTGTTCATGTAACTTTTATTTATTCCTCATTTATTCTGCTTCGCTATTCTCTATTCTTTATATTTAAACTCCTCGTTCTTCTCTCTTATCTCTTCTTTATTTTATCCCTTTTTATCTATATTCTTTATTATGTAGACCTTTATTCTGTACTGTTATTATTCTCTATTCTGTATCCTAATCCCGACAGGTCTGTATGTTCTATTATTATTCTCTATGCTGTATTATAATCCCGACAGGTCTGTATGTTCTATTATTATTCTCTATTCTGTATTATAATCCCGACAGGTCTGTATGTTCTATTATTATTCTCTATTCTGTATTATAATCCCGACAGGTCTGTATGTTCTATTATTATTCTCTATTCTGTATTATAATCCCGACAGGTCTGTATGTTCTATTATTATTCTCTATTCTGTATTATAATCCCGACAGGTCTGTATGTTCTATTATTATTCTCTATTCTGTATTATAATCCCGACAGGTCTGTATGTTCTATTATTATTCTCTATTCTGTATTATAATCCCGACAGGTCTGTATGTTCTATTATTATTCTCTATTCTGTAAACCTAATCCCGACAGGTCTGTATGTTCTATTATTATTCTCTATTCTGTAAACCTAATCCCGACAGGTCTGTATGTTCTCTACAATGCAAAATATATAAAGACGAACTGTCAAAACAAATACTATACAAACTGACGATCACATGTAATATCAGATTGATTGATTGGTGGTTGCTTTAACGTCCAGTGGCAAATATTTCATGCTTTTTCAGGACAAGTAGTATTTGAACTGGGGAGTGACCAATTATTTATTTTTTGATAAAGTAGGTTAACATATCAGTAATTGAATAAAATTGAGAATAGAAATGGGCAATGTGTCAAAGTGACAACAAACCGACCATAGAACAGACAACAGCAGAAGGTCACCAACAGGTCTTCACTTATTTTGGAGAACACCCGCCTTTTAAACCTTGAAAACCTAATGTCTGACAAAGAGAACTATTTAAAATCAAATTGGTCTATTGATCTACACATCTATGAAAATTTACATGCATGTCGAATTTATTCTAAAAATAGAATCCGTAAAAATATTGTTTTAGTACAGCGATGGGTAGTTATATTTTATGCTAAAAAGTTAGGCAATTTGTTTACACGATTTAAAATCTTTCTAGTTGACTTAAATATATTTTGTCACTAATAAAAAGGATTCAGGTCCGATTTTTGTCTAATAATACGATTATATCATAAATACTTGGGGACAGGACACTTTTTTGTTTGCCCTCCTCCATTTCTATGAATTTCATTTTTTTTAACGTTTTTTTTTCTGTATTATAAGAACATAAATACACTACAAATAACTTGTATTTACTATTTACTATTATTTCCAAGTTTTCTTACTATCCTCAGCGGTAACTGCTATATTCACTATATAATATATCAGGGACCGCAGTTGATAGTTAACTTTGAAATAGGTTATATTTTACATTTGTAAAGACATGTGTCTTTTTTAATGCGCATATAGATATAAGAAGATGTGGAATGAGTATATAACTGTTTTATATGCATATAAAAAAAGACCGAAAAAATCAACCTAACAAAGTTTGAGTAGATTTTATTCTTTACTTCCTCCCGAACAAGGACTGGAACCTGTATTTTCACTACGGCAACACCATGCACATAGCATTGCACCGACGCCTTGCCCCCTCCTCTAACTATAGATGATAGTCAGTCATGGTTTCCGGAGGTAGGTACATGTAGTACATATATATACAGAACCGGGTAGATAGTGTTTAACTACCGCTATGAAATACACTGTAAATGTACACTGTAAAAATGGTGTTTAGATCCTAAACACATTTATAAGCACATCTTTTGTTCACTTTTTTTTTTACATGGTTAGGTCTTATCTACCTTTAAAATATGTGTTTAATTTCTAAACACTTTCATTTTTTTAAACGTGTTTTAATTCAAGTCATGTTTAGATATTATTTGCTTACTGAGAAATGTGTTTAGAAATTAAACACAATCGTAAACACGTTTAGATCTAAACATATAACACACGTGTTTAATTTCTAAGCACGACTTTTACAGTGTAGAGAAAGTTGGATAACTATATATTTGTTACATTAACAACTATACATAATTTATAAAAGTTTTGTTGTTATATAATGTAAAAATCCTTAAAAATTTGGGTTTTGGTCTATGACAAGTACGTGAATGAAGAGTACACGAATGAAAGAACAGTTAAAGAGGGACAACTCTAAAAATAATTTGGAACTTGACTGAAAAACTTGTATGTGTTTGCATATCTTTTATCTGTGTCTAAGGGAGCTACCATTTGATTTTTATTGGGGCGGGGGGGCTAGAATGAAAAATTTTGTCCTGCATTTTTTTTTTAATCTCTGTCCTGCCTCTTTACTTTTCACTCTGTTCGGTCCTGCCTTTTTTTTCTTTTAGTTCATCCTGACTTAAATTTTTTTTTACCTAATTTTTAATTGTTTTTGCAAGTGTCTCATCCTGCCTTTTTTTTTCGTTCTCAAAACTCCTGTCCTGCCTATTTTTTTCAAATTTCATCCTAGCCCCCCCCCCCCCTAAAAATCAAATGGTAGCTCCCTTATATATCGCTCTTGAATATTATACCAGACAGTTTCATGGACCAGATTACTGCCGTAGGACAACAAATAAAAGTACTTTACTGTTAACTCGGACAATCCGAAGACATGATGCCTGGTGGATAAATTATATAAACATAAGTATAATAGATCCCTGTATATTGCTATAAGTAATTTGCCGATTTAATTTAACGTCCAGTGTCCAATATTTGAGTAACAGTTGGGACTATAATAGCCTTTTACCAAGTGCCTATCCTGGATATTTGAAAGGGAGATGGGCATAGCAAAGACAGGCGAATTTTTGGATGACTTTTTCACAGTTCTAAATATATATTGCGGAAAACGGGATTTACATAGTTTTAAAAATTACACCCTATACGCCCATTTTTGACCTACCACGGACCACAAAAGAATCTCCCGTTTTGGATGTGGGATATATGGGATAAAAAAAAGTGGGATCTGGGAAAAAGAAGGAAAAAAAGAAGGAAGTGGGATATGACCATAATGTGGGATGTGAGAAAAAAACCCACAAAACAAATTTAAATAAAAAGAATGGTGAAAATACATGAATGGTCATGATGTGTCTGATTGGTTGTGTCCCCTAACCCTAACCCATTCCACTTTAATTCCACTTTAATTTGAGAAAAAAACACTTCGGCAAAGTTTTTCTCCACACTAGAAACAAATGATAGGCAATGGCCTGAGGTTGCCTGGATAGGCAATGTCATGAACCAGACTGAAGCTAGCGAACAATAAGGCGGTATATCTAAAAACCGAAAAATGAAAAGACAGCAACGGCCACCGTTCAAAAAAAAATATTTAAAAGGTAGAAATTCCGTTCAAAATTGCAATTTACATCTCTATCATGAAATTGGATTTACCACTTCTGCTTGTTAAACAAGCCACACCCCTTTTCATGGTAACATTCTGTACCACAGTAAATCAAAACCTGTATTGGATCGGATTAACCACCAGTGCCACCACTTCAATTTAGAACGTAAAAGAAGTCATTCCCTGAAAAAATAGCACCTTTGATGTCATTATTTAATTGAACTTGCAAACAAATTGGCAGAAATGAAACTTTTAATGATAGAAAAAAAATATATAGACAATTTTGAGCCAAAACTTACTAACTCTTGATCTATTTGCTATGTATGTCTTGTAGAGGATAACAGGCGCATCGTTTGCTCAAGGTTTCGAGTGGCGCTATGTTGATCTGAAACTTTGACTCAAAATTTGAAAATTTAAGAAACAAACAAAAACAGAAGGGGGGTCTATTCCATGGCTTCTAGAGAAAAATAATGAGAGGTGTCACGGGATATGGCTATAAAGGTCTTGTCGAGGAGAAACTTGCGCATCGTTTGTGCAAGGTTTTGAGTGGCGCTATGTTCAAATATCTGAAACTAGGGCTCGAAATTTTTTACAATTTGGAAAAAAACCCAGGGGGGTGGCCTTTTCCATGGCTTTTAAAGAAAAATAATGACGGTTTTCAGGGGGTATGGCTATATAGGTCTTAAGAGGAGAAACAGGTGCATCATTTACGCATGAATTTGAGTGGCACTATGTTAAAAAATCTGAAACTAGGGTTCGAAATTTGAAACAATTTGAAAAAAAACAGGGGGTTGGCCTATTCCATGGCTTCTAGAGAAAAATAATGAAGCGTGTCACAAATTCCATACTTCAACAGCCAGTAGTATCGACGTACCAATTGGAATCATTATTGGTCATACGTGTACACCAGTAATTAACAATTGTTTATCAATTGTATCACACTTTGTGTCTGATATGAAGATTCCCTGCTTTGGGTTTTGAGTGTTGTTGGTTTTGTGTTCGTTAAGTTTTGTGTTCTGTTAACTAACCGGGTGTTACTTTAAGCATTGAAGGCATTTATTTTCATAGTCATCACGGAGTGCTTTATCACCTTGGAGGTATTTGTTTTCCTATTATTTTTTCACAAAAGCCTTACATTACATTGTTTCTTGGTGTTGTAGTAAGAATCTGGATCAGTAAAGTCTAGGTAAGGCAGATTTGTGTTTATTCATAAGTTTTATACATACTGAAGAACAAACAAGACAAGAAGACAGCTCTGGATGACTTCAAATAGGATACTATGGAAAACCAAAATCTGGGATTCGGGAGAATTGGAAAAAAGTGGGAAGTGGGGAAAATGGTCTAAGAAATTTAGGAATTGGGGAAAATTTCCCCCAAAAAGAAAGATTTGGGAAATGAGCACCCATGTGTCACCCCCTCACCAGTCTGTCACCATTGAAAATGTGAGTTCGAAACCCGCACGTGGAAGGTGCGTTTGACTTCAATCTTAAGTGACTAGGATTGCCAGTTTTCTTGCGAAATATCAATGGTTCTCTACAAGCACTCCATCTTCCTCCACCAAACATATATCGCAACAAGATATACTATATATAGCTAGTAGACAAGAGTGCTGAAAGTGGCTACAAACACAAACGTCCAATCAACCAATCTTATATATGAATATGGATAGAATGGATGTAAAGTTTTTGGTAAAACTACCATTTATAGACTTGATTTATATCATTACATGCATGCAATATTTGCTACTGGACGTTAAGCAAACTGTTTAAAAAAAGACATGTACAACATCTGCTTAGTCGTCGGTGACAATCGTCAACACTCGGGTGAATCCGCTCTTTTCCTTCTATGTTGGATGAAGGAACGGAATCGGCCGAGTTTATACGAGTTTTGTTAGTGATTCAGGAGAACAAGTTAGATCGACACAATATTTTTTTATTATTAAGGAAGCTGGCTTGTCATGTTTTTGATTTTTTGTCAGATTTTCGGAATCCTCTGATTTTATCCATTGGAATGCCTTGGAAAAAAATGCCCGGTGACCCCCATTTTTCTTTTGAAAATCTTTTACATGTATAATGATAAGTCATCTGCAAAAGCTTTATAAAATTTTAATTACTTTTTAACAGTTTTTGAGTACGTCAATTGTCAATGATATAGCTATGAAAAGTCAAGAGAGAATATTTTCCCGCCAAAATTTCAATGGCTCATATCTCCAAAACAAGCACGGTGACCTATGTATTTTTTCAGCTCTTTGGATTCCTTTATTGATTCCCTATCAATAGAAACTAGTGTTTTGAAAATTTAATTCCTTTGAAACAGAGAAGCGAACTCCCTTAATATATACATTTCTTTTATGATATAAAAAGGCACGTTTGAACAATAAAAAAAATTTAAAAAAATAAAAAAAATTCTGCATAACGAACGAACGAACGGACGGAAGGACGCAAGGACGGACGGACGGACGCACAGACCAGAAAACATAATGCCCCTCTACTATCGTAGGTGGGGCATTTAAACCAAGGGAAGGCAGATGCATGTAACATGTAAAACTGTACATATTGTTTTTACTACATGAAAAGATCTAAAATGTCCCAATAAATTATACAAATACTAAAGATTTTCATAGTAGTTGATATTGACTTTATAGTTGAAAATATATTTAATTGTTGAAACAAAAAAATGACAATGTATAAGACACAAATTGTCCTCGAAATTGTCAACTTACAAGATCGCCTTCAAATAATACTAGAACATCTATATCTATAGGTCTCAGATTGGCTTGAATCAAAGAATTGTAAGTTATAATTTAAAACAAAATAATGGTGCATTAATCGTTTTGTGATCATAGCATATTAACGACTTTCAACTGTATAAGACACTCCTCTCCTTTTCCATATTCTGTGTTTGTAAAAATCTAATGAAAATAAAATAATTCGAGTTATTTCCCTTATCTCATAAAATATCCACAAGTAGATCGTAGAAACTAAGGTCAGCGTACCGCATTTAACAATTAGCAAATACATATTGCATATCAAGCTATAAAAGGTCCGAACATAAACATGAAAAACGTAAATAAATTCAAACGAGAAACCCAAACCCATTTATGCACAAAAGAACAAACAAAAACTAGACATGATATGCAGCAACAAACGACAACCACTGAATTACAGCCTCCTGACTTCACACAATGAGACGGCCCGGGGTTGAACATATTTGCGGGGCCCATCCCTCTCCTAACATTGTACAGTGGTGTAACAGCACAACATGAGACCAGAATACTTAAATCAGTTGAAAAAGCCTTAACTCATTAAATCGATACAAAGCACATAAACAAGTAACAAAAAACATCAAAGACACTATCTAAAGATCTGACAGTTCTGGAGTTGAATTAAGCTAAAACCTTCTATCTGAATCGGCTATTGTTATTGATGACTATTATTTTCAAGGTAGTAATACGTTTTTTTTTATCAATTTCTTCGGTCATTGCTGCTTTTACACGGGTAAAATACAAGAAAGTTTATTTCAAAACAAGAAAGACTAATCAAGTTTATATCTGTCAGGATAAATTTGAAGGCAAAGCTTAAAAATAATAACTAATCCAGTATAAGTTTAGCCTTGAAAAAATGACTGTTACGGATTATTCATGTTAGGATCATAATCAACCCCTACTATTCGCAAATTAGTGTGGACTGCGTCTTCTAAGAAAGCTACCATTCGATTTTAGGAAAAAAAAAGGGGGGGGGGGTAAGGATGAAATTTAAAAATAAAATAGGACAGGTGTTTAGAGTAAAAAAAAAACCACGATGAGACACTTTGCAAAAATAAAATTCATAACTCACATGAAAAAAAAATAATTGCAAAATTATGAAAGACAATAATCTGGATACATTAAAAAGAAAGGTGCACAATATGATAAAAATATAAATTATTAGTAAATACATATAAAAATATAAAATGTAAGTTGTATTTGTAAAACGTTCAGTAGAACAGACAAAAAAAACCCTCATTTTGTATAGACATTGATTAAGGAATGGCTCCATTTACAATAATGATATAAAAGTTCTAACAAAGCAAGGAGAAGACGGAAAAGTAAAATATAACATCAGACATTGTTTTCATAGCGTAACTGCGCATGCCTGGTATTTTTTTCATTCATGTCTCGAATTTTCCTGAAAAAGAAAGCAAAATTGATATGACCAAATCTCAACATAAACAAAACTTCTTATTATCAACTGTTCAAGACGAATATTCATTCAAAAACCAAAGGTAAGAACATGGATGCATGCTAGTCTGCTGTTGATGTGTTTACGTTGTTTAGATGATACAACCATACTTATTAGTGTTTATACATTTTTGTATCATTCTGTTTTCAACAATCTAAAGAAGTAAGAGCACACAACCTCAGTGTTGACTGGCTAGTGATTTCAGTAGTCACTACTTAAGTCCCCTGAAAACATTGTGTAACAAAGAATTCCTGTCAATAATTAACTATATTTCATTATTCATCATAGAACAGCCTGTTCGTATTTGTCGACGAAAATGAGAACTTCATTTGTTTATTTAACTTTATTGATAAATAAAGAAAACTATTGACGATATCACTATTTCAGACTATCTTAATATAAAATTTACCCTTCAATGTTCCTGTTCACAGGCTGTCACTCCAAACTGTTCCTCATCAAGAGGCGGAAGTTCCACTGTAAATTGTCGGGCATCCGGCATATTACCACTCAACGAGGTAAACCTGTAGCCTCCTCTAAAATAGTTCGTCCATTTCCTTATTAAAAACAGGTACATTTTACTCATGTACACGCACAAAATAGTAACTACAAGACAAAAAATACTAATTTATTATTGTTTTATTAAAATGTACACGGAACGAAATGAACATATTTCAGTAATGTTAATACGCCAAAAGGGCACCGACCATTTTAATCGGCAATTCTACAATAAATCCGCTACTCTACTTCTATCCGTTATGTTATCATAGGGAACATGTGTACTAAGTTTCAAGTTGATTGGACTTCAACTTTATCAAACACTACCTCGACCAAAAACTTTAACCTGAAGAGGGACACGAACGAACGCACAGACCAGAAAACATAATGCCATAAATGGGGCATACAAAGACCTTGTAAAGCAGAGGGATATAACAACACATGAACTTTTCAGTTTATAGATGATTAAGAAATAAAAGCAATGAATTATATAGTGTTGTGTTTTCTTTTATAAGCAGCATGCAAGTTTTAAGAAAATTTCAGTGTTAGCTATAATTTATTGTTGACTTATGATACTCCCTCAGTCTATAAATGAAAAGTTTAAAAATGACAATAACAAAATTACTAAGCGCCAACAATAAAAAAGCCATATTAGTTTTAATAATTCAAAATGAAACAAAAATAAAACTTGTAAATAACAGGAACATTAGCCGTTGATATAATGCGAAATTATTTACTTTTGACATAATTTATTAGGAAGTCATAGCAAAGTTTTACAGCACACCAATATTTAAAAATAAGATATGGTTATCTATTTTTACATTCGGGATTTTGACTTTTTGATGTTTGAAGATATATATATATATATATATAGCTCGATATATAGTTATATATATTAGAAAAGACTCGAATAGATATCAATATGCAGGGGCAGATGCAGCCATTTTAAAAAGGAGAGGTTCCCAAACCCAGGACAAAAAAAGGGTGGGGTCAACTATATGTCCCCATTCAAATACTAAGGCGCAATTACTACATAAGTAAGCCGCCTTCCAAAACCAATAACAACAAATACATTGATCGTCCAAAAAAAGGGGGGTCCAACTCCCGGAACCCTCCCCTGGATCCGCCACTGATATGTATATAACTATTGGTTAGATAAAAATAAATTTTTGTTAATTTTTAAAACAAATCTAAAAATAATAATGCCAATACAGGTAGACACATAGGTTTTTGAAATTCAACACAATTTTGAATTAAAAGAAATCATTAAAATTATCTGCCATTATCTATACAACCGACATTGTATAAGCACATATAAAATAGATCTATTCCAAAGACGAACTACATGTATATATATACACTAATATCAGCAAAACAATGTCAAATTTGCATTTTTGCTGAAGCAATTTTTTGTTCTTCCCTCGCCGGGATTCGAACTCATGCTCAGTCTAGGTTGTCAAGTGGTCAAGAGTGAGGGACACATATTTTCGAAAATCTTGATATTGTATTTTGGTTATAAACAAGCTTCTGTCCTAAGTTCATAAAATTCTATGAAGTTTAGACAAAGTTTGACCACAGACTAGACCTAAATGTCGACGCCGCCGACTCTGACGGCGAAATCTAGGACCGCTATGTCTCATATGCGCTACATAAAGGTCGCTGGCTCGACAAAAACCATCAGACCTAGATATTACAGGGGCTGTTATAATTGCATAAAGACTAGCATGAATTTGACGAAGATTGTATTGTCTTCCAGTGATATGCAATGCGAGATGAGAGATATCGATTGAAAGAGGGTTGATCAACGTCCAGTGGTAAACATTTCAATCATGTTCAGGCTGAGAACAAATAGAAATAAGTACATAGGTAGGTAGTTGCTAGATCCGTCCTGAATGGAAATCGGTTATATTTTGACTGTCATTGGAAAATGAGGATATATTGGATATGGACATACATTTTGCGTTGCAACAGGCCACCTACAGACTCGCGAAAGAGCTGACACCTGTTGCGCGAGTTCTTCACGTGCAAAAAGCGTGGATACCTCTTTACACGAGACATCGGATTTAACGCTCTCCCTTGACACCATTTGCGAGTATGGTCTTGATTGAGGAAACGACGATAGTCCGTCGGAAGGGGACGATAAATGGCTGACCCGTGTTAAGAGAGAGCCATATCTCTTGCACGTTAAAGACACCCTTGTAGATTTCGGAAAAGAGCAGGCTAATGCCGCTACAAGGCAGCACTCGCACCCGCAAAGTGGAAAGGGATTAATATAAGTTGAAAAACTTGTTTCCCAATCCACTATAAATAAATATGTTAAAACTAACGCTTTCGTTCTGACCGAACGGAACTGCGTACTTGTATATATCGCACAGCCCTAGATTGGCAAGTATTCTACTGTCGTTTGGATGAAATGTCTAAGTTTACAATGCTTTCTCGAGATATCAAGCTCCTCTCTCATTCTCTCAGCTATGTCTTATTTTCATGATAAATATATAATACAAATCAATTAAATGCTTCGATGAAATTCGTACAATGATGATAATCCACTTTTTGGTAAGGACATGCGAGGTGATTTTTATATCTTACCGAACAAGAGCACCGGTCAGATCATATTTTGATGAACATAAATATCTGATTAAATACTAATTATTTCAAATTTCAAAAATATTTTTTTTCCAATTAATTTAGTGGTCGAACATTGATTCTTATTAATGTTTTATATTAAATTATTTGAAATGTAGAAAAAAAAAACTTACCTTTCATTATTATGCCTTTGTTGTTCAAAGCTGTTTTACCGAAAAATATGGTTCTGATATGTTTTTTTGCTTTGCTTTATACATAAATTTATAATTAGTCGATTATTATCGGAAGTACCCACTACTTTCAAACAAGAAAGATAACTCTATTTTTTTTTAATGTTTAAAAGAACATCTCAAAACAGTTTAAAATATATTGTAAGCATTCGATCGTATCAACGATTGTACATTTTCTATTTTCGACAGTCCATGATTCCAAAAAAAAAATGTAGTCAGTATCCACGTGTTTAACTGTTATTGTTTTGAGTCGCTTTCATGTTTCATTCCACATTCTGTCTTTGATGTCATACATGTATGTATAAGTGCTGGATGAAGTAGGGCCAATACATATACAATATATGTATGTTGTCGGAAAATATAGAATTTACTTGTATGAGCTTTAAAAACAGGACGAAAAGCGAGGCTGAGCCGAGCTTTTTTCCTGTTTCGTAGCGAGTACAAATAAATTCTATATTTTTCGACAATGTAATTATTAATATTGTTTTTATCCTGAAATTACTCCCAACACTTGAAACTTTAGACATCAGAATCAAAACCATTGTCTTCAATTTCTCAAAGAAATCGACATCGTTGCAACACGGACCGCGAAGAGGTCCCCAGAATGAACTGGTTTGGAAACAGACAAATTCATATTATCGCTTGCCCAACGTGAAGTGGGGGTAATAGGAGATTTTATTTGTACAAATAAAGCAAAAACATATGTGTACATCTATTATTTGTACAATAAATGGCTAATTGCAGGATATTTTCTTTATTCTTCGATTTTTTTATTTTCTCAATAGTTATATAATATGTGTTTCCAGCCGTGCATCACCGGATGGAACAGTCGTAAAGTGTCACTTGTTTACACGTACTTAATAAAACAATCATTTCTTTTACTATATCTTACGATCCCTTACGATCGATATTTAGCTAATCTGCAATCAATTCCATCTTCATGACTAAAAAATTACATAAGTGTATATTCATTATGATACGTTATTTTGATTGGCTAACAGCAATATTGCGTCATTCTGAAACTGACATTCATTACGGTCATTACGTGTTCAATGAAATTTAACATTCATGATGACACGAATTCACACAATAAAGTGCACATGTAAATTAAAGAAAACTTGATAAAAATCGTTGTGTTCATGATGGTATTGAAAAAAATATAGTTAATGTATTGAATGCTTCATTTTGTAATTTCATAGGGTTGACCGTGCGATTTTTTTTTAGAATGAGGCGCTTCCACGCTTCAAACAAAATCACGGTACTTCGGTCAACGCTTTTACACCCAAATGAATGTACAAAAAGAAGCCTTTTATTATTTCTTAATATATCATGTACTGTGTTACTCTAGATTCTACTGACAAGGAAAGGTAACACTAGGTCACCGAAAACTGAATTATTAGTTCAGTCAAGGTGTGATCGAATGGTCTAGAGCGCTGGACAAAGTGCAGGCGGTGTTGTTTCGAAATCGAAATAGCATGAATTCAAATCCCGGAGAGGGAAAAACAAAACCTTGGAGATTTTAGATTACTGTGCTGATAATTAGAGTATTTATATTTATATGTATATAGGTATAGAAAAGATTGCTTGTTAATAATTCGTATAAACGTACATAAATTTATGATATCTGTTATTTTTGTAAAAGACACAAGCTAGGTCAGTAAACAGTATTATATTTGGCCATGGTAGCGGGTCCATCAAATTATGTATTCCTTAATTTAGCCGTTTGTTCTCTTTTCTGAATAGATTTCGCCCATTTTCCTCTTTTATTTTTATATTTTAGCCATTATTTTCAATTTTTACTTTTTAGGCCTATCTTTCCCTATGTTTTTATGCGGATAATTTTCTGTATAATTGGCATATTATTCAATATTCTTTCAACACTATCCAGGCAGCGGTAAAAAATACCAAAATCGTGTAGATATATTGGACACTTGTGGATCTTGAAATTTTCAAAAGTGGGGGCCCACTGACTGCTTCAGTGATTCCCTATATAAGCAACCAATTGTTTTCCACGAAAAAAAGGGGGGGGGGGGGGTTCCCTGCCTCCCTAAATCCGCCCCTGATGGAGACGTTAAAAGCGCCATAGACAATGATCTTCCTACACCCGAGCGCAAAATAGGTATCCAAAGTTCAAATGCTCTTTTGTAACGGTATGACTGACTCCATCCAACCTCATCCACATGACTCAGCAGAGACTATAAGACTTAGAGGACGAGATTTTGATAGATATTGGCAGATTTATGTTATGTCACTTATCATGCGTATGGATGTATTTCTCGAGATGTAATGTGCTGATCAAACACATATATTTTGGTGCTTTACAGCATACATTTGAGTATATATATATTTATATAAACCAATGGTTTTTCATCTAAAAATGCACAACTATGTGGCATTTTAAACAGTTCATCGAAGTTTAATAATGACGTATAATTTCAACTTTGAAATGGCCCTTGATTTGGAAATAGGATTTCCACAGTTTATTTCCGTATCTCAGCTGAATGTGAAAGTAGGAGAGAAGTCGGTAAGTTTACATTATTCGTGTCAGACGATGTACATCACATGACAAGAGGCTCATCGTTGATTTGTTAGGAAGATTTTTTTCCAAATACGGCTCACGGTTACCATTATCAATTTTACAATGTAAAATGTGGACTTGAAATAATAAAACTATATATATATGAGATTGAATATTGGTTTCGGTTTAATTCTGTAGCACGTACAATCGTGTTTCCATCTGATGAAATAATTAAGCAAACACAACAAACAATGATCATAAAATTCTATCAATAAATTTATATATTATATATACTATATATATTTTTTTTACCGTTTCATTACACAATATACAACAAACATCTCTCTTTATACTTCCTGGATAAATATCTATATATATATGTGTTGCTAATTTTAAACTTCGACCACGTGACTTCGACGCTGTAACTTTTTCGAAATTACCTTCTAAACGACTACAAACAATTGTGGTTGTCAGTCACCATGCAGGCTTTGGTGCTAATCTGCTCTGCACTGACACAAACATGATAAAATCATTTAATGAGCTTGCACGTCTTTCAAAGATTTTATAAGTATAAAGTAAAGATATTTTACACTATTAAATTGGTATAATTTATATTTATATATACTGTTTTACCACAATATTGAAATATTCGTATATTTTACGCTACTGGCATACAAGAGGGGAAAAGGGGGGGGGGGACAAAAACTTTTTTTGTTAACCTGTTTTGGCCCTTTTCAAGGTGTTGTTAACTGTTATACGAGATCAATTTAAGCTGTTAACTGTTTTCAACCTACTTTGTTAACTGTTATCAGCATTTTTTCTTTTTTTGTTAACTGTTTTTGCCAAAATCGAGGTTGACTAAACCAGATTTAATCCACCATTGTATACATAAGAAAATAACTAAACCAAGTCGATGGGTATGCGTCATCAAAGACCGTCATTTGCCATTCGTTTGAGCTATGGATGTGTTAAGACAATTTCCGTTTTGAATTTTTTTTGGAGTTAAGTACTTTGTTATTTTACTTTTTTATTCGAGTTTTAGTGTTCCTAATGAAGACAACTAAAAAAAAAAGCGCATCACGCGTGTAAAAAATTACAGAGTAGTGAGAATGTTGTTTTTAATCTTTTTTTCAGTTATATTCATATTTTATCATTGAAACATTAAAGAAAGATATTGCTTATACACTGTATCTATAGCTAATGATTTTGATTTTTTTCCGAGAATCTATTCCTAATGGTGTTTATCATCATCATAATCATTTTCAAAAACAGAAGAAATATTAATTTTGGAACACTAACCCAAACACGTCAAATAACCAGATCCATGAAGAATAAATAAGAAATATTTATTGAAGGTATTGTTTTTATTTTGTCCGAGTCAGAAAAATTTCGCCAGTGGGGGAGGGGGTATTTAGATTTTTAGTTTTCCTATGCTAGCAATGAAATTATTTTGTTCAAATTTAACACTATAAAGTATGGGGGGAAATCTAGATTCAGAATATTTTTTTCGGGAAAAAAACTAACCCCTCCTTTCTTAAGTTACATGATCGTTCCCTAATAATGAACAAAATTACCGTTCCTGGATATTGATATCTGTATCTTTAGCCGGAAGCTTAATACCAAAATTAACGATAAAAGAGGCGATTTTTTCATTTCCGATTGTCAATTATCCTATTTTTAATTGGTAATATTCCTTTATCACCATTCTTATTGAAATATTACACCAGGGTTTTCGATATCACAAACTAGTAAACATTTACTAAATTTTAGAATCAGTACTAGGACACAATTCGTAAATATATAAATCAACATGCAGACTTCTTATACGCACGGCTATTTCACATCCAATCTTTAATGGTAACATTCTATACAAAACATAAAAATGTCATTCATCTCAAAAGCTAACCTAACCTTTAAACAGTGTGAATGGATAAAGTTACGATACTGTTGTCAGGTAATTGAAGATGGGATAATTTGGAATTAATATTGATCACTTATAAGTCTTTGCATCGGAATTAAACACATTTATATTCTTAAATCAGTGGTTGGCATGATACCGGTAATGTTGAATGTTCTCGTATATTTTATGACGGTAAGATACTGAACCCAAGCGACACGATCTGCTGTACCCTCATGATGAAGATCCCAATCCCCATAATTATGTGGAATTGGACTCAGCGAATGAAAAGATATCTTAATCGCAAAATTTAAATTTCATTTAATCTCTTCTACTGTTACCATACTTGGGGTTTCTGCCGTTGCACGACTTCACCAACGAGCTACAGCTCATTAAAAAATGAAGTCTAGAAAATATGGCTACTGTTCGGATCCAAAACTTAAAAAAAAAAATATAATTAGACTAAAAGAGTCTCGATTAAAAAATAACCTATGAGTGCAATTTGATGTTAGTGTAATGACCAAGCTAGCGAATCATTCCAAGGACAATGTAAAATTTGATGCATGAATAATGTCTGTGTGTAGATTCTTGCACAAGTCAATAGACTAGAAATCTTGGATTTTAGTTGTGAGTAAAAAAGTGCATAGATACTATTTGAATTTTCCTTTTATGGCTTGACATTTTTTTTTTTTTTTTAATTCTATTGCAAATCCCAGTTTCTGCAAACCGGATGTCTAATGCAAATTTTACAAACCTATCGCAATATATATTTTAGCACACAGTTTGCTTCATAATCTGGACGCAGTCATATCATCTATCATTTCTTTTCTGTTTGTTTCCTGGATTCCTTCAAATATTCTTTAACCGGCAGTCCGCCTTGGTGGTATAGTGTTAGTGTGTTTACCTCGAATGCGGATCTCGGTCATTGGTTCGACTCCGGTTCGGTCCAACCAAAGAATTTAAAATGGGTATTTGCTGCTTCTCCGCTAGGCATGCGCAATTAAGGAGTAAGAGCAAAGACTGTCCGACTCGGAGTTTGAATAATGTGCCCGGATGAGGTGATATGTCTTCCTGTGAACAGTTATCATGTGAACTACGACACATACAATATCCGACTCAGCGTGTCTGTCCAGTTTAAATCATATTTAATATTCATATAACATTAACACGTTCTCGTTCTGAATATGCAAATTGATTTGCCGCTTGAAATTAAGCAACCATCATTCCTCATCGATATCATCACACTTAATTGTTCTTGAAGGTGATTGTACTCATGGTATATGAGGGATAGATATAAATATTAATGAAGTTCAATTTCCGTGTGAACTGAAAATCTATGGCGTGCAACTTATAAGATGGTTTTGTGTATTTTTCTTTGCAGTACAAAAGAGACCAATGTATATAAAAAAGGCCAAATAATGTACAAAGTTGAGAGGCATTGCGGACCCAAAATTTCAAAACAAAAGTTTTGTCGAATACCTCTATGGTAATCTATTCCTTGGGTAGAAACTTCTTGGCCTTTCGAAAATGTCAAGGTTTATTAAAGAACAGTCACTAAAAAAGAAAGAAGGGAGAGACAGCTTGAGGTCAGAATACCTTTAGATGCGATGACCATTCTTGAAAGTTACATGCCAAACTCATACTGCAGTGTCCTGAATAAAGAAAATTCACATTCGCGAGTGCAATTAATATCTATGTACGTGGTTTTCTTGCGCAAGAAATATTAAAAAGAAAGCATACACATGTGCTTCATCACATATATTAATCAAGGCTCAAATCTAATGCATGTTTAATAGTTGAATGAGGATGACAAACGACCTGCCTCAAGTGTTTAGACTCCGGATTCATGGCCATTTGAAAATATCTTTACACAATGCAGGATGAAAATGTATATTCCGCAACACAACATACCGGAAACAAATGGGTACAAAAGCACAACAAAAAAAAGAAAAAAAGATCAGCCATTTTGCAATTGAAAAGTCAACCAAAACTGGAATAAAATGAAGTATCCTTTTCAACTGTTGCTATATGTCGTGGTAGCGTGTTCGTCTCGAGCGCGGGAGATTGGTTTTTGAACACAATGCCCCCATGTAAACCAACAGATGAAAATATACTTATTCAATAATTTTATTTCAGTTTTGGTTGACTTTACCATTGTAATAACATGGCTATTTCAATGACAGCATTGTAGCATATATCTTACAAACACGCGTTCTTGTGTGTACATTTTTTTTTTTAAAAACAACAACACTATTTAATCGTGCATAATACCGCAGTCCCACTAGGCCACGATCGCACTACGATCTGTGGAGAAAAAAAAATTTAGTTGATCGTTGTACGATCGTGTAGATCGCAGTAAGGTCGTAGCACGGTCATGGTGAGGTCTTCAAGATCTTGATGAGCGTGACCAACTTTAAACATGTTCAAAACAATCGTGGTGCGGTGGTGGCGAAATCAGGTCGTAGTAGAAGCGTAGTGAGAGCGCACTAAGATCGCAAAGGTCGCTGTACCATCGTAGCGAGAGCGTACCGAAAGCGTGATTCTATTCGGAGAGCTTGCGCTACGATCTCACAGCGTTACGACCTCACTACGACCATCACGTTCACACCGCGACCCAACTACGCTTCTACTACGACTATACCACGCTGTTAACGACCACAGTACGATCCTAGCACGCCCTTGCCGTCCTCATCACGCTCTTCTTACGACTTGACTACGTTCATACTATCACCATCATTCTCATTGTCATTTTCACATAAAATATATTAATCTCTCCAGTTTTTGTTTGTCTCTATGTAATTAGGACTTCTTGTCCATTTTCTGTAACGGCTCAAACATGCTTCTCGTTTTTATATAGATAAGACCGTTGTTTATCCCGTTTAAGTGGTTTTACACTAGTAAATTTTAGGGCCCTTCATAGCTTGCTGTTCCCTGTGAGCTATAAATTGTTACTTGGATGGAGAGGTGTCTCATTGGCACTCATACCACATTTTCCTATATCTATTGACACATCTGTGTCATCACTGCTATCGTTACCTACAATATCGTCATTTGAGCTTAATGGACCAGCAATAGGTTGTTATTTAGGTTGTCATCTCTGCTTGATCAGGATTCGTTACTATCAGAGCTCCCCCTGCCTCTACATTTGTTGGCATGAATGTATTGTTTCCGAGAAGTCTATACGTATGAATCGGAAATAGAAGGAATTGACACGATGTTGACGTTATTGCTGAGAACGTAGCAAGATCGCGGTATGAACGTTGTATAATCGTGGTAAGAACGTGCTATAATCGCAGTAGAAGCGTGGTAAGATCGTATTGCAATCGGATAACTCGTGGTATGGTCGTAGTGAGAACGTGACGAGCGTAGAAAGATCTTGATAAGCGTAGTGAGGTCGCTGAATAGGCGCGGTGAGAACGTGGAATAATCGTAGTGGGGTCGTCGTAGAAGCGTAATGAGGACGCAGTAGCATCGTGAAAGCAACGAAAAATTTTCATGCCGCTCACACCGCAACCTCACCACGATCTGAATTTATTTTAGATCGCGGTGAGCGTGGTGCGATCGTGGTGTAGTGGGACTGGGGCTTTAGACTGAATGTGTCATTGCGTTAAATATTTAAATATTGTTTTGATATATATGATATCGAATCATTCAAATTTCAATTATTTATATAAAATTTGACACGATTATTCATTAATTTAAACAAAATTTCGCAATCCATGCAAATAAACAATACAAGCTCGATCCTAGTATAAAGAGAGATAACTCCGATTTTTATTTGTGAATTTTTTTACCTGTTTTAAGACGTAGTCAATGTTTTTTCAGCATGATTAACCGTTGAAAATTAACGCAATTAGTTTATTGTTTATTTATATCGTAAACACGTTATGTTTACTGAGATCCTTTACATTGGGGTATTGATAATCAACACGAGATAAAAAAAAAAAAAAGAAAAAAAAGTTAGTTTAAATATATTTATTTAAAGTGGATTGGGAAACAAGTTTTGCAACTTATACATGTTATATTAATCCCTTTCCAATTTTGAGGGTGCGAGTGCTGCATTGTAGCGGCATTAGCCTGCTTTTTTTTCGAAATCTACAAGGGTGTCTTAAACGTGTAATAGATATGGCTCTCTCTTATCACGAGTCAGCCATTTATCGTCCTCTTCCGACGGACTATCATCGTTTCCTCAAGACCATACTTGCAAATGGTGTCAAGGGAGAGCCGAATATTCGGTCCCTGAAATTTTCATCCCAGAACGGGAATCGAACCAGGAACCTTTGTGTAGGAAGTCCGATGCACTAACCACTACACCACGGCTCTCTAGTGTTTCTATTATGGTTATAATTTTATATTATTAAAGGTGATTGAAGTAAAAATTGTACCTCGTCCTCTACTTGGTTAAATAACAGAATTGTCATAGTTGTTTACATCTGGGTAGTGGTCCTAATTTTCAGAGAGAGTTGTATTTTCGGTACCGTATTTTCTGTCACGTCTTCCAGTTTTTACCCTTAAAAATTGATTAGATATTTTGAATATCATGAGCATAATTGATTGATCATCGTTATGTTTTATTTTCAAATATTTTTCAAACTTGAACGATGACGTAATTTGCCATTTAAAAAAAAAATGGTTTAAAAAGTGCTAAACGATGGAAATCTGTCCAATGACGTAACGTTATTTCCATTTTGGGTTATACCATGGAAGTAATATTGAGTATATTACTTCCATGGTGATACGAACAATGAAATTACCCACAGTCCTTTAGATTCTAAAAAGGCGAATTCTAAAGTTAGTGTAGTATATGCCTGGGAATCAGATGGAAAATGTAATACAATGACTTTTCCAGAATTTCAAAAAATCCTTTTAATGTCTCCTGTTAATTAGTTCTAAATTGGTATTACTTAATTTTTAGCCAATTTAAAGGTCAGTGTTTAAAATTTTGCTGAATAATCTTATTTAAGGGTACCGGAAGTTGTCTTTATGATCCCCATATTTATATTTATCATATTCAATTTTTGTTAAGTCTCTGGATGACTGTTAAAGTCTCAACTGATACATAAACATATGTATATTAATATCTACACATACAGGAAACCTTCCAAATTCTGAGGTTGCCACATTAAATCTCTGCTTTGCTGCACCTAATACGTATTTCAAAATTGAACGTTTAATATTTCATGTTTCAGTCTGAAAATTTCTTAAAGTAAAAGATTTCCCGGTTTTTTTTAAAGTTATATTTATTACAACCAAATTGGCACAGGTTTTTAGTATGGTCAAATATATAGAGAAGACTTTGTTAGTCTTGTATGTTTTATTTTCAATTTTAGCATTTATATGTTTTGGAGTTTAGTGAGACGTCCATTTTAATTCAATAAGTACGCAATTTTATTCAAGGGCCATCTGAGGACCACCTTTCGGTGCGGGATTTCCCAGTCTCTGCGTTGCAGACACATTGGTGGCCTTCGGCTGTTGTCTGCTCTTTGGTCGGGTTGTAGTCTAGCTCTTTAACATGTTCTGCACTCCATACTAAATGTTACTAACCGATGGGGAAAATGATCTTAAATCTTGATATATTTTAAGCTAGCTTTTTGTCCCTTTTCATAAAGATATTTTCTGCCTTTTCGAAATCCCCAGTATTATATATAAAATAGTAGATGTGGTGTGATTGCCAATGAGAGAACTCAACACAAAAGACCAAATGACACATAAATTAATAGCTAAAGGTCACTGTACGACCTTCAACAATGAGCAAAGCCCATATCGCTTAGTCAGCTATAAAAGTCCCCGATATATATATGTATTCGATGAATAACGATTCAAACGAGAAAACTAAAATGCCTAATTTAAGTTATTTTTTTTTAACGAAAAACAAATGTGTAATTGTATTTTCCATTTGAACATTTCACTGAGTGCGCGAAACAAATTATGACTCAGACAAAAAACTTTAATCCCCTCGAAGTTAAAGGATTACAGATTAGAGAATAATTGGCAAAAAGTAAAGAATAACGGGCAAAAATATTAAGAATTGAGAAAAAGTGTGCAAAACAATAAAAGGTGTGCTGAAATATATAAAAAAATAAACAGAGAATAATGAAAAATAAATAAAGATTACAGAATAATAATGTGCTAGAAGAATAAAATATAAAAAAAACCCAGAGAATAATGAACAAAACAATTGAAGAATAGAGAAAATGCCCCAAAAGAGTAAAAAATACAGAAAACAGAAATGAGACTTCCGCCAAGAACCCAGTTTATAGATCAATAATATGGTCATCCATGACATTTATTTATAAAGTAACTATCTCTAATCTTATCTTTGTCTGAAATTTATATAGACCACGCAATCGAAACTTTTTATTTTAAGATTGGCCTAATATATCAGATTTATTGTTTTTAATTCCTTTAAAGGGGCAACCCCTGAGGTACAGAAAACGGCTAACTTGAAGTTGCCTTAAACAACACGATATGTGTTATAACCTTCCATTCGCTCACACAAGCACCAAGCCACACTGGAGATTAACAAAAGCATATACTATCATGCTGCTCACCACCATCTGTGAATACGACACGATGGTCTGAATTTAAGGCGGGGGACGGACTCGTTTATTTTTTTTCAATTTTTCATGTAACTTTTATTTATTCCTCCTATATTCTGCCCGCTATTCTCTATTCTTTATATTTAAACTCCTGATTATTCTCTTTTTTCTCTTCTTTATTTTATCCGTTTTTATCTTTATTCTTCATAATGTAGACCTTTATTCTGTACTGTTATTATTCTCTATTCTGTAAACCTAATCCCGACAGGTCTGTATGTTCTATTATTATTCTCTATTCTGTAAACCTAATCCCGACAGGTCTGTATGTTCTATTATTATTCTCTATTCTGTAAACCTAATCCCGACAGGTCTGTATGTTCTATTATTATTCTCTATTCTGTAAACCTAATCCCGACAGGTCTGTATGTTCTATTATTATTCTCTATTCTGTAAACCTAATCCCGACAGGTCTGTATGTTCTATTATTATTCTCTATTCTGTAAACCTAATCCCGACAGGTCTGTATGTTCTATTATTATTCTCTATTCTGTATTCTAATCCCGACAGGTCTGTATGTTCTATTATTATTCTCTATTCTGTAAACCTAATCCCGACAGGTCTGTATGTTCTATTATTATTCTCTATTCTGGAAACCTAATCCCGACAGGTCTGTATGTTCTATTATTATTCTCTATTCTGTAAACCTAATCCCGACAGGTCTGTATGTTCTATTATTATTCTCTATTCTGTAAACCTAATCCCGACAGGTCTGTATGTTCTATTATTATTCTCTATTCTGTATTCTAATCCCGACAGGTCTGTATGTTCTATTATTATTCTCTATTCTGTAAACCTAATCCCGACAGGTCTGTATGTTCTATTATTATTCTCTATTCTGTAAACCTAATCCCGACAGGTCTGTATGTTCTATTATTATTCTCTATTCTGTATTCTAATCCCGACAGGTCTGTATGTTCTATTATTATTCTCTATTCTGTAAACCTAATCCCGACAGGTCTGTATGTTCTATTATTATTCTCTATTCTGTAAACCTAATCCCGACAGGTCTGTATGTTCTATTATTATTCTCTATTCTGTAAACCTAATCCGACAGGTCTGTATGTTCTATTATTATTCTCTATTCTGTAAACCTAATCCCGACAGGTCTGTATGTTCTATTATTATTCTCTATTCTGTAAACCTAATCCCGACAGGTCTGTATGTTCTATTATTATTCTCTATTCTGTATTCTAATCCCGACAGGTCTGTATGTTCTATTATTATTCTCTATTCTGTAAACCTAATCCCGACAGGTCTGTATGTTCTATTATTATTCTCTATTCTGTAAACCTAATCCCGACAGGTCTGTATGTTCTATTATTATTCTCTATTCTGTAAACCTAATCCCGACAGGTCTGTATGTTCTATTATTATTCTCTATTCTGTAACCTAATCCCGACAGGTCTGTATGTTCTATTATTATTCTCTATTCTGTATTCTAATCCCGACAGGTCTGTATGTTCTATTATTATTCTCTATTCTGTAAACCTAATCCCGACAGGTCTGTATGTTCTATTATTATTCTCTATTCTGTAACCTAATCCCAACAGGTCTGTATGTACTGTTATTATTCTCTATTCTGTAAACCTAATCCCGACAGGTCTGTATGTTCTATTATTATTCTCTATTCAGTAAACCTAATCCCGACAGGTCTGTATGTTCTATTATTATTCTCTATTCTGTAAACCTAATCCCGACAGGTCTGTATGTTCTATTATTATTCTCTATTCTGTAACCTAATCCCGACAGGTCTGTATGTTCTATTATTATTCTCTATTCTGTAACCTAATCCCGACAGGTCTGTATGTTCTATTATATTCTCTATTCTGTAACCTAATCCCACAGGTCTGTATGTTCTATTATTATTCTCTATTCTGTAACCTAATCCCGACAGTCTGTGTTCTATTATTATTCTCTATTCTGTAACCTAATCCCGACAGGTCTGTATGTCTTTATTATTCTCTATTCTGTAACCTATCCGACAGGTCTGTATGTTCTATTATTATTCTCTATTCTGTAACTAATCCCGACAGGTCTGTATGTTCTATTATTATTCTTATTCTGTAAACTAATCCCGACAGGTCTGTATGTTCTATTATATTCTCTATTCTGTAACCTAATCCACGGTCTGTATGTCTTTATTATTCTCTATTCTGTAAACCTAATCCGACAGGTCTGTATGTTCTATTATTATTCTCTATTCTGTAACCTAATCCGAAGTCTGTATGTTCTATTATATTCTCTATTCTGTATCTAATCCCGACAGGTCTGTATGTTCTATTTATTCTCTATTCTGTAAACCTAATCCGACAGGTCTGTATGTTCTATATTATTCTTATTCTGTATCTATCCGACAGTCTGTATGTTCTATTATTATTCCCTATTCTGTAAACCTAATCCCGACAGGTCTGTATGTTCTATATTATTCTCTTCTGTAACTAATCCGACAGTCTGTAGTTCTATTATTATTCTCTATTCTGATCTATCCCGACAGTCTGTATTTCTATTATTATCTCTATCTTAACCTATCCCGACAGGTCTGTAGTTCTATTATTATTCTCTATTCTGTAAACTAATCCCGACAGGTCTGTATGTTCTATTATTATTCTCTATTCTGTAACCTAATCCGACAGGTCTGTATTTCTATATTATTCTCTTCTGTATCTAATCCACAGTCTGTATGTTCTATTATATTCTCTATTCTGTAACCTAACCCGAAGTCTGTATGTTCTATTATTATTCTCTATTCTGTACCTATCCCGACAGGTCTGTATGTTTATTATTATTCTCATCTGTAACCTAATCCGACAGGTCTTGTTCATTTTATTCTTATTCTGTAACCATCCCACAGTCTGTTGTTCTATTATTATTCCTATTCTTAAACCTATCCGACGTCTTATTTTATTATTTTCTCTATCGTAACCAATCCCGAAGCGTATGTTCATTATTATTCTATTCTGTATCTAATCCGAAGGTCTGATGTCTATTATATTCTCTATCTTAAACCTAATCCCACAGTCTGTTTATTATTTTTTATTCTGTGACAATCCAACAGGTCTGTATTACTTATATTCTCTTCTGTAAACTAATCCGACGGTCTTTTCATTATATTCTCTATTCATAACCTACCGACAGTTGTGTCTATTATTCTCTATTCTGTAACCTATCCGACAGGTCTGTATGTTCTATATTTCTCTATTCTGAACATCCCACAGGTCTGTATGTTATATTATTCTTTCTAAACCAATCGACAGTCGTGTTTCTATTATTTTCTCTATTTGTAACAATCCCGACAGTCTGTATTTCTATTATTATTTCTATTCTGTAACTAATCCGACTATGTAGATCTATTATTATTCTCTATTCTGTACCTAACCCGACAGTCTGTATGTTCTATTATTATTCTCTATTCTGTAAACTAATCCCGACAGGTTGTATGTTCTATTATTATTCTCTATTCTGTAACCTAATCCCGACAGCTCTGTATGTTCTATTATTATTCTCTATTCTGTAAACCTAATCCCGACAGGTCTGTATGTTCTATTATTATTCTCTATTCTGTAATCTAATCCGACTTCTGTATGTTCTATTATTATTCTCTATTCTGTAACCTAATCCCGACAGGTCTGTATGTACTTTATTATTCTCTATTCTGTAAACCTAATCCCGACAGGTCTGTATGTTCTATTATTATTCTCTATTCTGTAAACCTAATCCCGACAGGTCTGTATGTTCTATTATTATTCTCTATTCTGTAAACCTAATCCCGACAGGTCTGTATTTCAATTATTATTCTCTTTTCTGTAACCTAATCCCGACAGGTCTGTATGTTCTATTATTATTCTCTATTCTGTAACCTAATCCCGACAGGTCTGTATGTTCTATTATTATTCTCTATTCTGTAAACCTAATCCCGACAGGTCTGTTGTTCTATTATTATTCTCTATTCTGTAAACCTAATCCGACAGGTCTGTATGTACTTTATTATTCTCTATTCTGTAAACCTAATCCGACAGGTCTGTATGTTCTATTATTATTCTCTATTCTGTAACTAATCCCGACAGGTCTGTATGTTCTATTATTATTCTCTATTCTGTAACCTAATCCCACAGGTCTGTATGTTCTATTATTATTCTCTATTCTGTAAACCTAATCCCGACAGGTCTGTATGTTCTATTATTATTCTCTATTCTGTAAACCTAATCCCGACAGGTCTGTATGTTCTATTATTATTCTCTATTCTGTATCCTAATCCCGACAGGTCTGTATGTTCTATTATTATTCTCTATTCTGTAAACCTAATCCCGACAGGTCTGTATGTTCTATTATTATTCTCTATTCTGTAACCTAATCCCGACAGGTCTGTATGTTCTATTATTATTCTCTATTCTGTAAACCTAATCCCGACAGGTCTGTATGTTCTATTATTATTCTCTATTCTGTAAACCTAATCCCGACAGGTCTGTATGTTCTATTATTATTCTCTATTCTGTAACCTAATCCCGACAGGTATGTATGATCTATTATTATTCTCTATTCTGTAACCTAATCCCGACAGGTCTGTATGTTCTATTATTATTCTCTATTCTGTAAACCTAATCCCGACAGGTCTGTATGTTCTATTATTATTCTCTATTCTGTAACCTAATCCCGACAGCTCTGTATGTTCTATTATTATTCTCTATTCTGTAAACCTAATCCCGACAGGTCTGTATGTTCTATTATTATTCTCTATTCTGTAATCTAATCCCGACCTTTCTGTATGTTCTATTATTATTCTCTATTCTGTAACCTAATCCCGACAGGTCTGTATGTACTGTTATTATTCTCTATTCTGTAAACCTAATCCCGACAGGTCTGTATGTTCTATTATTATTCTCTATTCTGTAAACCTAATCCCGACAGGTCTGTATGTTCTATTATTATTCTCTATTCTGTAAACCTAATCCCGACAGGTCTGTATGTTCAATTATTATTCTCTTTTCTGTAAACCTAATCCCGACAGGTCTGTATGTTCTATTATTATTCTCTATTCTGTAACCTAATCCCGACAGGTCTGTATGTTCTATTATTATTCTCTATTCTGTAAACCTAATCCCGACAGGTCTGTGTGTTCTATTATTATTCTCTATTCTGTAACCTAATCCCGACAGGTCTGTATGTACTGTTATTATTCTCTATTCTGTAAACCTAATCCCGACAGGTCTGTATGTTCTATTATTATTCTCTATTCTGTAACCTAATCCCGACAGGTCTGTATGTTCTATTATTATTCTCTATTCTGTAACCTAATCCCAACAGGTCTGTATGTTCTATTATTATTCTCTATTCTGTAAACCTAATCCCGACAGGTCTGTATGTTCTATTATTATTCTCTATTCTGTAAACCTAATCCCGACAGGTCTGTATGTTCTATTATTATTCTCTATTCTGTATTCGAATCCCGACAGGTCTGTATGTTCTATTATTATTCTCTATTCTGTAACCTAATCCCGACAGGTCTGTATGTTCTATTATTATTCTCTATTCTGTAACCTAAACCCGACAGGTCTGTATGTTCTATTATTATTCTCTATTCTGTAAACCTAATCCCGACAGGTCTGTATGTTCTATTATTATTCTCTATTCTGTAACCTAATCCCGACCTTTCTGTATGTTCTATTATTATTCTCTATTCTGTAACCTAATCCCGACAGGTCTGTATGTTCTATTATTATTCTCTATTATGTAACCTAATCCCGACAGGTCTGTATGTTCTATTATTATTCTCTATTCTGTAACCTAATCCCGACCTTTCTGTATGTTCTATTATTATTCTCTATTCTGTAACCTAATCCCGACAGGTCTGTATGTTCTATTATTATTCTCTATTCTGTAACCTAATCCCGACAGGTCTGTATGTTCTATTATTATTCTCTATTCTGTAAACCTAATCCCGACTGGTCTGTATGTTCTATTATTATTCTCTATTCTGTAACCTAATCCCGACAGGTCTGTATGTTCTATTATTATTCTCTATTTTGTAACCTAATCCCGACAGGTCTGTATGTTCTATTATTATTCTCTATTCTGTATTCTAATCCCGACAGGTCTGTATGTTCTATTATTATTCTCTATTCTGTATTAAAATCCCGACAAGTCTGTATGTTCTATTATTATTTTCTATTCTGTAACCTAATCCCGACAGGTCTGTATGTTCTATTATTATTCTCTATTCTGTATTCTAATCCCGACAGGTCTGTATGTTCTATTATTATTCTCTATTCTGTATTAAAATCCCGACAAGTCTGTATGTTCTATTATTATTCTCTATTCTGTAACCTAATCCCAACAGGTCTGTATGTTCTATTATTATTCTGTATTCTGTAACCTAATCCCGACAGGTCTGTATGTTCTATTATTATTCTCTATTCTGTAAACCTAATCCCGACTGGTCTGTATGTTCTATTATTATTCTCTATTCTGTAACCTAATCCCGACAGGTCTGTATGTTCTATTATTATTCTCTATTTTGTAACCTAATCCCGACAGGTCTGTATGTTCTATTATTATTCTCTATTCTGTATTCTAATCCCGACAGGTCTGTATGTTCTATTATTATTCTCTATTCTGTATTAAAATCCCGACAAGTCTGTATGTTCTATTATTATTTTCTATTCTTTTACCTAATCCCGACAGGTCTGTATGTTCTATTATTATTCTCTATTCTGTAACCTAATCCCGACAGGTCTGTATGTTCTATTATTATTCTCTATTCTGTATTCTAATCCCGACAGGTCTGTATGTTCTCTACAATGCAAAATATATAAAGACGAACTGTCTATATAAACTGACGATCACGTGTAATATCAGATTGATTGATTGATGGTTGCTTTAACGTCCAGTGGCAAATATTTCATGCTTTTTCAGGACGTGTATTTGAACTGGGGAGTGACCAATTATCTTCTTTTTTTATAAAGTAGGTTAACGTATCAGTAATTGAAACTTATTTTGGAGAACACCCACCGTTAAAACCTTGAAAACTTAGTGTCTGACAAAGAGAACTACCGGTATTTAAAATCAAATTTGTCTATTGATCTACACATCTGTGAAAATTGATATGCATGTTGAATTTATTCTAAAAATAGAATCCGTAAAAATAATTTTTAGTACAGCGATGGGTAGTTATATTTTATGCTAAAAAGTTAGGCAATTTGTTTACACGATTTAAAATCTTTCTATTTGACTTAAAATATATTTTGTCACTAATAAAAAGGGTTCAGGTCCGATTTTTGTCTAATAATACGATTATATCATAAATACTTGGGGACAGGACACTTTTTTGTTTGCCCTCCTCCATTTCTATGAATTTCATTTTTTTCACGTTTTTTTTCTGTATTATAAGAACATAAATACACTACAAATAACTTGTATTTACTATTTACTATTATTTCCAAGTTTTCTTACTATCCTCAGCGGTAACTGCTATATTCACTATATAATATATCAGGGACCGCAGTTGATAGTTAACTTTAAAATAGGTTATATTTTTCATTTGTAAAGACATGTGTCTTTTTTAATGCGCATATAGATATAAGAAGATGTGGAATGAGTATATAACTGTTTTATATGCATATAAAAAAAGACCGAAAAAATCAACCTAACAAAGTTTGAGTAGATTTTATTCTTTACTTCCTCCCGAACAAGGACTGGAACCTGTATTTTCACTGTCCCCTTCTACGGCAACACTGTATACGCATTCAACGGCGCCAACACCTTATCCCTTCCTCTAACTATAGCTGATAATAATCAGTCATCGTTTCGGTAGGTAAGTACATAGTACAGCACTAGACTAAGTATATATATACAGAGCCGGGTAAGTAGTCGTTTAACTAGTCTACCTTTTTGAAATACACTGTAAATGTACACTGTACAAATGGTGTTTAGATCCTGAACACATTTCTAAGCACATCTTTCGTGCACTTTTTTACATGTTTAGTTCTAAACGTGTCTCAGAACAAGGTGTTTAGGATTGTTTTTAGAATCGTGTTTAGCTTTTAAATATGTGTTTTATTTCTTAACACTTTCATTTTAAACGTGTTTTAATTCAAGTCATGTTTAGATATTATGTGCTTACTGAGAAATGTGTTTAGATTAGAGTTAACTCGGACGATCCGAAGACATGATGCCTGGTGGATAAATAATATAAACATAAGTATAATAGATCCCTGTATATTGCTATAAGTAATTTGCCAGTTTAATTTAACGTCCAGTGTCCAATATTTGAGTAACAGTTGGGACTATAATAGCCTTTTACCAAGTGCCTATCCTGGATATTTGAAAGGGGGCTGGGCATAGTTTCCTAATTTTTAATATATACAGCGTAGCAAAGACAGGCGAATTTATGGATGACTTTTTCACAGTTCTAAAAATACATTGCGGAAAACGGGATTTATATAGTTTTAAATAATTACACCCTATACGCCCATTTTTGACCTACCATGGACCACAAAAGAATCTCCCTTTTGCCTTTGAATGTTTAGCAAACATCAGTTAATATCACCAACGTGTCTATGAATTACAATTCTTTTATTGATGTATATTTATTTACTATGCGCTTTACTTATTGTGGTAAGCCATTCTGTGAAACATGGACGATATATCTAAAAATCGAAAAATTAAAAGACAGCAACGGCCACCGTTCAAAAATAAATATTTAAAAGGTAGAAATTCCGTCCAAAAATTGCAATTTACATCTCTATCATGAAATGGGATTTACCATTTCTGCTTATGAAACAAGCCACACCCCTTTTCATGGTTACATTCAGTACCCCAGTAAATCTACAGCTGTATTGGATCGGATTAACTACCAATGCCAACACTTCAATTTAGAACGTAAAAGAAGTCCTTCCCTGAAAAAAAAGGCACCTTTGTTGTCATTATTTAATTGAACTTACAAACAAATGGGCAAAAATGAAACTTTTTATGCTAGAAAAAAAATATATATAGACAATTTTGAGCCAAAATTTACTAACTCTTGATTTATTTGCTATGTAGGTCTTGTAGAGGATAACAGGCGCATCATTTGCGCAAGGTTTCGAGTGGCGCTATGTTAAAAAAATCTGAAACTATGACTCAAAATTTAACAAAATTAAAGAAAAAAACAGGGGGGAGGGAGTGTGTGGCCTTTTCCATGGCTTCTAGAGAAAAATAATGAGAGGTGTCACGGGGTATGGCTATATACATGTAGGTCTTGAAATGGAGAAACAGGCACATCTTTTGCGCAAGGTTCAAGTGCGCTATGTTTAAAAATCTGAAACTAGGGCTCGAAATTTGGAAAAATTTGGAAAAAAAAAAACCAGAAGGGGGCCTATTCCATGGCTTCTAGAGAAAAATAATGAGGGGTGTCACGGGATATGGCTATAAAGGTCTTGTCGTCTTGCATCGTTTGTGCAAGGTTTCGAGTGGCGCTATGTTCAAATATCTGAAACTAGGGGTCGAAATTTTATAAAATTTGGAAAAATAACCAGGGAGGGTGGCCTATTCCATGGCTTCTAAAGAAAAATAATGACGGTTTTCAGGGGGTATGACTATATAAGTCTTAGAGGAGAAACAGGTGCATCATTTGCGCATGGTTTCGAGTGGCACTATGTTAAAAAATCTGAAACTAGGGTTCGAAATTTGAAACATTTTGGGAAAAACAGGGGGTTGGCCTATTCCATGGCTTCTAGAGAAAAATAATGAGGGGTGTCACAAATTCCATACTTCAACAGACAGTAGTATCGACGTACCAATTGGAATCATTATTGGTCATGCGTGTACACCAGTAATTATTGTTCATCAATTAACAATTGTTCATGAATTGTATCACACTTTGTGTCTGATATGAAGATTCCCTGCTTTGGGTTTTGAGTTTTGTTGGTTTTGTGTTCAGTTTAGTTTTGTGTTCCTTTAACTAAACGGGTGTTGCTTTAAGCATTAAAGACATTTATTTTTATAGTCATCCAGGAGTGCTTTATCACCTTGGAGGTATTTTTTAACCTATTATTTTTTCACAAAAGCCTTACATTACATTGTTTCTTGATGTTGTAGTAAGAATCTGGATCAGTAAAGTATAGGTAAGGCAGATTTGTGTTTATTCATAAGTTTTATATATACCGAAGAAAAAACAAGACACGAAGACAGCTCTGGATGACTTCAAATAGGATACTATGGAAAACCATAATCTGGGATTCGGGAAAAAAAGTGGGAAGTGGGGAAAATGGTCTAAAAAATTTAGGAAGTGGGAAAAATTTCCCCCCCAAAGAAAGATTTGGTAAATGAGCACCCCTGTGTCACCCCCCTCACTAGTCTGTCACCATTGAAGATGTGAGTTCGAATACCGCACGTGAAAGGGAAATATGATACATGCAAGCCAAAACGAAAAAATATAAACGAGTTTAAATTGAAAACTACGTTCAAACCTATGATTGCGTTGGATAAAAACCGCAATTTTTAATCGTGTGCATGTAAAACAAATTTCGTTGTAGAAGGGTCTAAATACAGCACAAACAACATTTTCCAAAAAGACCATACTAGTATATATATATATACAGAGCTGGGCAAGTCGTTGTTTGACTACCTCTATGAAATACACTGTAAATGTACACTGTGAAAATGATGTTACATTCTAAACACATTTCTAAGCACATCTTTTGTGCCTTTTTTTTTACATGTTTAGGTCTAAACGTGTCTCAGTGCAAGGTGTTTAGGATTGTGTTTATAATCGTGTTTAGCTTAAAAATATGTGTTTAATTTCTTAACACTTCATTTTAAAACGTGTTTAAATAAAGTCATGTTTAGATATTATGTGATTACTGAGAAATGTGTTTAGAAATTAAACACATTCCTAAACACGTTTAGATCTAAACATGTAACACAAGTGTTTAATTTCTAAGCACGACTTTTACAGTGTAGAGAAAGTTTGATAACTATGTATATATTTGTTATATAAACAACTATACACAATTTATAAAAGGTTTTGATATTATTTAATGTAAAATCCTTGTAAGTTTGGTTTTTGGTCTACTACAAGTACATGAATGAAAGGACAGTTAAAGAGGGACAACTCTAAAAAACAATTTGAACTTGACTGAATAACGTCTGTTTTTTATTTTGCATCTGTATAACATATCGCTATTGAATATTATACGAGACAGTTTCCTGAACCAGATTACTGCCATAGGACAATGAAAAGAAGGACTTTACTGTTAACTCAGATGATCCGAAGATATGATTACTGGTGAATAAATTATATATACATAAGTATGATATATATCCTGTATATTGCTACAAGTTTTTGGCAGATTTTATTTTACGTCCAGTGTTAAATATTTCAGCAACAATTAGGACTATAATAGCTTTTTACTAAAGGCGTATCCGAGATACAATGTATATGAAGGGAGAGGGACGTACTTTCCGAATTTTGAATATAGATACAGCTTAGCAAAGAGAGGCGAACAACCTCTACGCCCCTATTTCCCCCTCCCACTGATTACAAAAAAAAAAATCCCTATTGCCTTAGGATGTTAAACGAACATCAATTACTAACACCAGAGTGTCATTCTGAACTACACTTCTTTTATTGATGTATATAATTTACTTTGAGTTTTACTTATTGTTGAAAGCCATTCTGTGAAACAAGGACATTTTCAATACTTCGTCAGTACTATAGTCATTTGTTGAACTAGTGCGAAGAAAACTAGACCAAAGGACCGTTCGACTTCAATCTTAAGTGACTAGGATTGCCAGTTTTCTTGCGAAATATCAATGGTTCTCTCCAAGCACTCCAGCTTCCTCCACCAAACATATATCGCAACAAGATATACTATATATAGCTAGTAGACAAGAGTGCTGAAAGTGGCTACAAACACAAACGTCCAACCAACCAATCTTATATATGAATATAGATAGAACGGATGTAAAGTTTTTGGTAAAACAACCATTTATAGACTTGATTTATATCATTACATGCATGAAATATTTCCTACTGGACATTAAGCAAACTGTTTAAAAAAAGATTGACATGTACAACATCTGCTTAGTCGTCGGTGACAATCGTCAACCCTCGGGTGAATCCGCTCCTTTCCTTCTAAGTTGGATGGGGGAACGGAATCGGCCGAGTTTAGACGAGTTTTGTTGGTGATTCAGGAGAAAAAAGTTAGATCGACACAATATGTTTTATTAATAATATATACATTTCTTTTATGATATAAAATGGCACTTTTGAACAATAATAAAAAAGAAAAAAAAAATCTGAATAACAGCACACATTTTTTTTGATTTAGTCAAACTTTATAATTCCTATTGACAAACAAAAAATTCTTTAAAGTTGTACTGCATATTTCCAGTGAAAACCATAGTAATTCTGTATTTGTAGAGTTTACAAGAATTTCATTCTATATGTCTTGTTGCTTCTGGTATGTTTAAAACTGAAATCAGCCGATGTCAGGATGAGAAAAGCTTCAAACAATTTTGTGAAAAGAAAATGGATTTAATATAACCTTAGTAGATTAGAAGACGAGTTATGTTATTTTTTATGAATACATCATGAACAAGAATGTGTCCTCAGTACACGAATGCCCCACTCGCACTATCATTTTCCATGTTCAGTGGACCGTGAAATTGGGGTAAAAACTCTAATTTGGCATTAAAATTAGAAAGATCATATCATAGGGGACATGTGTACTAAGTTTGAAGTCGATTGGACTTAAACTTCATCAAAAACTACCTTGACCAAAAACTTTAACCTGAAGCGGGACAGACGGACGGACGAACGGACAGACGGACGGACGAACGAACGGACAGACGGACGGACGGACGCACAGACCAGAAAACATAATGCCCCTCTACTATCGTAGGTGGGGCATAAAAAATACAAATTGTTTAAGTAACCCAATTGATACTTCACACTTTACATTATCATATGCATATCTAGATCTTCCCAGAATTACATTTTGTTATTGCAAGTATTCCAGTCCTAGTATTTGAATGAAAAGCCAAGGGAAGGCAGATACATGTAACATGTAAAACTGTAGATATTGTTTTTACTACATGAAAAGATCTAAAACGTCCCAATAAATTATACAAATACTATAGATTTTCATAGCAGTTGATAATGACTTTGTATACAATATATTTTATTGTTAAAACAAGAAAAATGACAATGTATCAGACACAAGTTTTCAGCAACAAGATCGCGTCCAAATTACACTAGAACATCTATATGTATACATAGGTCTCAGAGTGGCTTGAATTAAAGAATTGTAAGTTATAATTTAAAACAAAATAAAGTTCTTAAATTGTTTCATGACCAAATAAGTACAACCTATCATAGTAACGACCTTCAAATGTATACAAGACACCCCTCTCATTTTCCATATTCTCTCTTGACATTTCGCATACATTTCTACTGTGTTTGTCAAATTCTAATGAAAATAATAAAATTCGAGTTATTTCCCTTATAACATAAAATATCCACCAGAGACCAAATAATGTAGATTTTGTACGGCATTCAACAATTAACAAAATCAATATTGCATAGCAAGTTATAAAAGGTCCAGACATGAAAATGTAAAATAATTCAAACGAAAAACCCAACGGTCGTCTCATTTATCTACAAAATAACAAACGGTAAACAGACATGATAAGCAACAACAAACGACAACCACTGAATTACAGCCTCCTGACTTCACACAATGCGACGACCCGGGGTTGAACATATTTGCGGGGACAATCCCTCCCCTAACCTGGGACAGTGGTGTAACAGCACAACATGAGACCAGACTATTAAAATCAGTTGAAAAGGCCTTATACTCGTCAAATCGATACAAAGCACATAAACAAGTAACAAAAAACATCAAAGACACTATCTAAAGATCTGACAGTTCTGGAGTTGAATTAAGCTAAAACTTCTATCTGAATCGGCTATTGTTATTGATGACTATTATTTTCCAGGTAGTAATACGTTTTTTTTATCCATTTCTTCGGTCATTGCTGCTTTTACACGGGTAAAATACAAGAAAGTTTATTTCAAAACAAGAAAGACTAATCAAGTTTATATCTGTCAGGATAAATTTGAAGGCAAAGCTTAAAAATAATAACTAATCCAGTACAAGTTTAGCCTTGAAAAAATGACTGTTACGGATTATTCATGTTAGGATCATAATCAACCTACTATTCGCAAATTAGTGTGGACTGCGTCTTCTAAGAAAGCTACCATTCGATTTTAGGAAAAAAAGGGGGGGGGGGGGGGGGGGGGGGGGTAAGGATGAAATTTAAAAATAAAATAGGACAGGTGTTTAGAGTAAAAAAAAAACCACGATGAGACACTTTGCAAAAATAAAATTCATAACTCACATGAAAAAAAAATAATTGCAAAATTATGAAAGACAATAATCTGGATACATTAAAAAGAAAGGTGCACAATATGATATAAATATAAATTATTAGTAAATACATATAAAAATATAAAATGTAAGTTGTATTTGTAAAACGTTCAGCAGAACAGACAAAAAAAACCCTCATTTTGTATAGACATTGATTAAGGAATGGCTCCATTTACAATAATGATATAAAAGTTCTAACAAAGCAAGGAGAAGACGGAAAAGTAAAATATAACATCAGACATTCTTTTTATAGCGTAACTGCGCATGCCTGGTATTTTTTCATTCATGTCTCGAATTTTCCTGAAAAAGAAAGCAAAATTGATATGACCAAATCTCAACATAAACAAAACTTCTTATTATCAACTGTTCAAGACGAATATTCATTCAAAAACCAAAGGTAAGAACATGGATGCATGCTAGTCTGCTGTTGATGTGTTTACGTTGTTTAGATGATACAACCATACTTATTAGTGTTTATACATTTTTGTATCATTCTGTTTTCAACAATCTAAAGAAGTAAGAGCACACAACCTCAGTGTTGACTGGCTAGTGATTTCAGTAGTCACTACTTAAGGCCCCTGAAAACATTGTGTAACAAAGAATTCCTGTCAATAATTAACTATATTTAATTATTCATCATAGAACAGCCTGTTCGTATTTGTCGACGAAAATGAGAACTTCATTTGTTTATTTAACTTTATTGATAAATAAAGAAAACTATTGACGATATCACTATTTCAGACTATCTTAATATAAAATTTACCCTTCAATGTTCCTGTTCACAGGCTGTCACTCCAAACTGTTCCTCATCAAGAGGCGGAAGTTCCACTGTAAATTGTCGGGCATCCGGCATATTACCACTCAACGAGGTAAACCTGTAGCCTCCTCTAAAATAGTTCGTCCATTTCCTTATTAAAAACTGGTACATTTTACTCATGTACACGCACAAAATAGTAACTACAAGACAAAAAATACTAGTTTATTATTGTTTTATTAAAATGTACACGGAACGAAATGAACATATTTCAGTAATGTTAATACGCCAAAAGGGCACCGACCATTTTAATCGGCAATTCTACAATAAATCCGCTACTCTACTTCTATCCGTTATGTTATCATAGGGAACATGTGTACTAAGTTTCAATTTGATTGGACTTCAACTTTATCAAACACTACCTCGACCAAAAACTTTAACCTGAAGAGGGACACGAACGAACGCACAGACCAGAAAACATAATGCCATAAATGGGGCATACAAAGACCTTGTAAAGCAGAGGGATATAACAACACATGAACTTTTCAGTTTATAGATGATTAAGAAATAAAAGCAATGAATTATATAGTGTTGTGTTTTCTTTTATAAGCAGCATGCAAGTTTTAAGAAAATTTCAGTGTTAGCTATGATTTATTGTTGACTTATGATACTCCCTCAGTCTATAAATGAAAAGTTTAAAAATGACAATAACAAAATTACTAAGCGCCAACAATAAAAAAGCCATATTAGTTTTAATAATTCAAAATGAAACAAAAATAAAACTTGTAAATAACAGGAACATCAGTCGTTGATATAATGCGAAATTATTTACTTTTGACATAATTTATTAGGAAGTCATAGCAAAGTTTTACAGCACACCAATATTTAAAAATAAGATATGGTTATCTATTTTTACATTCGGGATTTTGACTTTTTGATGTTTGAAGATATATATATATATATAGCTCGATATATAGTTATATATATTAGAAAAGACTCGAATAGATATCAATATGCAGGGGCAGATGCAGCCATTTTAAAAAGGAGAGGTTCCCAACCCAGGACAAAAAAAGGGTGGGGTCAACTATATGTCCCCATTCAAATACATTGATCGTCCAAAAAAAGGGGGGTCCAACTCCCGGAACCCTCCCCTGGATCCGCCACTGATATGTATATAACTATTGGTTAGATAAAAATAAATTTTTGTTGATTTTTAAAACCAATCTAAAAATAATAATGCCAATACAGGTAGACACATAGGTTTTTGAAATTCAACACAATTTTGAATTAAAAGAAATCATTAAAATTTTCTGCCATTATCTATACAACCGACATTGTATAAGCACATATAAAATAGATCTATTCCAAAGACGAACTACATGTATATATATACACTAATATCAGCAAAACAATGTCAAATTTGCATTTTTGCTGAAGCAATTTTTTGTTCTTCCCTCGCCGGGATTCGAACTCATGCTCAGTCTAGGTTGTCAAGTGGTCAAGAGTAAGGGACACATATTTTCGAAAATCTTGATATTGTATTTTGGTTATAAACAAGCTTCTGTCCTAAGTTCATAAAATTCTATGAAGTTTAGACAAAGTTTGACCACAGACTAGACCTAAATGTCGACGCCGCCGACTCTGACGGCGAAATCTAGGACCGCTATGTCTCATATGCGCTACATAAAGGTCGCTGGCTCGACAAAAACCATCAGACCTAGATATTACAGGGGCTGTTATAATTGCATAAAGACTAGCATGAATTTGACGAAGATTGTATTGTCTTCCAGTGATATGCAATGCGAGATGAGAGATATCGATTGAAAGATGGTTGATCAACGTCCAGTGGCAAACATTTCAATCATGTTCAGGCTGAGAACAAATAGAAATAAGTACATAGGTAGGTAGTTGCTAGATCCGTCCTGAATGGAAATCGGTTATATTTTGACTGTCATTGGAAAATGAGGATATATTGGATATGGACATACATTTTGCGTTGCAACAGGCCACCTACAGACTCGCGAAAGAGCTGACACCTGTTGCGCGAGTTCTTCACGTGCAAAAAGCGTGGATACCTCTTTACACGAGACATCGGATTTAACGCTCTCCCTTGACACCATTTGCGAGTATGGTCTTGATTGAGGAAACGACGATAGTCCGTCGGAAGGGGACGATAAATGGCTGACCCGTGTTAAGAGAGAGCCATATCTCTTGCACGTTAAAGACACCCTTGTAGATTTCGGAAAAGAGCAGGCTAATGCCGCTACAAGGCAGCACTCGCACCCGCAAAGTGGAAAGGGATTAATATAAGTTGAAAAACTTGTTTCCCAATCCACTATAAATAAATATGTTAAAACTAACGCTTTCGTTCTGACCGAACGGAACTGCGTACTTGTATATATCGCACAGCCCTAGATTGGCAAGTATTCTACTGTCGTTTGGATGAAATGTCTAAGTTTACAATGCTTTCTCGAGATATCAAGCTCCTCTCTCATTCTCTCAGCTATGTCTTATTTTCATGATAAATATATAATACAAATCAATTAAATGCTTCGATGAAATTCGTACAATGATGATAATCCACTTTTTGGTAAGGACATGCGAGGTGATTTTTATATCTTACCGAACAAGAGCACCGGTCAGATCATATTTTGATGAACATAAATATCTGATTAAATACTAATTATTTTAAATTTCAAAAATATTTTTTTTCCAATTAATTTAGTGGTCGAACATTGATTCTTATTAATGTTTTATATTAAATTATTTGAAATGTAGAAAAAAAACTTACCTTTCATTATTATGCCTTTGTTGTTCAAAGCTGTTTTACCGAAAAATTTGGTTCTGATATGTTTTTTTTGCTTTGCTTGTCGATGATTATTATCGCGCATGAACTTCACAACCATCGGAAGTACCCACTACTTTCAAACAAGAAAGATAACTCTATTTTTTTTTAATGTTTAAAAGAACATCTCAAAACAGTTTAAAATATATTGTAAGCATTCGATCGTATCAACGATTGTACATTTTCTATTTTCGACAGTCCATGATTCCAAAAAAAATAATGTAGTCAGTATCCACGTGTTTAACTGTTATTGTTTTGAGTCGCTTTCATGTTTCATTCCACATTCTGTCTTTGATGTCATACATGTATGTATAAGTGCTGGATGAAGTAGGGCCAATACATATACAATATATGAATGTTGTCGGAAAATATAGAATTTACTTGTATGAGCTTTAAAAACAGGACGAAAAGCGAGGCTGAGCCGAGCTTTTTTCCTGTTTCGTAGCGAGTACAAATAAATTCTATATTTTTCGACAATGTAATTATTAATATTGTTTTTATCCTGAAATTACTCCCAACACTTGAAACTTTAGACATCAGAATCAAAACCATTGTCTTCAATTTCTCAAAGAAATCGACATCGTTGCAACACGGACCGCGAAGAGGTCCCCAGAATGAACTGGTTTGGAAACAGACAAATTCATATTATCGCTTGCCCAACGTGAAGTGGGGTAACAAGAGATTTTATTTGTACAAATAAAGCAAAAAAATATTTGTATATATCTATTATTTGTACAATAGATGGCTAATTGCAGGATATTTTCTTTATTCTTCGATTTTTTTATTTTCTCAATAGTTATAATATGTGTTTTCAGCCGTGCATCACCGGATGGAACAGTCGTAAATTGTCACTTTGTTTACACGTACTTAATAAAACAATCATTTCTTTTACTATATCTTACGATCCCTTACGATCGATATTTAGCTAATCTGCAATCAATTCCATCTTCATGACTAAAAAATTACATAAGTGTATATCATTATGATACGTTATTTTGATTGGCTAACAGCAATACTGCGCCATTCTGAAACTGACATTCATTACGTGTACAATGAAATTTAACATTCATGATGACACGAATTCGCACAATAAAGTGCACATGTAAATTAAAGAAAACTTGATAAAATCGTTGTGTTCATGATGGTATTGAAAAAAATGTAGTTAAAAAAAAGTATTGAATGCTTCTTTTTGTAATTTCATAGGGTTGACCGTACGAAAAAACGTTGACCGTGCGATTTTTTTTAGAATGAAGCGCTTCCACGCTTCAAACAAAATGTACTCCGGTTAACGCTTTTACATCCAAATGAATTTACAAAAAAGAAGACTTTTATTAATTCTTAATATATCATGTACTGTGTTACTATAGATTCTACTGACGAGGAAAGGTAACACTAGTAGGCCACCGAAAACTGAATTATTAGTTCAGTCAAGGTGACCGAATGGTCTAGAGCGCTGGACAAAGTGCAGGCGGTGTTGTTACGATATCGAAATAACATGAATTCAAATCCCGGAGAGGGAAGAACAAAACCTTGCAGATTTTTGATTACTCTGCTGATAATTAGAGTATTTATATTTATATGTATATAGGTATAGAAAAGATTGCTTGTTAATAATTCGTATAAACGTGGAATGACAAACCAGATAAAGTTAAAAGAAATACGATGATTGGTAGTTATGAAAACGGGGGTTTGAATATGATTGACATTGAAAGTCACTTTAAATCACTAAAAGCATCATGGATAGGTAGAATCTTAAATACAGATAGGGCCAGATGGCAACTTATACCTTTAAATTATTTACAATGCTCAGGGAAAAATTGCCTAGCAGTTTATATGAATATGGATTATAATAAAGTTGATCAATATCTACCTAATATTCCAATATTTTAAAAATGTATTAAAAAGCTGGATGAAATTAGGAGGAGGACAGACAGATATACCAAAAACCTTTTACGAAATCAGAAAACAAATTATTTGGGGGAATAAATACATTAAATTTAATAACAAATGTCTTTTTTTCAAAAATTGGATGAAAGGTAACTTAATTTATGTAAATGATATTTTAAATGAAAATGGTGAAATTTCACAAGACGTAATTTTGCAAAAAATTGAAAATAAATCCAACTGGATAGCGGAGTTGACATCCCTAAAAAAAGCAATTCCAAAAGATTGGTTACAATATCTTAGATCAGAGAATTCAACAAAAAGTATAGTCAATGTAAAAAGACAATGTTTGTCAATAAATGGTAAATATATTGACATTTCTCTTTTGTCAAATAAGTTAGTATATAACAAATTAGTAAAGAAAATAATTGTGAAACCTATTGGTATAAATGTATGGTTAAATGTATTACCATGCATTACAGACAGAATTTCATTTGAAACCATTGTACAACTTTATTTTTTACTATTTAGAAGAAAATAAATTGAAGATGTATCGATGGAAACTTTTACAAAGCATTTTACCTACTAAAAAGTTATTATTTAGATGGAAGGTAACAGACAATGATTTATGTAACAAATGCTTTACTGAAGAAAATTATCAACATTACTTTATGACATGTTCTTTTTTACACGATTATTGGAGAAAAATTCATAATTTATTGCAAAAAGTAAATATAGAAAAAGATTTCACATTGAGAGATATTGTTTTTGGCTATAAAATATCTGATAAATATTACTTTGGCTTTAACTTTCTTATAACTATTATTGGGTTTTCAATTTATAAATCCTTCTATGTATCTGATCAGAAAATGAAAAGACTTGATGTTTTTTGTCTATTCATTAGAGAATTTTCAAAACGAATGTATTAGTCAAAGAAGTTAAAAGAAGATAATTTTTTAGTTAATGTTAAGAATCATTTATTAGATTGATGTTTTATTTATTAATATAATAGAATTGAAATTTATATGTATTCTTCACAAGGAGCTTGGACTTGTTGAAGACAATGTAACAAGCAACTGCTGGAAATAAAGGAATTTTAAAAATAAAAAAAAAATCGTATAAACGTACATAAATGTATGATATCTGTTCTTTTAGTAAAAGACACAAGGTCAGTAAACAGAATTATATTTGGCCGTGGTAGCGGGTCCATCAAATTATGTATTCCTTAAATTAGCCGTTTGTTCTCTATTCTGAATAGATTTCGCTCATTTTCCTCTTTTTTTGATATTTTAGCCATTATTCTCAATTCTTTACTTTTTAGGCCTATTTTTCCCTATGTTTTATGCGGTTAATTTTCGGTATAATTGGCATATTATTCAATATTCTTTCAACACTATCCAGGCCCTATTAAGATGAACAGCGGTAAAAAATACCAAAATCGTGTAGATATATTGGACACTTGTGGATCTTTAAATTTTCAAAAGTGGGGGCCCACTGACTGCCTAAGAGGGGGCCCGTTCTAGTCACGCTTCAGTGATTCCCTATATAAGCAACCAATTGTTTTCCACGAAAAAGGGGGGGGGGGTCCCTGCCCCCTAAATCCGACCCTGATGGAGACGTTAAAAGCGCCATAGACAATGATCTTCCTATACCCGAGCGCAAAATAGGTATCCAAAGTTCAAATGCTCTTTTGTAACGGTATGACTGACTCCATCCAACCCCATCCACATGACTCAGCAGAGACTAAGACTTAGAGGACGAGATTTTGATAGATATTGGCAGATTTATGTTATGTCACTTATCATGCGTATGGATGTATTTCTCGAAATGTAGTGTGCTGATCAAACACATATATTTTGGTGCTTTACAGCATACATTTGAGTATATATATATTTATATAAACCAATGGTTTTTCATCTAAAACTATGCAGGGGCGGATCCAGCCATTTTAAAAAGGGGGGGGGGGTCCTAACCCATGACAAAGGGGGGGGGGGGTTCCAATTACATGTCCCCATTCAAATGCATTGATCGTCCAAAAAAAGGGGGGTTCCAACCCCCGACCCCCCCCCCCCCCCCCCCCCCCCCCCCCCTCTGGATCCGCGCCTTACTATGTGGCATTTTAAACAGTTCATCGAAGTTTAATAATGACGTATAATTTCAACTTTGAAATGGCCCCTGATTTGGAATTAGGACTCCCACAGTTTATTTCAAAACCAAATTGGTGTGAAAAATTGTCAAAAATGTTAGGCGTTAAGATATATACATCACATGACAAGAGGCTCATCGTTGATTTGTTAGGAAGATTTTTTTCCAAATACGGCTCACGGTTACCATTATCAATTTTACAATGTAAAATGTGGACTTGAAATAAAAAAAAAAATATTATATGAGATTGAATATTGGTTTCGGTTTTATTCTGTAGCACGTAGACTGTTGTTTCCATCTGATGAAATAATTAAGCAAACACAACAAACAATGATCATAAAATTCTATCAATCAATTTATATATTATATATACCATATATATTTTTTTACCGTTTCATTACGCAATATACAACAAACATCTCTCTTTATACTTCCTGGATAAATATCTATATATATATGTGTTGCTAATTTTAAACTTCGACCACGTGACTTCGACGCTGTAACTTTTTCGAAATTACCTTCTAAACGACTCTCGAACGATTACAAACAATTGTGGTTGTCAGTCACCATGCAGGCTTTGGTGCTAATCTATGGAAACGTATATTAGTCACCAGTTGATCAGTTGTCAACACAACTTGACGACAAAAATAAGAGGGAAAGTTGCATTGTTACTGAACTTGTACACTTAAACAAGTTTACTTGTTTAATTAATAATTCAACTTGTAGACTTACTACAAGTTGACTTGTTGAGTTCTTCTGAACAAGACCACAGACCAAAAAGTGTACATAATATTATTGTGTCCTAGTAAACTTTGCCGTTTGTACACTTGCTAAATTGAACGTTTCTTTCTTGCTTTAGAAAAGTATACTTTCCGACTGAGTTAATCGTGGTCACTTGTCGTGTTGTTTCTCGCCTTTCTTACATAGTATAAGTTCATTTGTATTGTTTTTATGAATAAGTCAACTTCACACAAGTGAACTTGTTAAGCAAATATCGTTGGTCTACAAGTGCAAAGTAAACATAATTTTCATATTGCGCGCGAAATTATAGCGAGAAGATCTCTGAGCAAGAATGGATGCAAAAATGGAGTCCGACTGTAACAGTGATGAGGTAATTAACTACAGTTTTTTAACAGGCCTGTGACTAAAAGTTAATATTGTAAACATGTTGGGGTTTTTTTCATGTCAAAGGTGTGTAATATCAGAGACGTAGATACTATTTATCTGTTAGCGATCATCAGGCTACTTATCGAGATAGCTATAAGTTTATTCTTTTCCATGAATCACGCCCGGAGCACAAAAATCGTGCTTGAAACATGAATTCCAGCATTATGATCCATTATGATTGGTTAAAGTTGGAGTACGAGTACTAAAAACTTACTCGAAAGTTTTATGACCGTGAGTCCTGGTAAACCCTGGGGGTAAACCATCAAATTTCAAGTGAGAGGTTTAGCTAACTATTAAAGTAACCAGGTTTATTACACAATTTTCTACATGAGGAAATGTCTGTACCAAGTCAGGAATATTACATTTGTTTTCCTTTTATTTATGTGTTTGAGCAGAGATGTATATTTGTCTCTGGTTTGAGCTTTTTGTTTTGGTCAATCTATTTTTTTTTTTTAGATCTAGTTGGGTTCTATCGACGTCACGATATGACTTAATTGGCTTAATTTGGGAGGCCCCTCATGGGGGGGTCCTAGTAATCACATAATCAACATTTTTTTGCCAATATAATCACATAATCATTAAATATTTGCTTATCTTTAGTAATCAAATAATCATAAACTAAAAATACAGTCCTAGGTAATCAAATAATCATGAAATATTTGGCTTAATAATCAAATAATCATTAAAAAAACGGCCAAGTAATCACATAATCAAAAACCCCATGAGGGCCCTCATTTGGTACGAAGCCACGTGGATACACACACATGCGTAACAACCGTTTCATTCCCGTTTACATAATATCCCTATCTTTCGTCGAACTCCTGCAATCGAATCAATAGTCATTGAAAATTATACAATTTATTGTATTGCAATAATTCAGTAATAATACAGAGTCTTTCGATAAATCTGAAGTAGAGGTAAATGTATTTACAAATTAAAATTTGCTAAATATTCCTTTAGGCAGCAACCATTTGATTTTCTGGGGGGGCTATATATATATGTTTTTTTTTTTTCTGTGCAAACTTTTTTTTTCGCCTTCGGCGAAGAACAATTTTTTTTTTTAGCGACAAACCGAAAACAATTTTTTTCTTTCAATTTTAGCATTACATATAGTGGGAACTGAGGGTGAAACAAACAATTTTTTTTTCTCAGGGTCCAAAACAAATTATTTTTTTCACCAAAACCTGGAAACAAACTTTTTTTTCCAAAAAAAAACCATAGCCCCCCCCCCCCCCAGAAAATCAAATGGTTGCTGCCTTAATGCATTTTGAGGTCCAGAACAGTGTCTTAATTGCTGATTCTGAGTCACGGACCGTTATTTTGGTGATTTTGAGGAAAAAATATCTGGCCAGAACTTGGATGAAAAAAATATAAACCAGTGGCGGATCCAGAACTTCTGGTATAAGTGGAGGGGGACTGACTGGCCTAAAAAGGGGGGGGGGGGCTCCAGTCACGCTTTAGTGATTCCCTATATAAGCAACCAATTTTTTCTCACGAAAAGACCAGCCCCTCCCCCTATTAAACTCTAATGTTGTGTGCCTGAATATTTAGGTTGCAGGGCCAGGAATACATGCAGTTATAAATATGGCATCAGTGGCAACTGGAGAGAGGCACAGGGAAATTTAGCATAAACATGACGTATGCAATAAAAAGTTTTAAGCTCTCTATTGGTTTTTATCTATATTTTAAAAATATTTACACTTTAATATTGCTACATAAGCTACACATGCAAGTATATAGAGCTGGTAGTACAGCAGAGGCTGGGTTTTTATAAAATTCAAAGTTAATATCAAACTGTTTACTCCCCACCCCCTTTTCAAAAAAATTGTGATCCACCACTGTACAGGAGCAGATTCTGCAAATTTGGAAAAGGAAAGTCCAGCAAAAAAAAGGGAATCCCCAGGATAATTATTAATATAAAATAAAGGGATATGTATAAATGTGTACATATAGGACAAAATTGCAAAAATAGTTAGAATAATTATTTTAACGGGGCTTTTATTTTTGTTCTTCATTTTTTTTTTGAATAATGCATGCAGTTGAAAGATCCAACAAATTAAAAACAATACCCTTAAAATGATCTGCTATTGCAATAGTTATTGGCATTGTAACTTTTTCAAATTATATTTTCTCTGATTACAAGTGTTACTTTTAGGAGAGAAGAATGGCAGCCCAACTTGTGATAAGACCTCTTAAAGCCTGTAACAACACCAGAGAGCAGCGAAAAGGTATTGTCTGTTCCACTACAGGTTATGAAGAGTTTTTAAATACATGTAAGTTAGAATTTTATTTTTAGCTCACCTGGCCCGAAGGGCCAAGTGAGCTTTTCCCATCACTTGGCGTCCGTCGTCCGTCGTCGTCCGTCGTCGTTAACTTTTACAAAAATCTTCTCCTCTGAAACTACTGGGCCAAATTCAACCAAACTTGGCCACAATCATCATTGGGGTATCTAGTTTAAAAAATGTGTTGCGTGACCCGGCCAACCAACCAAGATGGCCGCCATGGCTAAAAATAGAACATAGGGGTAAAATGCAGTTTTTGGCTTATAACTCAAAAACCAAAGCATTTAGAGCAAATCTGACATGGGGTAAAATTGTTTATCAGGTCAAGATCTATCTGCCCTCAAATTTTCAGATGAATCTGAAAACCCGTTATTGGGTTGCTGCCCCTGAACTGGTAATTTTAGGTAATTTTTGCTGTTTTTGGCTATTATCTTGAATATTATTATAGATAGAGATAAACTGTAAACAGCAATAATGTTCAGCAAAGTAAGATTTACAAATAAGTCAACATGACCAAAATGGTAAGTTGACCCCTTTAGGAGTTATTGACCTTTATAGTCAATTTTTAACCATTTTTCCTAAATCTTAGTAATCTTTTACAAAAATCTTCTCCTCTGAAACTACTGGGCCAAATTAATCCAAACTTGGCCACAATCATCTTTGGGATATCTAGTTTAAAAAATGTGTGGCGTGATACGGTCAACCAACCAAGATGGCTGCCATGGCTAAAAATAGAACATAGGGGTAAAATGCAGTTTTTGGCTTATAACTCAAAAACCAAAGCATTTAGAGCAAATCTGACATGCGATAAAAGTGTTTATCAGGTCAAGATCTATCTGTCCTTAAATTTTCAGATGAATCGGACAACCTGTTGTTGGGTTGCTGCCCCTGAATTGGTAATTTTAAGGAAATTTTGCTGTTTTTGGTTATTATCTTGAATATTATTATAGATAGAGATAAACTGTAAACAGCAATAATGTTCAGCAAAGTAAGATTTACAAATAAGTCAGCCTGACCAATTTTGGTCAGTTGACCCCTGAAGGAGTTATTGCCCTTTATAGTCAATTTTTAACCATTTTTTCGTAAATCTTAGTAATCTTTTACAAAAATCTACTTCTCTGAAAACTACTGGGCCAAATTAAACTAAACTTGGCCACAGTCATCATTGGGGTAACTTGTTTAAAAAATGTGTGGCGTGACCTGGTCAATCAACCAAAATGGCTGCCACGGCTAATAATAGAACATAGGGGTAAAATGCAGTTTTTGGCTTATAACTCAAAAACCGAAGCATTAAGAGAAAATCTGACAGGGTTTAATTGTTTATCAGGTCAAGATCTATCTGCCCTGATGTTTTCACATGGATCGGATAACCCGTTGTTACTGTCCTGAATTGGTAATTTTAAGGAAATTTTGCCGTTTTTTGTTATTATCTTGAATTTTATTATAGATAGAGATAAACTGTATGCAGCAATAAGGTTCAGCAAAATAAGATCTACAAATAAGTTTACATGACCAAAATAGTCAATTGACCGCTTAAGGAGTTATTGCCCTTTATAGTTAATTTTCAACATTTTTCATAAATTTTTGTTAATTTTTAGAAAATATTTTCCACTGTAATTACTTGGCCAAGTTCATTATAGATAGAGATAATTGTAGCAACAAGAATGTTCAGTAAAGTAAGATCTACAAACACATCACTATCACCAAAACACAATTATGTCATGAATTTATCCGTGTCCATTGTTTAATATGCACAAGACCAAGGTGAGCGACACAGGCTCTTTAGAGCCTTTAGTCTATGCTGTATTAATATTTTTTAATTATTTTATACATGTAATTTAATACATACTTATTTAAAATATTCTGATTTGTTATCAAATAGATATAGGAAGATGTGATGTGAGTGCCAATGAGACAACTCTCCATCCAAATAACAAATTAAGAAAAAAGTAAAACCATTATAGGTCAATGAACGGCCTTCAACACAGAGCCTTGGGCTCACACCGAACAACAAGCTATAAAGGGCCCCAAAATTACTAGTGTATAACCATTCAAACGGGAAAACCAACGGTCTAATCTATATATTCCTTGTTAACTTTCGGACTAGTATGAACAACAAAAAAACAACCGGATGATCATAAACATACAAAAAATTAAGCCTTTTCCCCTTTTTGATTGAGAATTGGTAATGAGAAAGCTAAAATACCAAAATAGGTATTGAATGGGTCAATTAATGATAAATCTTGCCCGGATACCCGCTGGTGGCCATCTTGAATGATGGATTCGCACAAAGTAACAAAGCTTTGTCAGCACCTCATAAGGAACAGTCATGTCATGTTTTTCTTTTACTTTTGGTCTAACTTTAAAGATAATTTCAAAAGTTCTCTTGATTCAGAAAAAGGACTTCTACTTGAAATAAGACCAATATTCTACCACTTCCGGTTAACAAACTATTTTTTTTGGTCTCATTTAAGGCAATTTTATACATTTGTACCCAGATTCCACAATTATATGAAAATTATGAATGTTATCAATGAAAATCTGTTAAAACACTACTTTCGGCTTGGTCAAGGTCACTTCCGGTTTACTCTTTTCAAGGTCAAATATTTCCAATCATTTCATTAAAATTAAAACAGTCGATATGTTTATTTAACAGAAGGGGCAATTACTTATATAAGAAGACGTCGTAGTCAGTTTGTATATTACCGACTTTTGATTTCGGAGTATATATGAAAATTTGGACAGGTTACCTTTTCTGTGGTTGTACATTCGGGTTCTCAAATCTCGGTCAAGTAAGAGCAGAAGTTTCAGAAGAAAAATACAATGAAACAAGAATGTGTCCAAAGTACCCTCACACGATCATTTTCTATGTTCAGTAGATCGTGAAATTGGCGTCAAAACTCGTATTTGGAATTAAAATTAGAAAGATATTATGATAGGTCACATGTGTACTAAGGATCAAGTTGAGGGGACCTCAACTTCAGCAAAGACGACCTGGACCAAAACTTTAACCTCACACGGGACAGGCGGAGTGACGGACGTACAGACGAACGAACGCACGGGCGGACGGTACGACGAACAAACGGACACACAGACCAAAAAACATAATGCCCCTCTACTATCTTATGAATGGCATACATAAAAGAAAGTCTTCACAGGGTCAGTGGTGAAACCACATCATGTTAAAAAAATCAAAGCGATAGCTTGCGAAAGAAAAAATAAGCTTAACAAAAATATTTGGCAAAAAAAATATTTAATAATTAGAAGAAAATCAAAAGGTTTTTCCACAAAAAATGTATACTCACCATTAAAATACTGTAGATGAAGCTCATCTTAAATTCCAAGAAGACACTAGGAACCGCGCGGTCAAATATTATTTTTTCACTTTTGCACTAAAACAAGTCGACATTTTGAAAGTAAACATGGACTGTTTTCCAGAACAAATTGACATTTAAAAAGTTCTCTTGTGCAGTTTTTGAACACAAGTATACTTTCACGAATTCGGAAAGGCGAGAAACAACACGACAAGTGACTACGATTAACTCGGAAAGTATACTTTTCTAAAGCAAGAAAGAAACGTTCAATTTAGCAAGTGAACAAACGGCAAAGTTTACTAGGACACAATAATATTATGTACACTTTTTGGTCTGTGGTCTTGTTCAGAAGAACTCAACAAGTCAACTTGTAGTAAGTCTACAAGTTGAATTATTAATTAAACAAGTAAACTTGTTTAAGTGCACAAGTTCAGTAACAATGCAACTTTCCCTCTTATTTTTGTCGTCAAGTTGTGTTGACAACTGATCAACTGGTGACTAATATATGTTTCCATACTAATCTGCTCTGCACTGACACAAACATGATAAAATCATTTAATGAGCTTGCACGTCTTTCAAAGATTTTATAAGTATAAAGTAAAGATATTTTACACTATTAAATTGGTATAATTTATATTTATATATACTGTTTTACCACAATATTGAAATATTCGTATATTTTATGCTACTGGCGGCATACAAGAGGGGAAAGGGGGGGGGGGGGGTCAATACCTTTTTTTGTTAACCTGTTTTGGCCCTTTTCAAGGTGTTGTTAACTGTTATACGAGATCAATTTAAGCTGTTAACTGTTTTCAACCTACTTTGTTAACTGTTATCAGCATTTTTGCTTTTTTTGTTAACTGTTTTTGCCAAAATCGAGGTTGACTAAACCAGATTTAATCCACCATTGTATACATAAGAAAATAATTAAACCAAGTCGATGAGAATGCATCATCAAAGACAGTCATTTGCCATTCGTTTGAGCTATGGATGTGTAAAGACAATTTCCGTTTTGAATTTTCTTTGGAGTTAAGTATTTTGTTATTTTACTTTTTTATTCAAGTTTTAGCGTTCCTGATGAATACAAATAAAAGAAAAAGTGCATCGCGCGTGTAAAAAAATATAGAGTAGTGAAAATGTTGTTTTTCATATTTTTTGTTTTTTCAGTTATAATCATATTTTATCATTGAAATATTAAAAAAAGATATTCTTTAAAATCATGTCAATGTTGAATTGCTTATACACTGTATCTATAGCTAATGATTTTGATTTTTTTCCGAGAATGTTATTTCTAATGGTGTTTATCATCATCATAATCATTTACCAAAAATGAAGAGATATAATATTAATTTCGGAACACTAACCCAAACACGTCAAATAACCAGATCCATGAAGAATAAATAAGAAATATTTATTGAGGGTGTTGTTTTTATTTTGTCCGAGTCAGAAAATTTTCGCCAGTGGGGGAGGGGGTATTTAGATTTTTAGTTTTTCTATGCTAGCAATGAAATTATTTTGTTCAAATTTAACACTATAAAGTATGGGGGAAATCTAGATTCAGAATATTTTTTTCGGGAAAAAAACTAACCCCTCCTTTCTTAAGTTACATGATCGTTCCCTAATAATGAACAACATTACCGTTCCTGGATATTGATATCTGTATCTTTAGCCGGAAGCTTAACACCAAAATTAACGATAAAAGAGGCGATTTTTTCATTTCCGATTGTCAATTATCCTATTTTTAATTGGTAATATTCCTTTATCACCATTCTTATTGAAATATTACACCAGGGTTTTCGATATCACAAACTAGTAAACATTTACTAAATTTTAGGATCAGTACTAGGACACAATTCGTAAATATATAAATCAACATGCAGACTTCTTATACGCACGGCTATTTCACATCCAATCTTTAATGGTAACATTCTATACAAAACATAAAAATGTCATTCATCTCAAAAGCTAACCTAACCTTTAAACAGTGTGAATGGATAAAGTTACGATACTGTTGTCAGGTCATTGAAGATGGGATAATTTGGAATTAATATTGATCACTTATAAGTCTTCTTAAATCAGTGGTTGGCATGATACCGGTAATGTTGAATGTTCTCGTATATTTTATGACGGTAAGATACTGAACCCAAGCGACACGATCTGCTGTACCCTTATGATGTAGATCCCAATCCCATAATTATGTGGAATTGGACTCAGCGAATGAAAAGATATCTTAATCGCAAAATTTAAATTTCATTTAATCTCTTCTACTGTTACCATACTTGGGGTTTCTGCCGTTGCACGACTTCACCGACGAGCTACAGCTCATTAAAAAATGAAGTCTAGAAAATATGGCTACTGTTCGGATCCAAAACTTTAAAAAAAAAATATAATTAGACTAAAAGAGTCTCGATTAAAAAATAACCTATGAGTGCAATTTGATGTTAGTGTAATGACCAAGCTAGCGAATCATTCCAAGGACAATGTAAAATGTGATGCATGAATAATGTCTGTGTGTAGATTCTTGCACAAGTCAATAGACTATAAATCTTGGATTTTAGTTGTGAGTAAAAAAGTGCATAGATACTATTTGAATTTTCCTTTTATGGCTTGACATTTTTTTTTTTTTTTAATTCTATTGCAAATCCCAGTTTCTGCAAACCGGATGTCTAATGCAAATTTTACAAACCTATCGCAATATATATTTTAGCACACAGTTTGCTTCATAATCTGGACGCAGTCATATCATCTATCATTTCTTTTCTGTTTGTTTCCTGGATTCCTTCAAATATTCTTTAACCGGCAGTCCGCCTTGGTGGTATAGTGTTAGTGTGTTTACCTCGAATGCGGATCTCGGTCATTGGTTCGACTCCGGTTCGGTCCAACCAAAGAATTTAAAATGGGTATTTGCTGCTTCTCCGCTAGGCATGCGCAATTAAGGAGTAAGAGCAAAGACTGTCCGACTCGGAGTTTGAATAATGTGCCCGGATGAGGTGATATGTCTTCCTGTGAACAGTTATCATGTGAACTACGACACATACAATATCCGACTCAGCGTGTCTGTCCAGTTTAAATCAGATTTAATATTCATATAACATTAACACGTTCTCGTTCTGAATATGCAAATTAATTTGCCGCTTGACATTAAGCAACCATCAATCCTCATCGATATCATCACACTTAATTGTTCTTGAAGGTGATTGTACTCATGGTATATGAGGGATAGATATAAATATTAATGAAGTTCAATTTCCGTGTGAACTGAAAATCTATGGCGTGCAACTTATAAGATGGTTTTGTGTATTTTTCTTTGCAGTACAAAAGAGACCAATGTATATAAAAAAGGCCAAATAATGTACAAAGTTGAGAGGCATTGCGGACCCAAAATTTCAAATCAAAAGTTTTGTCGAATACCTCTATGGTAATCTATTCCTTGGGTAGAAACTTCTTGGCCTTTCGAAAATGTCAAGGTTTATTAAAGAACAGTCACTAAAAAAGAAAGAAGGGAGAGACAGCTTGAGGTCAGAATACCTTTAGATGCGATGACCATTCTTGAAAGTTACATGCCAAACTCATACTGCAGTGTCCTGAATAAAGAAAACTCACATTCGCGAGTGCAATTAATATCTATGTACGTGGTTTTCTTGCGCAAGAAATATTAAAAAGAAAGCATACACATGTGCTTCATCACATATATTAATCAAGGCTCAAATCTAATGCATGTTTAATAGTTGAATGAGGATGACAAACGACCTGCCTCAAGTGTTTAGACTCCGGATTCATGGCCATTTGAAAATATCTTTACACAATGCAGGATGAAAATGTATATTCCGCAACACAACATACCGGAAACAAATGGGTACAAAAGCACAACAAAAAAAAGAAAAAAAGATCAGCCATTTTGCAATTGAAAAGTCAACCAAAACTGGAATAAAATGAAGTATCCTTTTCAACTGTTGCTATATGTCGTGGTAGCGTGTTCGTCTCGAGCGCGGGAGATTGGTTTTTGAACACAATGCCCCCATGTAAACCAACAGATGAAAATATACTTATTCAATAATTTTATTTCAGTTTTGGTTGACTTTACCATTGTAATAACATGGCTATTTCAATGACAGCAATGTAGCATATATCTTACAAACACGCGTTCTTGTGTGTACATTTTTTTTTTTAAAACAACAACACTATTTAATCGTGCATAATACCGCAGTCCCACTAGGCCACGATCGCACTACGATCTGTGGAGAAAAAACAATTTAGTTGATCGTTGTACGATCGTGTAGATCGCAGTAAGGTCGTAGCACGGTCATGGTGAGGTCTTCAAGATCGTGATGAGCGTGACCAACTTTAAACATGTTCAAAACAATCGTGGTGCGGTGGTGGCGAAATCAGGTCGTAGTAGAAGCGTAGTGAGAGCGCACTAAGATCGCAAAGGTCGCTGTACCATCGTAGCGAGAGCGTTCCGAAAGCGTGATTCTATTCGGAGAGCTTGCGCTACGATCTCACAGCGTTACGACCTCACTACGACCATCACGTTCACACCTCGACCCAACTACGCTTCTACTACGACTATACCACGCTGTTAACGACCACAGTACGATCCTAGCACGCCCTTGCCGTCCTCATCACGCTCTTCTTACGACTTGACTACGTTCATACTATCACCATCATTCTCATTGTCATTTTCACATAAAATATATTAATCTCTCCAGTTTTTGTTTGTCTCTATGTAATTAGGACTTCTTGTCCATTTTCTGTAACGGCTCAAACATGCTTCTCGTTTTTATATAGATAAGACCGTTGTTTATCCCGTTTAAGTGGTTTTACACTAGTAAATTTTAGGGCCCTTCATAGCTTGCTGTTCCCTGTGAGCTATAAATTGTTACTTGGATGGAGAGGTGTCTCATTGGCACTCATACCACATTTTCCTATATCTATTGACACATCTGTGTCATCACTGCTATCGTTACCTACAATATCGTCATTTGAGCTTAATGGACCAGCAATAGGTTGTTATTTAGGTTGTCATCTCTGCTTGATCAGGATTCGTTACTATCAGAGCTCCCCTGCCTCTACATTTGTTGGCATGAATGTATTGTTTCCGAGAAGTCTATACGTATGAATCGGAAATAGAAGGAATTGACACGATGTTGACGTTATTGCTGAGAACGTAGCAAGATCGCGGTATGAACGTTGTATAATCGTGGTAAGAACGTGCTATAATCGCAGTAGAAGCGTGGTAAGATCGTATTGCAATCGGATAACTCGTGGTATGGTCGTAGTGAGAACGTGACGAGCGTAGAAAGATCTTGATAAGCGTAGTGAGGTCGCTGAATAAGCGCGGTGAGAACGTGGAATAATCGTAGTGGGGTCGTCGTAGAAGCGTAATGAGGACGCAGTAGCATCGTGAAAGCAACGAAAAATGTACATTTTCATGCCGCTCACACCGCAACCTCACCACGATCTGAATTTATTTTAGATCGCGGTGAGCGTGGTGCGATCGTGGTGTAGTGGGACTGGGGCTTTAGACTGAATGTGTCATTGCGTTAAATATTTAAATATTGTTTTGATATATATGATATCGAATCATTCAAATTTCAATAATTATTTATATAAAATTTGACACGATTATTCATTAATTTAAACAAAATTTCGCAATCCATGCAAATAAACAATACAAGCTCGATCCTAGTATAAAGAGAGATAACTCCGATTTTTATTTGTGAATTTTTTTACCTGTTTTAAGACGTAGTCAATGTTTTTTCAGCATGATTAACCGTTGAAAATTAACGCAATTAGTTTATTGTTTATTTATATCGTAAACACGTTATGTTTACTGAGATCCTTTACATTGGGTTATTGATAATCAACACGAGATAAAACAAAAAAAAAACAAAAAAAAGTTAGTTTAAATATATTTATTTAAAGTGGATTGGGAAACAAGTTTTGCAACTTATACATGTTATATTAATCCCTTTCCAATTTTGAGGGTGCGAGTGCTGCATTGTAGCGGCATTAGCCTGCTTTTTTTTTCGAAATCTACAAGGGTGTCTTAAACGTGTAATAGATATGGCTCTCTCTTATCACGAGTCGGCCATTTATCGTCCTCTTCCGACGGACTATCATCGTTTCCTCAAGACCATACTTGCAAATGGTGTCAAGGGAGAGCCGAATATTCGGTCCCTGAAATTTTCACCCAGAACGGGAATCGAACCAGGAACCTTTGTGTAGGAAGTCCGATGCACTAACCACTACACCACGGCTCTCTAGTGTTTCTATTATGGTTATAATTTTATATTATTAAAGGTGATTGAAGTAAAAATTGTACCTCGTCCTCTACTTGGTTAAATAACAAAATTGTCATAGTTGTTTACATCTGGGTAGTGGTCCTAATTTTCAGAGAGAGTTGTATTTTCGGTACCGTATTTTCTGTCACGTCTTCCAGTTTTTACCCTTAAAAATTGATTAGATATTTTGAATATCATGAGCATAATTGATTGATCATCGTTATGTTTTATTTTCAAATATTTTTCAAACTTGAACGATGACGTAATTTGCCATTTCAAAAAAAAAAATGGTTTAAAAAGTGCTAAACGATGGAAATCTGTCCAATGACGTAACGTTATTTCCATTTTGGGTTATACCATGGAAGTAATATTGAGTATATTACTTCCATGGTGATACGAACAATGAAATTACCCACAGTCCTTTAGATTCTAAAAAGGCAAATTCTAAAGTTAGTGTAGTATATGCCTGGGAATCAGATGGAAAATGTAATACAATGACTTTTCCAGAATTTCAAAAAATCCTTTTAATGTCTCCTGTTAATTAGTTCTAAATTGGTATTACTTAATTTTTAGCCAATTTAAAGGTCAGTGTTTAAAATTTTGCTGAATAATCTTATTTAAGGGTACCGGAAGTTGTCTTTATGATCCCCATATTTATATTTATCATATTCAATTTTTGTTAAGTCTCTGGATGACTGTTAAAGTCTCAACTGATACATAAACATATGTATATTAATATCTACACATACAGGAAACCTTCCAAATTCTGAGGTTGCCACATTAAATCTCTGCTTTGCTGCACCTAATACGTATTTCAAAATTGAACGTTTAATATTTCATGTTTCAGTCTGAAAATTTCTTAAAGTAAAAGATTTCCCGGTTTTTTTTAAAGTTTATTTATTACAACCAAATTGGCACAGGTTTTTAGTATGGTCAAATATATAGAGAAGACTTTGTTAGTCTTGTATGTTTTATTTTCAATTTTAGCATTTATATGTTTTGGAGTTTAGTGAGACGTCCATTTTAATTCAATTAGTACGCAATTTTATTCAAGGGCCATCTGAGGACCACCTTTCGGTGCGGGATTTCCCAGTCTATGCGTTGCAGACACATTGGTGGCCTTCGGCTGTTGTCTGCTCTTTGGTCGGGTTGTAGTCTAGCTCTTTAACATGTTCTGCACTCCATACTAAATGTTACTAACCGATGGGGAAAATGATCTTAAATCTTGATATATTTTAAGCTAGCTTTTTGTCCCTTTTCATAAAGATATTTTCTGCCTTTTCGAAATCCCCAGTATTATATATAAAATAGTAGATGTGGTGTGATTGCCAATGAGAGAACTCAACACAAAAGACCAAATGACACATAAATTAATAGCTAAAGGTCACTGTACGACCTTCAACAATGAGCAAAGCCCATATCGCTTAGTCAGCTATAAAAGTCCCCGATATATATATGTATTCGATGAATAACGATTCAAACGAGAAAACTAAAATGCCTAATTTAAGTTATTTTTTTTTAACGAAAAACAAATGTGTAATTGTATTTTCCATTTGAACATTTCACTGAGTGCGCGAAACAAATTATGACTCAGACAAAAAACTTTAATCCCCTCGAAGTTAAAGGATTACAGATTAGAGAATAATTGGTAAAAAGTAAAGAATAACGGGCAAAAATATTAAGAATTGAGAAAAAGTGTGCAAAACAATAAAAGGTGTGCTGAAATATATAAAAAAATAAACAGAGAATAATGAAAAATAAATAAAGATTACAGAATAATAATGTGCTAGAAGAATAAAATATAAAAAAAAACCAGAGAATAATGAACAAAACAATTGAAGAATAGAGAAAATGCCCCAAAAGAGTAAAAAATACAGAAAACAGAAATGAGACTTCCGCCAAGAACCCAGTTTATAGATCAATAATATGGTCATCCATGACATATATTTATAAAGTAACTATCTCTAATCTTATCTTTGTCTGAAATTTATATAGACCACGCAATCGAAACTTTTTATTTTAAGATTGGCCTAATATATCAGATTTATTGTTTTTAATTCCTTTAAAGGGGCAACCCCTGAGGTACAGAAAACGGCTAACTTGAAGTTGCCTTAAACAACACGATATGTGTTATAACCTTCCATTCGCTCACACAAGCACCAAGCCACACTGGAGATTAACAAAAGCATATACTATCATGCTGCTCACCACCATCTGTGAATACGACACGATGGTCTGAATTTAAGGCGGGGGACGGACTCGTTTATTTTTTTTCAATTTTTCATGTAACTTTTATTTATTCCTCATATATTCTGCCCGCTATTCTCTATTCTTTATATTTAAACTCCTGATTATTCTCTTTTTTCTCTTCTTTATTTTATCCCTTTTTATCTTTATTCTTCATAATGTAGACCTTTATTCTGTACTGTTATTATTCTCTATTCTGTAAACCTAATCCCGACAGGTCTGTATGTTCTATTATTATTCTCTATTCTGTAAACCTAATCCCGACAGGTCTGTATGTTCTATTATTATTCTCTATTCTGTAAACCTAATCCCGACAGGTCTGTATGTTCTATTATTATTCTCTATTCTGTAAACCTAATCCCGACAGGTCTGTATGTTCTATTATTATTCTCTATTCTGTATTCTAATCCCGACAGGTCTGTATGTTCTATTATTATTCTCTATTCTGTAAACCTAATCCCGACAGGTCTGTATGTTCTATTATTATTCTCTATTCTGTAAACCTAATCCCGACAGGTCTGTATGTTCTATTATTATTCTCTATTCTGTAAACCTAATCCCGACAGGTCTGTATGTTCTATTATTATTCTCTATTCTGTAAACCTAATCCCGACAGGTCTGTATGTTCTATTATTATTCTCTATTCTGTATTCTAATCCCGACAGGTCTGTATGTTCTATTATTATTCTCTATTCTGTAAACCTAATCCCGACAGGTCTGTATGTTCTATTATTATTCTCTATTCTGTAAACCTAATCCCGACAGGTCTGTATGTTCTATTATTATTCTTGTATTCTGTAAACCTAATCCCGACAGGTCTGTATGTTCTATTATTATTCTCTATTCTGTAAACCTAATCCCGACAGGTCTGTATGTTCTATTATTATTCTCTATTCTGTAAACCTAATCCCGACATGTCTGTATGTTCTATTATTATTCTCTATTCTGTAACCTAATCCCGACAGGTCTGTATGTTCTATTATTATTCTCTATTCTGTAAACCTAATCCCGACAGGTCTGTGTGTTCTATTATTATTCTCTATTCTGTAAACCTAATCTCGACAGGTCTGTATGTTCTATTATTATTCTCTATTCTGTAACCTAATCCCGACAGGTATGTATGATCTATTATTATTCTCTATTCTGTAACCTAATCCCGACAGGTCTGTATGTTCTATTATTATTCTCTATTCTGTAAACCTAATCCCGACAGGTCTGTATGTTCTATTATTATTCTCTATTCTGTAACCTAATCCCGACAGGTCTGTATGTTCTATTATTATTCTCTATTCTGTAAACCTAATCCCGACAGGTCTGTATGTTCTATTATTATTCTCTATTCTGTAACCTAATCCCGACCTTTCTGTATGTTCTATTATTATTCTCTATTCTGTAACCTAATCCCGACAGGTCTGTATGTACTGTTATTATTCTCTATTCTGTAAACCTAATCCCGACAGGTCTGTATGTTCTATTATTATTCTCTATTCTGTAAACCTAATCCCGACAGGTCTGTATGTTCTATTATTATTCTCTATTCTGTAAACCTAATCCCGACAGGTCTGCTTGTTCTATTATTATTCTCTATTCTGTAAACCTAATCCCGACAGGTCTGTATGTTCTATTATTATTCTCTATTCTGTAACCTAATCCCGACAGGTCTGTATGTTCTATTATTATTCTCTATTCTGTAAACCTAATCCCGACAGGTCTGTGTGTTCTATTATTATTCTCTATTCTGTAACCTAATCCCGACAGGTCTGTATGTTCTATTATTATTCTCTATTCTGTAACCTAATCCCGACAGGTCTGTATGTTCTATTATTATTCTCTATTCTGTAACCTAAACCCGACAGGTCTGTATGTTCTATTATTATTCTCTATTCTGTAAACCTAATCCCGACAGGTCTGTATGTTCTATTATTATTCTCTATTCTGTAACCTAATCCCGACCTTTCTGTATGTTCTATTATTATTCTCTATTCTGTAACCTAATCCCGACAGGTCTGTATGTTCTATTATTATTCTCTATTATGTAACCTAATCCCGACAGGTCTGTATGTTCTATTATTATTCTCTATTCTGTAACCTAATCCCGACCTTTCTGTATGTTCTATTATTATTCTCTATTCTGTATGTTCTATTATTATTCTCTATTCTGTAACCTAATCCCGACAGGTCTGTATGTTCTATTATTATTCTCTATTCTGTAACCCAATCCCGACAGGTCTGTATGTTCTATTATTATTCTCTATTCTGTAAACCTAATCCCGACAGGTCTGTATGTTCTATTATTATTCTCTATTCTGTAACCTAATCCCGACAGGTCTGTATGTTCTATTATTATTCTCTATTTTGTAACCTAATCCCGACAGGTCTGTATGTTCTATTATTATTCTCTATTCTGTATTCTAATCCCGACAGGTCTGTATGTTCTATTATTATTCTCTATTCTGTATTAAAATCCCGACAAGTCTGTATGTTCTATTATTATTCTCTATTCTTTTACCTAATCCCGACAGGTCTGTATGTTCTATTATTATTCTCTATTCTGTAACCTAATCCCGACAGGTCTGTATGTTCTATTATTATTCTCTATTCTGTATTCTAATCCCGACAGGTCTGTATGTTCTCTACAATGCAAAATATATAAAGACGAACTGTCTATATAAACTGACGATCACGTGTAATATCAGATTGATTGATTGATAGTTGCTTTAACGTCCAGTGGCAAATATTTCATGCTTTTTCAGGACGTGTATTTGAACTGGGGAGTGACCAATTATCTTCTTTTTTTATAAAGTAGGTTAACGTATCAGTAATTGAAACTTATTTTGGAGAACACCCACCGTTAAAACCTTGAAAACTTAGTGTCTGACAAAGAGAACTACCGGTATTTAAAATCAAATTTGTCTATTGATCTACACATCTGTGAAAATTGATATGCATGTTGAATTTATTCTAAAAATAGAATCCGTAAAAATAATTTTTAGTACAGCGATGGGTAGTTATATTTTATGCTAAAAAGTTAGGCAATTTGTTTACACGATTTAAAATCTTTCTATTTGACTTAAAATATATTTTGTCACTAATAAAAAGGGTTCAGGTCCGATTTTTGTCTAATAATACGATTATATCATAAATACTTGGGGACAGGACACTTTTTTGTTTGCCCTCCTCCATTTCTATGAATTTCATTTTTTTTCACGTTTTTTTTCTGTATTATAAGAACATAAATACACTACAAATAACTTGTATTTACTATTTACTATTATTTCCAAGTTTTCTTACTATCCTCAGCGGTAACTGCTATATTCACTATATAATATATCAGGGACCGCAGTTGATAGTTAACTTTGAAATAGGTTATATTTTACATTTGTAAAGACATGTGTCTTTTTTAATGCGCATATAGATATAAGAAGATGTGGAATGAGTATATAACTGTTTTATATGCATATAAAAAAAGACCGAAAAAATCAACCTAACAAAGTTTGAGTAGATTTTATTCTTTACTTCCTCCCGAACAAGGACTGGAACCTGTATTTTCACTGTCCCCTTCTACGGCAACACTGTATACGCATTCAACGGCGCCAACACCTTATCCCTTCCTCTAACTATAGCTGATAATAATCAGTCATCGTTTCGGTAGGTAAGTACATAGTACAGCACTAGACTAAGTATATATATACAGAGCCGGGTAAGTAGTCGTTTAACTAGTCTACCTTTTTGAAATACACTGTAAATGTACACTGTACAAATGGTGTTTAGATCCTGAACACATTTCTAAGCACATCTTTTGTGCACTTTTGTACATGTTTAGTTCTAAACGTGTCTCAGAACAAGGTGTTTAGGATTGTTTTTAGAATCGTGTTTAGCTTTTAAATATGTGTTTTATTTCTAAACACTTTCATTTTAAACGTGTTTTAATTCAAGTCATGTTTAGATATTATGTGCTTACTGAGAAATGTGTTAAGAAATTGAACACAATCGTAAACACGTTTAGATCTAAACATGTAACACACGTGTTTAATTTCTAAGCACGACTTTTACAGTGTAGAGAAAGTTGGGTAACTATACATAATTTATAAAAGTTTTGTTGTTATATAATGTAAAAATCCTTGAAAATTTGGGTTTTGGTCTATGACAAGTACGTGAAGAGTACACGAACGAAAGAACAGTTAAAGAGGGACAACTCTAAAAACATTTTGGAACTTGACTGAAAAACTTGTATGTGTTTGCACATCTTTTATCTGTGTCTTATATATCGCTCTTGAATATTATACCAGACTGTTTCATGGACCAGATTACTGCCGAAAGACAACGAATAAAAGTACTTTACTGTTAACTCGGACAGATCCCTGTATATTGCTATAAGTAATTTGCCAATTTAGTTTAACGTCCAGTGTCCAATATTTGAGTAACAGTTGGGACTATAATAGCCTTTTACCCAGTGCCTATCCTGGATATTTGAAAGGGGGCTGGGCATAGTTTCCTAATTTTTAATATATACAGCGTAGCAAAGACAGGCGAATTTTTGGATGACTTTTTCACAGTTCTAAAAATACATTGCGGAAAACGGGATTTATATAGTTTTAAATAATTACACCCTATACGCCCATTTTTGACCTACCACGGGCCACAAAAGAATCTCCCTTTTGCCTTTGAATGTTTAGCAAACATCAGTTAGTATCACCAACGTGTCTATGAATTACAATTCTTTTATTGATGTATATTTTATTTACTATGCGCTTTACTTATTGTGGTAAGCCATTCTGTGAAACATGGACGATATATCTAAAAATCGAAAAATTAAAAGACAGCAACGGCCACCGTTCAAAAATAAATATTTAAAAGGTAGAAATTCCGTCCAAAAATTGCAATTTACATCTCTATCATGAAATGGGATTTACCACTTCTGCTTATTAAACAAGCCACACCCCTTTTCATGGTTACATTCAGTACCCCAGTAAATCTACACCTGTATTGGATCGGATTAACTACCAATGCCACCACTTCAATTTAGAACGTAAAAGAAGTCCTTCCCTGAAAAAAAGGCACCTTTGTTGTCATTATTTAATTGAACTTACAAACAAATGGGCAAAAATGAAACTTTTTATGCTAGAAAAAAAAATATATAGACAATTTTGAGCCAAAATTTACTAACTCTTGATTTATTTGCTATGTAGGTCTTGTAGAGGATAACAGGCGCATCATTTGCGCAAGGTTTCGAGTGGCGCTATGTTAAAAAAATCTGAAACTATGACTCAAAATTTAACAAAATTAAAGAAAAAAACAGGGGGGAGGGAGTGTGTGGCCTTTTCCATGGCTTCTAGAGAAAAATAATGAGAGGTGTCACGGGGTATGGCTATATACATGTAGGTCTTGAATTGGAGAAACAGGCACATCTTTTGCGCAAGGTTCAAGTGCGCTATGTTTAAAAATCTGAAACTAGGGCTCGAAATTTGGGAAAATTTGGAAAAAAAACAAACAGGGGTGTCACGGGATATGGCTATAAAGGTCTTGTCGTCTTGCATCGTTTGTGCAAGGTTTCGAGTGGCGCTATGTTCAAATATCTGAAACTAGGGGTCGAAATTTTATAAAATTTGGAAAAATAACCAGGGAGGGTGGCCTATTCCATGGCTTCTAAAGAAAAATAATGACGGTTTTCAGGGGGTATGACTATATAGGTCTTAGAGGAGAAACAGGTGCATCATTTGCGCATGGTTTCGAGTGGCACTATGTTAAAAAATCTGAAACTTGGGTTCGAAATTTGAAACATTTTGGGAAAAACAGGGGGTTGGCCTATTCCATGGCTTCTAGAGAAAAATAATGAGGGGTGTCACAAATTCCATACTTCAACAGACAGTAGTATCGACGTACCAATTGGAATCATTATTGGTCATGCGTGTACACCAGTAATTATTGTTCATCAATTAACAATTGTTCATGAATTGTATCACACTTTGTGTCTGATATGAAGATTCCCTGCTTTGGGTTTTGAGTTTTGTTGGTTTTGTGTTCAGTTTAGTTTTGTGTTCCTTTAACTAAACGGGTGTTGCTTTAAGCATTAAAGGCATTTATTTTTATAGTCATCCAGGAGTGCTTTATCACCTTGGAGGTATTTTTTAACCTATTATTTTTTCACAAAAGCCTTACATTACATTGTTTCTTGATGTTGTAGTAAGAATCTGGATCAGTAAAGTATAGGTAAGGCAGATTTGTGTTTATTCATAAGTTTTATATATACTGAAGAAAAAACAAGACAAGAAGACAGCTCTGGATGACTTCAAATAGGATACTATGGAAAACCATAATCTGGGATTCGGGAAAAATAGTGGGAAGTGGGGAAAATGGTCTAAAAAATTTAGGAAGTGGGAAAAATTTCCCCCAAAAAGAAAGATTTGGTAAATGAGCACCCTTGTGTCACCCCCCTCACTAGTCTGTCACCATTGAAGATGTGAGTTCGAATACCGCACGTGAAAGGGAAATATGATACATGCAAGCCAAAACGAAAAAATATAAACGAGTTTAAATTGAAAACTACGTTCAAACCTATGATTGCGTTGGATAAAAACCGCAATTTTTATGCGTGTGCATGTAAAACAAATTTCGTTGTAGAAGGGTCTAAATACAGCACAAACAACATTTTCCAAAAAGACCATACTAGTATATATATATATACAGAGCTGGGCAAGTCGTTGTTTGACTACCTCTATGAAATACACTGTAAATGTACACTGTGAAAATGATGTTACATTCTAAACACATTTCTAAGCACATCTTTTGTGCCTTTTTTTTTACATGTTTAGGTCTAAACGTGTCTCAGTGCAAGGTGTTTAGGATTGTGTTTATAATCGTGTTTAGCTTAAAAATATGTGTTTAATTTCTTAACACTTCATTTTAAAACGTGTTTAAATAAAGTCATGTTTAGATATTATGTGATTACTGAGAAATGTGTTTAGAAATTAAACACATTCCTAAACACGTTTAGATCTAAACATGTAACACAAGTGTTTAATTTCTAAGCACGACTTTTACAGTGTAGAGAAAGTTTGATAACTATGTATATATTTGTTATATAAACAACTATACACAATTTATAAAAGGTTTTGATATTATTTAATGTAAAATCCTTGTAAGTTTGGTTTTTGGTCTACTACAAGTACATGAATGAAAGGACAGTTAAAGAGGGACAACTCTAAAAAACAATTTGAACTTGACTGAAAAACGTCTGTTTGTTTATTTTGCATCTGTATAACATATCGCTATTGAATATTATACGAGACAGTTTCCTGAACCAGATTACTGCCATAGGACAATGAAAAGAAGGACTTTACTGTTAACTCAGATAATCCGAAGATATGATTACTGGTGAATAAATTATATATACATAAGTATGATATATATCCTGTATATTGCTACAAGTTTTTGGCAGATTTTATTTTACGTCCAGTGTTAAATATTTCAGCAACAATTAGGACTATAATAGCTTTTTACTAAAGGCGTATCCGAGATACAATGTATATGAAGGGAGAGGGACGTACTTTCCGAATTTTGAATATAGATACAGCTTAGCAAAGAGAGGCGAACAACCTCTACGCCCCTATTTCCCCCTCCCACTGATTACAAAAAAAAAATCCCTATTGCCTTAGGATGTTAAACGAACATCAATTACTAACACCAGAGTGTCATTCTGAACTACACTTCTTTTATTGATGTATATAATTTACTTTGAGTTTTACTTATTGTTGAAAGCCATTCTGTGAAACAAGGACATTTTCAATACTTCGTCAGTACTATAGTCATTTGTTGAACTAGTGCGAAGAAAACTAGACCAAAGGACCGTTCGACTTCAATCTTAAGTGACTAGGATTGCCAGTTTTCTTGCGAAATATCAATGGTTCCCTCCAAGCACTCCAGCTTCCTCCACTAAACATAGATTGCAACAAACATTAAGATATACAATATATAGGTAGTAGACAAGAGTGCTGAAAGTGGCTACAAACACAGAATTATTATGAAATATTTGCTACTGGACGTTAAGCAAAATGTTTAAAAAAAGATTGACATGTACAACATCTGCTTAGTAGTCGGTGACAATCGTCAACCCTCGGGTGAATCCGCTACTTTCCATCTAAGTTGGACGAAGGAACGGAATCGGCCGAGTTTAGACGAGTTTTGTTGGCGATTCAGGAGAAAAAAGTTAGATCGACACAATATTTTTTATTAATAATATATACATTTCTTTTGTGATATAAAATGGCACTTTTGAACAATAAAAAAAAAATCAAAAAAAAAATCTGCATAACATTATCACATATTATTTTGATTTAGTCAAACTTTATAATTCCTATTGACAAACAAAAATTTCTTTACAGTTCTACTGCATATTTCCGGTGAAAACCATAGTAATTCTGTCAATGTAAAGTTTACAAGAATTTCAGTCTATATGTCTTGTTGCTTCTGCCGATGTCAGGATGAGAAAAGCTTCAAACAATTTTGTGAAAAGAAAATGGATTTAATATAACCTTAGTAGATTAGAAGGCGAGTTATGTTATTTTTTATGAATACATCATGAAAAAATACAAATTGCTTAAGTAACCCAATTGATACTACACACTTTACATTCTCATATGCATATCTAGATCTTTCCAGAATTACATCTTGTTATTGCAAGTATTCCAGTCCTACACAGCAAAAAGTGCCACGCATGTTTCACGCATGGTAAAGAAAACATGTGTAAAACGTATGTTTTTTGTGCGTTTAACGCATGTTTTTTACAACATGCGTATAACAGGCGTGCAAAAACATATATTAAATATGCGTTACAAAACGCATGAAATATTTCACATGTGTAAATACAAACTCATGTAAAATACATGTTTTACATGCGTTTTACATGAATTTCAAAAAAAAATTTATGACTGATTTTTTATCTTTGGCTTATTTTTTTTTAGTTTTGTAGTGGAAGTTAACAATTTATAAATGAAAGACATGATTGGAACCCCTCCTTTATCCTTGGTTGGGAAACCCCTTTGAAAAATGAGCTTTTGGCTGGATCCGCCACTGAAGAATGTAATAACTTGAAAGTTTGAAAAATAAATGAAAATTACAAAAACATGTCTGCCTAAAATATTTAATATTTTAATTTCAAAGCATTTTGTTAAGCTTGAATAGACAAAATTTACACATGGTTAAAATGAAATGCTGTAAAGTATGTAGATGAATTAATGTGTTAACTGACTAAATAAACATTGTGATATTTGATATGCTGTCATTTATTGTCTTTTCCTTTACTTCTCATCATTGATGTCCTCCAATAGAAGCATGAGAGTATTATCTGACACAAGTTTGGTAAATTCTATATTTTGATTCAGTTTATATTAAAGTTCTATTCGTCACAGTCCTGTTGCTACAAATGACTGGAACTGCTTCCTTGCAGAGTTACTTCTCCTTTTTAATTTGCCCAAGACATTTCCGTGAGACAATTTCTTCTGTAAACATAAAAAAGGTGATTAAGTAAAAAGACATTTGTGATGTTCATATAAGAGATGTTGAATTTCACAAGAACGGAATGTAACTGAAAGTTAAAAGTTCACGAAAGGCAAATATATACTGAACATTCTTATGAAAAAAATGTGCAAAATCAACAAGTTATTATACTTGAAATAAGTAACAAATGCAGTTTTCTAAAGCAGCTTAACTCCTGCAAAAAAAGCTTATCTGCAACATTTATTGAACTCATCCATGACTTTGGCTTGCCAAACTAACCTTTGAATATTATAAAAAAAATTATAAAAACAAACATGAAGTTGAACAATATTAGGATTGAGATTGACAATGCAATTTTCCATTTTAAAGGGGAACTATAAATTCCTGTAAAAATAGTTTCTTAGGCCTTAATTTTTAAACTAGAAAAAGTCAAACACCTTCCTTTTTAACAGAATTCCAATGCGTAATTGACCAAAGCTGATTATTTAACTGGTCTTAGCAAAGGTGGATTTAGAGTAGGGCCAGGTAAAAATTTGGTTGATTATATAGGGAATCACTGAAGCATGACCGGAGCGGGCGCCCTCTTAGGCAGTCAGTGGCCCCCTACTTATGAACAAATGATGAAAATTTCTAAAATCCTACAACTCACATAGGCTTGAGAGAGCTCACAATGCTATTTTCTATATCATTTATATTTCCAAGTGGCAACATGTGTACAAACTACTATTATTTAACTTCACCAAAACATTGTATGGGAAAGAGAATGTGCAAACATGAAAAAAACTGGATAAAATGAAAACTTGTTGCATTTACTTTATCCCTGCAATGTGTTGTTTTGCAAGACAAAATTTTAAAAAGATGAAAAAGTACTAACCTAACTAGATATATGCAAATGCAGTGAAAAATTTGCGGCTAGCATATAGACATAATAAAGGACAGATTTTTTCTGTAAAATTCCTGTTGCATATATTCATACCTTCTTCAGATGAAGGATAATTTAATGGTATTAACTTTGTCGGATTCAGTAAGCAAAATATTTACCACTTGATATCTCTTCTGATTTATTGTTTGTTGGGATGCTGTCCCACTAAAATATACTTTACATATTCTTTTATTCAAAAACAGATTAACTATTAAACAAAAGTTATTGCAGAATAAAACTTCTTACCTGACGAGTCCATTTTTTCTCCAGTGTCGATTACAAGTACATTTCCTTTTCTTTTCTTTGGTCACGTTTTTTAAACAGTGTCTTCTGTCCCAAAAGTTTTTTGTTAATGCATGTATTGACTTGCTTGGAAACTTTAATAAAAAATATATCAGTTATAGATAATTAAACATGTTAAACAAAAATTGTAAAACGAATTTCTCTGATAATTACATCTATACATATATATATATATATATGTGTACAGGAAAACATGGTTTATATATAACGTTTGAGTTTTTATTAGCTTTTAATGAGCTTTCAATAACTGAAAGTACTATTAAGTTTTAATTGTTTGTCTTCATGTTAGATTTTTTTAGCTTTGTACCAATTCAATGAATCAAAACAATTTCTAACCGATTTCACCACTTTGTTCCTCTTTTGTGCTGTTACACAACAGTCCCAACATTCTATTTATGCCTGTTCCAAGTTCGGATGAAATTTAGTTGTTGTTTGATGCAGTCTGCCATATTTGATTTATTTTGGCAAATCATTTTACATTTTGTCATGTCAAGCCTTGATGGCCTGTTATACATTTTTTGTAGCTGGCAGTATGAGCTTTGTTCATTGTTAAAGGTATTAAGCTAAGGTGTCCTATATAGATGCTTAAATCCAGTTCATATGGACATTAGTAGATAGTAATCTCATAGGCAGTCATACTACATTGATCTCCTTATTTTCAATATTATTATTTAAAATTGTATTATTTTTAGTCATAAGGAATATAACTCAAGTTACAATCTAATGTAGCTTAGTTAATAAAGCTGCCAGTGTAGCTGCATTCCAACACAAAATTGTATATATCTTAATTTATTTAACACTGTGTCTGAATTCTAGTCATTTTGCCATGTTTGGAAACCTGGTCAAATGGGCACCTAAGCCACCTTTGATAGTTAATATGGCATAACAAATCAAATCGGCCCCTTGTTAATTGGGGTAACCCGCAGTAGTTAAGTGGGAAGAATTTGATTGATTATATAGGGAATCATTCGAGCATGTCCTGAAAAAAGGTGCCGATTTGACTTTAATAAGGTGACGAATTACAAGGTGTCCGTGTGTTATGTGTCCAGTAAAATTATTTAGAAATTACAGAGTTTTTTCATGTTAATTAATTCACCGTATCGATATACTTACACTGAGTGAGTCTTTGCAAAATTGTTCATTCTGTTAGGTACATAGTGGGGACTGGCATACCGTATTTTATTTATAAGTTGCACAAAAATAACCGCGGGAAATACCATTACACTGGCATGGAGACTCAGAGGAAATTACGGAATCCACATTCATATATTTTTTTAAGGTCCAATCGGTTACATATAATTATTAATCATGTTTACTTGTTTTTATTACTTATAAATCTACGCATGGATTTCAATCATTTAATGCCGTTTAAATGGAATTTTTAATGCTTCGCCTTTGGTTTAATATTAGCCCGTACGGTTCACCCGGAAACGAGCGTTCAGACAGACGACACTGATATTGACATCATGATTCGTGAAGCAAAACGCAAATTTTATGGAAGATATGAGATGCAGCTAGCTAGGACAATGTAGGATATTTTCAATCTAGGACACTAAAGACAAGATGGGTAAGAATTCAACTGTAATATTTTATTCGATTAACATTTCACGAAGGATTTTTAAATGCCATTTCCAAAACTGATTTATTTATCCACAGGACTCAGGAGTTTGAAATCCTATCAATAACGGGGTAAACATATACCAAACTTGAATATCACAGTAGAACTTCACTCGAATCAATCTTCTGTGATTTATCCAGTTTGAGTAAATTATAAAGACATGCACGAACTTAAGTTAAGACCGTAAAGTAGAACCAGATGACCATTTATGCTTACACTTCCGGAGCACCCGAGATCACCCCTTGTTTTTGGTGGGGTTCGTGTTGTTTATTCTTTAGTTTCCTATGTTGTGTCATGGGAACTATTGTTTGTCCTTTTCATTTTTAGCCATGGCGTTGTCAGTTTATTTTCGATTTATGAGTTTGACTGTCCTTCTGGTATGTATCTTTCGTCCCTCTTTTATCTGTTTATAACCATTGAAATGTATATGTCTCTTTGATAACTATACATTTTTGGTAGCGATTGAAACCGGACTGAAGTTAACACTGGCTTGCCTTCGTAATATTCCTGTTGTCTTCCCAAGTTCTGAGATAAACTATCAAAGCACGTAAACAATAAGATGTTTATTTAAAAAGACATAAAAAAAAAATTATATATTATATGGTTCAATATAAGTTATATACAATACCATAAATATACAGTGAGGCTGCCGCTAGTCTACTTGTTAATGTTATTGTAACAGTACCTAAAGTGGAAGCCATAGGATGAGCGTCCTCTCAATTCAAATCCTATTAGTAAACTTTCCTGAACCCAATGAGTGACATCATACTTATAGTTCCTACATGTAGCTAGGGACAAAGAGTCCAATAGGGTTTGGAAGTCTGGCAGATCAAAGTCCTGACAAGAATAATAACATGGCAGGTGGTGGTTTTGGGGAGAAAGAGTTACGGAAAGTCTATAAGTAATACATTTGCCAACTTTTCAAAATGCCCATGGGGTTTTTACGTGCAAGATGGCTATAATGTAAAACAATGTAGTCCTACAAAACCTTCAATGGGGCCTTAAAATACATTTTAAAGTTGGTTTTTAGCTTCTTCTTACTTTAACAAGCCTATGGCCATTTTAAAATTAATTGTTTTGTTAAAAATTATGGACAAAATTGATCTTTCAAAATTATTTTTTGGAGCCTTCATGGGGGAAATCCCCCACAAATAGTGACAGTTGGCAGGTACAAATGTATGCTAACAATACATAACACCAGACTAGAGAACTGTGAAAACAAGTGACCTGGCATAAAATGAATATCCTAATCTGGTTTCTGAATCTGGGGTGACTGGTAAGAACACATTCATAAATCATGGGCTTTAAGGAATCTTATTTAAGAATGTCATATCAAATTAAAATTTTCAGAGAATTGGATTATAAAATTACAGAATCAGGTGCTCTGCAGGGGGCAGCTTTCTACGACCCGCTGACGGTGAACCACGAATATTTGGGGCTAGTACCATGAGTATTGACACAACATTCAAGCTTGATACAGCTCTGAATTTTGATTCTGATCAAATTTTTGACATACATGTAATATGAGTTTCTGACACTAAGCAAATGTCAAGATCTTACAAATCTACATGTATTGCGCAATATTGTGCAGTTAAAAATTTCTTTTTTTAACCTTTTAAAAATTTGGAATTCAAGAAATTCAATGACATTTTGTCATTTTTTTTTTATTAAATCGCTATTGACAGTAAAAGCTCGTCTGGCCTACTAAACAAGCCCCTGTGAACCACTAAAAACAATAAATTTAAGTTAATAATTAAGTAGCTTTGACTACATAATAAATGAGATGCTCAAGCGCAGCCAATCATATCTGCTTAAATGTTTTGTAAAGATATTTAACAATGTATTAACAACAGGAAAATTTCCTAAAATATGGCCTAAAGGATTTATTGTTCCATTACATAAAATCTGATCTAAAAGATTACCCATCAAATTTTAAGAAGCATCACGATAGGAAGTTGTGTAGGAAAACTCTTTTTAAAAATACTCAATAATAGATGAGAATAGATTATATATAAACTAAAAGAAATATAGTTGGTCCAGAGTGGACAATGCTCATTGTTGAACGCTGTATGGTGGCTATGGTTGTTAATTTCTGTGTCATTGGCAATCATATCACATCTCCTATTTTTATAGGACGACTACAAGTTCTGGTGGATGGTCTTAGAAAAATATCATAACATATACATGTATACCAATATGATAGAAAAAAAAAATTCTCCAATAAGTAACTGTGTGGATGATGAATAAATGACAGGGATTTTAACCTCACTGCAATAATATATGATATTGTACCACTTGATACAATCACTTTTTAAACTACCGCAAAAATTTAAAAAATTTTGGTCGTATATTGGTATCACATTTGCGTCGTCGTTGTCGTCCGAATACTTTTAGTATTCGCACTCTAACTTAAGTAAAAGTGAATAGAAATCTATGAAATTTTAACACAAGGTTTATGACCCTAAAAGGAAGGTTGGGATTGATTTTGGGAGTTTTGGTTCCAACAGTTTAGGAATTAGGGGCAAAAAAAGGGCCCAAATAAGCATTATTCTTGGTTTTCGCACAATAACTTTAGTATAAGTAAATAGAAATCAATGAAATTTAAACACAAGGTTTATGACCCTAAAAGGAAGGTTGGGATTGATTTTGGGAGTTTTGGTTCCAACAGTTTAGGAATTCGGGGCCAAAAAAGGGCCCAAATAAGCATTATTCTTGGTTTTCGCACAATAACTTTAGTACAAGCAGACAAGTATTAATAGAAATCAATGAAATTTTGACACAAGGTTTATGATTGACCATAAAAGGAAGGTTGGGATTGATTTTGCACAGTATTGTGCAATAGCAAGAGATTTTCAATTGCACAGTAATGCGCAATAGCAAGTATTTTCAATTGCACAGTATTGCGCAATACATTTTTGTAGCAAGAAATATCTAATTGCACATTATTGGGCAATAGCAAGAAATTTTCAAGAAATCTTTCTTTGTCCAGAATAGTAGTTGAATCAACTTAAATCATTGTTTTATACAATATACAATGTATATTCACTTTTACTACCAACTGATAAATTAAAACAATCTTTACCATTCAGTGATAACAAGCAATTTTTTTTACGACCGCAAAATTTGAAAAATTTTTCGTCGTATATTGCTATCACGTCGGCGTCGTCGTCGTTGTCGTCCGAATACTTTTAGTTTTCGCACTCTAACTTTAGTAAAAGTGAATGGAAATCTATTAAATTTTAACACAAGGTTTATGACCACAAAAGGAAGGTTGGTATTGATTTTGGAAGTTTTGGTCCCAACATTGTAGGAATTAGGGGCCAAAAAGGGCCCAAATAAGCATTTTCTTGGTTTTCGCACTATAACTTTAGTTTAAGCTAATAGAAATCTATGAAATTTTGACACAAGGTTTATGACCACAAAAGAACGGTTGGGATTGATTTTGGGAGTTTTGGTTTCAACAGTTTAGGAATTAGGGGCCAAAAAAAGGGCCCAAATAAGCATTATTCTTGGTTTTCGCACAATAACTTTAGTTTAAGTAAATAGAAATCAATGAAATTTAAACACAATGTTAATGACTACAAAAGGAAGGTTGGTATTGATTTTGGGAGTTTAGGTCCCAACAGTTTAGGAATTAGGGGCCAAAAAGGGACCCAAATAAGCACTTTTCTTGGTTTTCGCACCATAACGTTAGTATAAGTAAATAGAAATCTATGAAATTTAAACACAAGGTTTATGACCATAAAAGGAAGGTTGGTATTGATTTTGGGAGTTTTGGTCCCAACAGAATAAGGGGCCCAAAGGGTCCAAAATTAAACTTTGTTTGATTTCATCAAAATTGAATAATTGGGGTTCTTTGATATGCCGAATCTAACTGTCATGACTGTGTATGTAGATTCTTAACTTTTGGTCCCGTTTTCAAATTGGTCTACATTAAGGTCCAAAGGGTCCAAAATTAAACTTAGTTTGATTTTGACAAAAAATGAATCAGTTAGGTTCTTTGATATGCTGAATCTAAAAATGTACTTAGATTCTTGATTATTGGCCCAGTTTTCAAGTTGGTCCAAATCGGGGTCCAAAATTAAACTTTGTTTGATTTCATCAAAAATTGAATAAATGGGGTTCTTTGATATACCAAATCTAACTGTGTATGTAGATTCTTCATTTTTGGTCCTGTTTTCAAATTGGTCTACACTAAAGTCCAAAGGGTCCAAAATTAAACTTAGTCTGAATTTAACAAAAATTGAAATCTTGGGGTTCTTTGATATGCTGAATCCAAAAATGTACTTAGATTTTTTTATTATGGGCCCAGTTTTCAAGTTGGTCCAAATCAGGATCTAAAATTATTATATTAAGTATTGTGCAATAGCAAGTCTTTTCAATTGCACAGTATTGCGCAATGGAAAGAAATATCTAATTGCACAATATTGTGAAATAGCAAATTTTTTTTTAATTAGAGTTATCTTTCTTTGTCCAGAATAGTAAGCAAGAAATATCTAATTGCAAAATATTGTGCAATAGCAAGATTTTTTTTTGAGTTATCTTTCTTTGTCCAGAATCAACTTAAATCTTTGTTACATACAATATACAATGTATATTGACTTTTTACTACAAACTGATAAATTAAAATAATCTTTACCATTCAGTGATAACAAGCATTTTTTGTTACATCTTAATATTTTATGATGTATTTAAATGAGTAGTTGTTGTTGCAAACTCCATTAGAAATTTTAATTGAGATTAGTTTTGGAATAAGGGAAAGGGGGATGTGATTAAAAAAATTGGGTTCAATTTTTCTCATTTGAAATTTCATAAATAAAAAAGAAAATTTCTTCAAACATTTTTTTTAGAGGATTAATATTCAACAGCATAGTGAATTGCTCTAAGAGAAAACAAAAATTTTAAGTTCAATAGAACACATTCATTCTGTGTCAGAAACCTATGCTGTGTCAACTATTTAATCACAATCCAAATTTAGAGCTGAATCCAGCTTGAATGTTGTGTCCATACTTGCCCCAACCGTTCAGGGTTCAACCTCTGCGGTCGTATAAAGCTACGCCCTGCGGAGCATCTGGTTTTGTCTTAAATGAAAGTGGCCGCATTGGTGTCCATTCTTAAAAATATTGAAAAGTGATGATAACACATAACAATACATATATAAAGGTTGAGGATGAACACGAATGCAGCCATTTCAATTAATATTTTATAGTGTGTTTTTTCTATGTTGTGATGTTACACTATTGTTTCAGATAAGGGTGAAGCTTTTGGTACCATTTAAAAGTTTAAACTCCCTGCAATTGTGTGTCACCTGTCCTTAGTCAGGAATCTGATGTTTAGTAGTTTTCGTTTGTTGATGTAGTAACTAAGTTCATAAGTTTTTCGCGTTTCTTCTTTTTATACGCCCATTTATGTGAGTACATATGTACATGTATTATGGTATACCGTTGTCTGTCTGTCCATGGTCAACATGTTGGACATTAACTCATAAATGCTTTAACCATTTTGCATTAAACTTTGGTGAATTGTTTATATCTATTGACATGAGCTGCCTTTCATTTTTTATAAAGTTTAGATTTTAAGTTTCTGAGTAACAGGGTTGTTCATAAAAAAAGCTGATTTTCCAGTTTTTAGTCAAAATCTCAAGAATGTTTTCTCCTACTTGCAAGAAATTTTGGTGTATTTTTTTTATATCTATTGACATGAACGCCCTTTCAAATTTTAAATTTTTGAGTTACCAGGTTTTATATTCATAAAAAAAGGGTGATTTTCCAGTTTTCAGTCAATATCTCCAGAATGGTTTTTTTTCTTGCAAGAAATTTTGGTGAATTGTTTATATCTTTTGACATGAGATCCCTTACAATTTTTATAATTTTAGATATTGGGCTTTTGAGTTACCGGATTTTATTCATAAAAAGATGTGGAATTTTTCCAGTTTTCGGACAATAACTCAAAAATACTTTCAGCAGCTGTTCTCATGAAACTTTTGTGAATTGTTTATATCTTTTGATGGAACCTTTAGAATTTTAAAATTTACATTTTACATTTCAGAGTTATGGCATGGGGTTTTATTCATTAAATAAAGGGGATTTTCCAGTTTTGGACAATAACTCAAAAATGCTTGCAGCAATTCTCATTGGATGGTTTTACTCTAGTAGTAATTTTTTGGGCCCTTTATAGCTTGCTGTGCATTGTGAGCCAAAGCTCTATTTTGAGGACTGTACTTTGACCTTTAATGGTTTACTTTTACCTGTTTTATAAATTGTGACTTGGATGAAGAGTTGTCTCATTGGCACTCATACCACATCTTCTTATCTATCATCTTCATTTTGGCTTTCACATGAACACAGACTGTGTCTGTAATTGTAAAGTAATATGAAAATAGTTTCTGTAAAATTTTTATGAAATGGATTTCTTTTTATCCTATAGGCTAGTTATCAAATTTGACCTCCCCTATGTCTGGAAGGTACATGTACATGGATGTTTAATAAATTCCACAAATGGTGAAGAAAATGGCAAGGGAAGACGCCCAGTAAATGTTTCAAGTACAATTCAGCAATGGTAAGTATATTTTTTGTATGGTGCAAGATTTTTTTGCTGTGTTGAAAACAATTTGTGGCCTTCTGTTGTTTTTTGCTCTTTGTCAGACTTACTGTATTGAATATATATGTACTTTGTAAGACAACTTGCTTTCAATACATTATTTATGCTGAAACTTTATTACTATATATTAAGGTAACTTTGCTGTTACAGTCTTTGCCAAACTGAAATTCGAACTTTTCTACTATACATTCAACTAAAACATCTTGAAAGTTCTTTCTGTCTGAATTGCTTTTTGTCTGAGACTTGTTGGTGAGACAGAGTTTGGGATTCACTGCTGTTACAAATAGTAAGGAGAATTTATTAAGAAAGATATAATGCAATAGAGAAACAACTGATAACTTATAAGGGGTATACTATACATGGTATATATCAATGAATCAACATTAGTAAATACACAGCAAGAAAAAAAGAAACACATACAATTGCAAGATGGCCCCTATATGGTTTTTTGAACCTCATGGAAAATTGACCATCAGGTCAAAATACAGCTATGGCAATTTAACCCCCTTGTATGGAAAATTGAACATTGGGGTAAAATATAGATTTTGGCTTACAAAAACTGTATATCTCTGAAAACAAATTTAAAGCATTTAGAGCAAATCTGACATGGGGTAAAATTGTTTAACCAAATATTATGAAACTTACACACCCTGATAATATCCACTAAATGCAGATCAAGTACAAATTTGGGTAGGTCACGTTTACTGTTCTGGAGTTATTTCCCTTATTATAACATTATACCTATGCAAGATGGGGCATCATCTGTGTCCCATGGAGATAAAAAAAAACAAAATTATGAAAATGGACAAATCTGACATTTTGATAAACCAAATATTTATAGTGAATCTAGTGTTTTATTTAAAGATGTCTAAAAGGATGGAACATGATGATCCGGCATGTATTACAGCTGATTTCCTTATGCTTGCAAAGTTGGCTTGCTTGCTTTGTTTGTATAATTGTTTATACAAGCTTTCTGAATAAGACTGACATCTTTAAACAATATATATATAGGCATAGTTAAACCTGTATATATATTATATTTGAATTCAATTGGGTGTTATCCTAATATGATTGTACAATATACAAACAAAGCAAACAAGCTAACCAAAGTTTTGCTCTACATGCATTAGGAAATTAGCTCTAACCCTGTATGGAAAAACACCGTCATTGAGAGTGAATGAATAAAATTGAAAATGGAAATGGGGAATGTGTCAAAGAGAAAACAACCCGACAAGAGAAAAAACAACAGCAGAAGGTCACTAACAGGTCTTCAATGTAGCGAGACATTCCCACACCCGGAGGCGTCCTTCAGCTGGTCCCTAAACAAATATATACTAGTTCAGTGATAATGAACGCCATACTAATTTCCGAATTGTACACAAGAAACTAAAATTAAAAAAATACCAGACTAACAAAGGCCAGAGGCTCCTGACTCGGGACAGGCACAAAAATGCGGCGGGGTTAAACATGTTTATGAGATCTCATCCCTCCCCCTATACCTCTAGCCAATGTAGAAAAGTAAATGTAAACTATTTGTACCTTTACCATGTTCATAATTAGTACAAAATGACATCTAATAAAGAATTTATTCAAAACTTAATTTTATTTCATTTATGTTACAGGAGTTTCTGGAAAGCCAAGCAAAACCAAAGGATATTTTCATAGAAAGGACTTCTGTAGGCGAAAAAAGTAGGTATGTGTATAAATATATATTTATATTTATGTAATATTTGGAAAGAGATTTAAAAAAAAAAATGTTTTAATCCTTGCTCTTCCAAACACATTGCAGTTGTTAAAGTTTCATGGGTTACCTATAAATAAATGAATGAAAAGTTTCAACTTAATTATACCCCACGCAAGGAAGTTGCGGAGGGTATAATGTTTTTGACCCGTCCGTCCATCAGTCCGTCAGTCCTGTTTCTTGTCATCGCAACTCCTCTCAAACCACACAACAGAATTTCACGAAACCTTTTCAGATAATAAGGACATACTATGTAGTTGTGCATATCGATGGGAAATTGCGATTCAATTTTTTTTCTAGGAGTTACGCCCCTTTGAACTTATTTACTTTAATGTACTACTGCAACAGTTTGTCATCGCATGTGTCTAAGACTTAAATATCAATCAGTAAACATCTAATTGATTTAGAGAATAGACTGCCATTAATCATAGGATAGGGACATGAAGGACATGATCGTGTACAATGCCAAAATATAGGTATCAACAGTTCGTTAAACTGGTCAACATACATATGTGTATAACAATAATGTTTAGTTTGGTTTTAATTTACTGATAGCAAAATCAATATTTATATTTATAAAATACTTTCCAGTTTTATTCAAATATGTTGTTATATCAAAACAAGACAAATATAAAAAAAGTAGATGTGGTATTACATGCATTGCCAATGAGACAACTCTCCACAAGAGACCAAAATGAGACAGAAAAGCGTGTTTAAAAGTCACTGAGGATATGTCATTATTTTTAAAACTAACAACTTACAGTATATGGGAATAAATCAAATTAAGTTTTTAAATGTATGAATGCAATTTTTTTTTTCAGATGAAGACAACTTCAAGAAGAGTGACATTTAGAAGATAGAACATTCTATTGATATTGTTATTATGTCAACAACAAAAAAACATAAAAAGTTGTGTAACGTTTTGAGATTGCTGCATAAAATAAAAGTAGAGTGAAATCAAATTTTTGGAAGTTTTTTGAAAAATTTATATTCTGCAACAAATAGACAACAGAGAAAAAAAATAGGAATGAAATTCTTTAAAGTGGATTTATTGAATTTTTCATTTAACATGTTTAAAAAAATAATACAATCTCAGATTTCTCAAGACATTGGTTATTAGCAAACCGGCAAGGGACACAACTTCAAAATTGTATTTAAATTGATGCTAGAGGAAACATCTTGTACACTTTTGGGGTTTTCCTTTTCAAATTACATGCATAAGTCAACAAATGTGTTTGTCAAAGTTTAACCATAAGTAACATTTTAACAAAAATTGTCAAATACATGTACAACATTCCACAAAATCCATTTAAGACAATTTTGACCTCTTTTTAAAAGAGTTGTGGTATAACTGCCAATGAAACTACAGAGACGAAAGATTGTCGGTTTATATTCCATGAAATATTTCATATCATGGTCTTTTCAATCATCTTAGTGTCAAATGTACCTGATCAAGGTTTTAGAAACATGAAAATCATGTTACAGATATTTCTTTTGTTTATTGGTGTATTCAAAGAGGAAAATTTTAAAGACTGATGAAAAGTGAAGTCTGGTCTGCAATATATGATTCTGATGATGCATGTCAAACATGTCAAAAGGAGATTTGTGGTCAAAATAACATGAAGAGATGTTGTATGATCGCCAATTGGACAACTATCCAACAGAGTCCAAATTAAACTGATTAAAGCAATTATATGTCCAGGAAACAACCTTCAAAAGTAAACATAAGTCGTCTTGTCTGTGTGGAACATATGGAATGTGAACTAGTAAACTTGACAAAGGTTTTATGGATGATTTGGAATAATATCTTATAATTTGTTTGAAATATGCATTATACGCATGTTTGTTACACACATGCTATACGCATCATTTAAAACGCATATTATACACATGTTTCTTACAACACATGTTTAACGCATGATTTTGAAACATGCGTTTTGCAGCACATATATTTTTCATGTGTAAAACGCACGAATAACGCATGTTTTAAACGCGTTTTACATAACATGTATTTTTCATGCGTAAAACACATGCATAACGCATGTTTAAAACATGCGTTTTACATAGCATGTATTTTTCATGCGTAAAACGCATGAATAACGCATGTTTAAAACATGCGTTTTACATGCGTGGTAGGAAAAAGACGTTTCCCATGCGTTACCAAACATATGTTTTACATATGTAAAACATGTGTAAAACATGCGTGGCACTTTTCCCTGTGTAGTATTTGAATGAAAAGCCAAGGGAATGCATATACATGTAACATGTAAAACTGTAGATATTGTTTTTACTATACGAAAAAAAGATATAAAACGTCCCAATAAATTATACAAAAAAAGTTAATAATGACTTTGTTTACAATATATTTTATTGTTAAAACAAGAAAAATGACAATGTATCAGACGTTTTCAGCTAACAAGATCGCCTCCAAATTACACTAGAACATCTATATGTATACATAGGTCTCAGAGTGGCTTGAATTAAAGAATTGTAAGTTATAATTCAAAACAAAATAATGGTGCTTTTAAAATTGTTTCATGATCAAATAAGTACAACCTGTCATAGTAACGACTTTCAAATGTATACAAGACACCCCTCTCATCATATATTCTCTCTTGACATTACGCATACATTTCTACTGTGTTTGTTAAATTCTAATAAAACTAATATAATTCGAGTTATTTCCCTTATAACATATTTTAATATCCACCAGAGACCAAATAATGTAGATTTTGTACGGCATTCAACAATTAACAAAATCCATGTTGCATAGCAAGCTATAAAAGGTCCAGACATGAAAATGTAAAACAATTCAAACGAGAAACCCAACGGTCGTCTCATTTATGTACAAATAACAAACGATACACAGACATGATAAGCAACAACAAACGACAACCACTGAATTACAGCCTCCTGACTTCACACAATGCGGCGGCCCGGGGTTGAACATATTTGCGGGGCCCATCCCTCTCCTAACATTGTACAGTGGTGTAACAGCACAACATGAGACCAGACTACTTAAATCAGTTGAAAAGGCCTTTACTCGTCAAATCGATACAAAGCACATAAACAAGTAACAAAAAACATCAAAGACACAATAATTACATTAGATGTATGTTTCATTAGATTACGTTATTTTGATTGGCTAAATGCACATCACGTGTTATCCCTTAAGTAATTGCATTACTCAATAAAACTTATCATTCATGATAACACGAGGTCCCACAATAAAGTGCACAGGTGATAGAATTAAATCAAAAAAATAAAAAAATCGTGTTTTCATTATCCTAGCTAAAAAATGTAATTATAAGTATTGAATGCTTCTTTTTGTAACTTCATAGGGTTGTAAACGCGTTGATCGTGCGTACATTTTACAATGAAGCGCGGAAGCGCTTCATACAAAATTTACTTCGGTCAACGCTTTTACACCCCAATAAAGTTACAAAAAGAAGCATTCAATTCTTAAATGTAACGATCTGCCAGTACCTGGGTTGAATTAAGCTAAAACCTTCTATCTGAATCGGCTATTGTTATTGATGGCTTTTAATTTCCAGGTAGTAATAAGTTCTTTTTTTCCATTTCGTCGGTCATTGTTGCTTTTACACGGCAATAGTTTATTGAAACCAAGAAATAGACTATTTACGTTTATTTCTCTAAGAATCAATTTGAAGGCAAATCTAAAAAAAATTAATCCAGAATAAGTTTAGCCTTGAAAAAATGACTGTTACGGATTATTCATGTATATGATCATAATCAACCTTCTATTCGCAAATAAGTGTGAACTGCGTCTTCTTAGAGAGCTACCATTTGATTTTAGGGGGGGGGGGGGTGGTAAGGATGAAATTTGAAATAAATACGACAGGATTTTAGCGTACAAAAACCCACGATGAGACACTTTGCAAAAAAAAGCTGGATAACAATATATGTAAAAAAGGCAGGATAAACTAATTAAATAAAAGGCTGGACCAAATAGCGTGAAAAATAAAAAGGCAGGACCAAATGATTATCATATCCCCCTAAAAATCAAATGGTAGCTCCCTTATAGGTATTCAAACGCCAATATTTTAAACACAGGAAGACCCTGTCAAAAATAAATAATTAATTCATCACTCACAATAAAAAAGCAAAATACATAATTACAAACATTATGAAAGATAAAAATCTGGACACATTAAAAAAAATGGTGTACAATATGATATAAAAATAAATTATTAGTAAATACATATGAAATGTAAGTTATATTTGTAAAACTTTCAAAAGAACATACAAAAAATCCCTCATTTAGTATAGACATTAATTTACGAATGACTCTATTTACAAATAATAATATAAAAGTTGTAACAAAACAAGAAGAAGACGGAAAAGTAAAACATAACTTTAGACAGTGTTTTCCTAGCGTAACTGTCTGGTATTTTTTTTCATTCTTGTCGTCTCAAATTTTCCTGAAAAAGAAAGCAAAATGTATCATCGATATAGTCAAATCTCAACATAGACAAAACTTCTTAATTGTCAACTGTTCCAGATATTCTTTCAAAAACCAACGGTAAGAACATGGATGCATGTTAGCCTTCTGACTGTTGATGTGTTTACATAGTTTATATGATACAAATATACTTTTAAGTGTTTATACCAATCTAAAAAAAGTAAGAGCATGTGCACTATGTACAACTATAAAGAGTCACTGTATGGCCTTCTTCAATTAGCAAGGAAAACAAATCCAATAGTTAGCTATGAATGGCCTCCGGGTGTCAACAATGTGTAAAAAAAGGACACTCGTCAATAATTATAAAAATCAATAATGTATCATAGATACCAGATCAATGCAAGACTTTCGTATTTGTCGACAAAATGGAACTTCAATTTGTTTTGGTTTAAATTAATTTTACTGAAAAATAAAGAAAAACTATTGAAGATATCACTGAATTTAATAAACTTTACCCTTCAATGTTCCTCTCCACAGACTGACACTCCAAACTGTTCCTCTCCACGGACTGCCACTCCAAACTGTTCATCTCCACAGACTGCCACTCCAAACTGTTCCTTTCTACAGACTGCCACTCCAAACTGTTCCTCTCCACAGAATGCCACTCCAAACTGTTCCTCTCCACTGACTGCCACTCCAAACTGTTCCTCATCAAGAGGCAGCAGCTCCACTGTAAATTGTCGGGCATCTGGCATATCACCACTCAACGAAGTAAACCTGTAGCCTCCTCTAAAATAGTCCGTCAACTTTCTTTTTAAAAACTTGTACATGTTACTCATGTACGCGCACAAATTGGTAACTATAAAAAACAAAATAGAAAATTGTTAGATCAATACACACTAGACGAAATGAAACAGTAATGTCAATAGGCCAATCAAGGCACTGGTCATTAATTTTTTGGGTAGGGTTGGGGAGGTAGGGGGTATTTTTCTCTAGATAAATTATTTGATTTTGAACCAAAAAAAAATATTTCAGAAGAGAAGTGAACAAATAACTTGTTTCTGTTGAAATTTGAAAAAAACCCATTAATTTGATAGAAAAATTTCATTCCTTTACATCATCAAAAGTAATAGGTTGTGGTAGAACAAGCATCGAACTTTCTATAACCAAAAGTTAATCAGGCCCTTCCAATAATTGATGTATTCTACTCGACCGTGAGGGCCTGACTTATGCCCAAATAGAAGTATTAGAAGAGAAGCGTATTTATCATGAGTGTATTAATTACTTAGAATATAGCAATGTTTCTGTATTTGTGTGTGTGTGTTACTATATTCTTCAAGTAGTAGTATGCAAATGTTAACAAGATTTAGATTTAAGCTAGCCTATGATACAGCAGCTAGCGGAACAAAAAAGTCGACAAACGATAAGGCGCTATATCTAAAAACGATATCATCATCTATTTAGAACATACGAAAAAAGCTACTTTATGCTTGACGGTGGTCAAGGGCATGAACTATTAACGCATCAAATAATACACCATGGTCACATGGATGATCCTGATACCAAATTATGGAATTCAACATCTTAAAAATTTAATACTGGGTAGTAGTAATCTGAATTTAAAGTCATGTTTCCATATTTACAGACAGATTCTGGTTCCATATTTTGAAAAAAAGATAGGCGGGTCCAGAAATTCTTATACAAGGAACCGGGGGTGCTGTCACTGACTGCCTAAGATGAGGCCCGCCTCAGTCATGCTTTAATGATTCCCTAGATAATCAATCAAATATCTTCCCCTTAATCCGCCTCTGCAATAATTGATCGAAGCTCCATAATGGGTAACCCCTATTTTCCCCCGCCTAAATCCGCCTCTAACAGAACATATATAAGCTTTTTAAGGCTTTTAGCCGACTGATATTTAACCATTATTGAATAACAACATTTACATGTATACATATATAACCGAATCATAAAACGCACATTTAATCAATACAAGTAGAATATTATCATATTATTCGATACTAGGACATATACCCGAAAGAAGTATATGGACTGAGCAATAACGAATAAAAACGTTTGTAGTTTAAGAAATCGAAAAGCAAAACTAAATTGCTTCGTAAATTACAAACAATGCACAAACTCTGGTCCCCGATTTGAAAAAAACTCAGAGGAAAAAAAAAATTATTATTCTGGTCATGCAAGCAGATAACAAAAATAGAGTTTTTGAATCGAGATTTTCCTCATACCTTATAGTTTTAAATATTGAACAAATGATTTGATTGATATCGTTATAGGACTCAGCCCCTCCCCCTTTTGAAGTTAAATGGCTGGTCATTAATGCTTGTACATGTGCTTGAAACGAGATTATTTACTTTTGACATACTTTAGAAATAAATTTAAAAATAGAACGTATTTTGTCGTAAAAATTGAGGATTTAAATAAACACTGGAATTTCCCCGATTCTAAATTTCAATTGTCTTGGGAGTTTATGTTATGTTTACATGGTTTATGTTGAATGTCGAGGCGAATGTTGTGATGAATGTACGTCGTGTATTGTATGTACATGGTTAAACATCCAGCCCTTACAGGAATACATAAAATGGTATTTTAATGATTCCCTAGATAATCAATCAAATATCTTCCCCTTAATCCGCCTCTGCAATAATTGATCGAAGCTCCATAATGGGTAACCCCTATTTTCCCCCGCCTAAATCCGCCTCTAACAGAACATATATAAGCTTTTTAAGGCTTTTAGCCGACTGATATTTAACCATTATTGAATAACAACATTTACATGTATACATATATAACCGAATCATAAAACGCACATTTAATCAATACAAGTAGAATATTATCATATTATTCGATACTAGGACATATACCCGAAAGAAGTATATGGACTGAGCAATAACGAATAAAAACGTTTGTAGTTTAAGAAATCGAAAAGCAAAACTAAATTGCTTCGTAAATTACAAACAATGCACAAACTCTGGTCCCCGATTTGAAAAAAACTCAGAGGAAAAAAAAAATTATTATTCTGGTCATGCAAGCAGATAACAAAAATAGAGTTTTTGAATCGAGATTTTCCTCATACCTTATAGTTTTAAATATTGAACAAATGATTTGATTGATATCGTTATAGGACTCAGCCCCTCCCCCTTTTGAAGTTAAATGGCTGGTCATTAATGCTTGTACATGTGCTTGAAACGAGATTATTTACTTTTGACATACTTTAGAAATAAATTTAAAAATAGAACGTATTTTGTCGTAAAAATTGAGGATTTAAATAAACACTGGAATTTCCCCGATTCTAAATTTCAATTGTCTTGGGAGTTTATGTTATGTTTACATGGTTTATGTTGAATGTCGAGGCGAATGTTGTGATGAATGTACGTCGTGTATTGTATGTACATGGTTAAACATCCAGCCCTTACAGGAATACATAAAATGGTATTTTGTGAATATCAGTAATGTTTGTCTTTTAATAAAATATAATACTGCAGTAACGGATCCAGGTGGAAGGTCTCATGGGTTGGACCCCCCCTTTTTTTATCAATGCATTTCAATAGCGAAACATGGGTGGAACTCCACCCTTTTTATCCTGGTTTGAGAAGCCTCTCCTTTGAAAATGGTTTCTTTGTCCGTTGGTCTCATTGGTAATCATACCACATCCTTTAATTTTCAGTTTGCTGTCGTGATTTAGAATAACGGACTTTACTTTAGATAGCTTTGATCGGACTTTAAAATTTTATATTGCCTTTAAACCCATGACGGTATTACTTTTTTGCAATAATTTATACTATAAGCAGTGGCGGATTCAGAGGGGGGTTCCGGGGGTTGAACCCCCCTTTTTTCTTGACGATCACTGAATTTTAATGGGGACATATAGTTGGAACCCCCCCCCCCCTTTATCCTGGGTTGGGAACCCCCCTTTTAAAAATGGCTGGATCCGCTCTGATAATATATTCAATATCATACGTCGGCTTTAAGTCAAAGATTGAAAAATATTTTTCTTAAGAAAACAACACATTTTTCAAAACTAGGAACATGGTTGTCTTCGCTAGCTTCACAGTGAAGAGGAGGGTAGCTGATCGTAACCCTTGTCAAACGAAGATGGAACATGTGGGCACAATCAGTTTTCATAAGGCGTTATGCAAATAAAAAACAATCAAACAATTGTAGAGTTATCATGGTTATCCACAAGAGACCAAATGACACAGAAATTAACAATTATAGGTCACCGTGCGTCTTTAAGCTACGAGCAAAGCCCATGCCGCATAGTCAGCTATAAAAGGCCCCGAAATTATAAATGTAAAAAAAATAACACATCAAGAAACGACAACCACTGAATTACAGGCTCCAGACCGGGGTTAAACATTTTAGCTGAATGTCAACCCTCTCTTAACCTGAGACAATAGTGTATCAATGCAACATAAGAACGAATTATAAAAATCAGCTGAAAAAGACTCAAATCATCAAATGGATATAAGTAGATATACATCTAACAAATTAAAACACAGAGTGGACGTGGCCGGGTACTTGTATATCAAAACAAAGTCTATTATTAATCGCACAAAATGGAACAGATTGATTGATTGATGGTTGATTAACGTTCAGTGGCAAATAGTTCATGCATATTCAGAACTATAACAAATTAACAATTAATAAAATAAGTAGGTCCTTGATAGAGGCAGTCTAGATTGGAGGCCGGAGAAATTTGAACTGTTACTGAGAAATAAGGATGTTAGTATATTTAATAGTGAAATAAATTTTGCCTTCCAACATGCCCCTCTCAAAAATAGTTGCAAGGGTATTAACGTGCAGTGCGCGCTACTTTCTACACACGAGTCATTTAACGTCCACATGACGGATCGGATATGGCTGCGTACTTGTACATTGCGTACAGCTAAAGGGACACCTAACCATAACAAGGGTTAGCCGTGACTCAAGAGCACACCGTGCCAGATGTGACTGTCTATTCGGATCAAACTGACGATCGGAAGAAAACCTAAGTGCCCATATTTCTATTCTTCCGTTACATTTGGAACTGAGATGGAAGAGACAAGCGACACTGATACATAACTAAGAATGATGATTAGAGTCTTTTGTCGCTGTATGCAATCAAGATATGCTTAGATTAAAAACTATAAAAGTACCGCGAATCCACTTTTATAAAAAAGAAGATGTGGTATGATTGCCAATGAGACAACTATCCACAAAAGACCAAAATGACACAGACTTTTTGTTTATTTTAAGACATGAGATGAAATTTTCCCATCTTTACGAACAAGACATTACCCAAAAGTTAAACATATTTTAAATAACATAAATATTGTAAAAATACTAAAATGAATGAGATATTCTGTGATCTGTCTATCACAGTCCGTTATCATAAAAATAAATGCAGTTTGGAAAATTGCAAATTATTTTTTCTCGAGTAATTTCGTACGAACATTGATTTCAATTAATGTTTTGTTTTTTAAATATTTGTCATCAAGAAAAAAGACTCACCTATCATTATTCTGCTTTTGATTAAAGTTGTTTTTCCGAAATATTTGGTATTTTTTTTAATTAAATGCTTGTCGCACGTCCACGCAATCGTGTATACATACGTTCCTATACCACAGTACTTCTGATATTTATAAACAAGAAAGATAACTCTAATTTATTAATGTTTTAAAAAAGAACATCTCAAAACAATCAAAATTAAAAACCAATTCTTCAGAGAACAATTGAAGGTCTTTCCACCTCGATAATAAGAATGAAATTAAAAAAACGATGTTAGAAAATGTCACTCCTTGTTGATGTAATTTGGTTTTTCAAATTGATATAAAAAAATAAGATTAATAGGTATATGCAGAAGACTTAATTGTTTTATTATGAACAGAAAATGATTTTTAGCAAAGGTCAAAATCTAGAACGTCAAATTTACCTTTGACCTTGACCTCAATTTCAAGGTCATAGGTCAGTGATAGGTCAGTGATCTCAAATCAAAAGACCCAGGTCAATCATTTGTATGGTTGTGGGGAAATACTGATTTCAAAAACATAAGGGGAGAAAACTCCTATAAAGATTAACCAAAACACTTCGACTGAAATAGGTTGAAGTTGCGCCTTTTTGTTAACAGTAATTTGGCAAACAAATCATATCATTAACTGTAACAGTTTCGTTTGAATAACGATAACAAGCAAAATTTATAACATGACCTTGACCTTCGACCTTGATCTCAATTTCAAGGTCATAGGTCAGTGAACTCAAAACGGAAGAATGGATGTCAATCACTTGTATGGTTGTGGAGAAATACTGATTTGAAATACATAAGAGGAGAAAACTCCTATAAGGATTAATCAAAACACTTTGACTGAAATAGGTTGAAGTTGCGCCTTAATGTAAACAGTTATTTGGCAAACACATCATATCATTTACTGTCACAGTTTCTTTGGAATAACGATAACAAGCAAAATTAAAAATTTATTACATGACCTTGACCTCAATTTCCTTCAAATGGACCAAGGACTTCATATCAAAAATTGTAAGCCTCTACGGCTTATAACGTATGAATTTATCAAACAAATCGCCTATCTTAAATTTGCAAAGAGAAATAACTCTCATAAGATGTCTTCCGATCACTCAAGTCAAAATTAACCAAATCATTCTTAAGAGCAAACGAACAATTTGGTGAAAACAGTTTGCTAAAATCTTTTACGGTTTTAGAGATAAAGCGATAACAAGAAAAAGGGGACACGGGAAGATAACTCCTATAAGATAAGTGTTCGGTCACACAGGGTGAGTTTTGAAACCCCCATTACTGTACAACATCATTGGCCAAAAATCCATTCGATATGTTGTAAGACAAAAAAGCATCTCAGACGGCAGAAAAAAAAAAAAAATTAAAAAACCAATTCTTCAGAGAACAATTGAAGGTCTTTCCACCTCGATAATAAGAATGAAATTTAAAAAACGATGTTAGAAAATGTCACTCCTTGTTGATGTAATTTGGTTCTTCGAATTGATATAAAAAAATAAGATTAATATGTATATGCAGAAGACTTAATTGTTTTAGTATGAACAGAAAATAATTTTTAGCAAAGGTCAAAATCTAGAGCGTCAAATTGACCCTTGACCTTGATCTTAATTTCAAGGTCATAGGTCAGTGATCTCAAATCAAAAGACCACAGGTCAATATTTGTATGGTTGTGGGGAAATACTGATTTCAAAAACATAAGGGGAGAAAACTCCTATGAGGGTTAACCAAAACACTTCGACTGAAATAGGTTGAAGTTGCGCCTTTTTGTAAACATTAATTTGGCAAACAAATCATATCATTAACGGTAACAGTTTCTTTTGAATAACGATAACAAGCAAAATTCAAATTTATAACATGACCTTGACCTTCGACCTTGATCTCAATTTCAAGGTCATAGGTCAGTGAAATCAAAACGGAAGACCGGAGGTCAATCACTTGTATGGTTGTGGAGAAATACTGTTTTCAAATACATAAGGGGAGAAAACTCCTATAAGGGTTAACCAAAACACATTGACTGAAATAGGTTGAAGTTGCGCCTTATTGTAAACAGTTATTTGGCAAAAACATCATATCATTTACTGTCACAGTTTCTGTGGAATAGCGATAACAAGCAAAATTCAAAATTTAGAACATGACCTTGACCTTTGACCTTGACCTCAATTTCCTTCAAATGGACCAAGGATTTCTTATCAAAAGACTGTAGGTCTCTACGACTTATAACGTATAAATTTATCCAACAAATCGTCTATCTTAAATTTTCAAAGGGAAATAACTCCCATAAGATGTCTTCCGATCACTCAATTCAAATAAACCAAATCATTCTCAAGAGTAGACGAACAATTTGGTGAAAACAGTTTGCTAAAAGCTTTTACGGTTTTAGAGATATAGCGATAACAAGAAAAAAGGGACACGGGGAGATAACTCCTATAAGAATAAGTGTATAGTCACACAGGGTGAGTTTTGAAACCCCCATTACTGTACAACATCATTGGCCAAAAAATCCATTCGATATGTTGTAATACAAAGAAGCATCTCAGACGGCAGAAGAAAAAAAAATAATCAGAAGAAAAACAAAAGGTCTTTCCACGAAAAGTGAAAAGACCTAATAATCAGAAGAAACACAAAAGGTCTTTCCACGAAAAGTGGAAAGACCTAATTTGCTGTACTATATTTATTCAATCTTATCTACGACTTCGACGTTAAATAAGTCCTCCACAATTCGATTTTTTTAGTAATTTCCTGCGCGTTAAATTATTATTGTTTTAATTCGCTTTCGTCTCCAAGTTCTGACTATATGATGTCATATGTACAATATATAAGAGCTGGATGTATAGTCCTTTTAAATATTCTTTACTTCTTGAGTTTTCTATTTTTAAATTTATTTATTTTTCACATTATTCTCAGTTATTTATAATCTACAAACCAATTATTCTCTATTCAATGTCTCTAATGTTTTTTGTCCATTTTTCTCAATTCTAAATTATTTTTGCCAATTATTTTGTAGTTTTTGCGCTTTATATTCTTTATTCTGTTAACACAATCCAGACCATCCTGAAACACCCAAAACGTTATCCGTTACGTTCGATAATGAACAATTTATTGAAGTGCAACCTGAACTAATATAATATTATATTCATATGTTATTACCATTGATATTTTCAGCCAGTCTTATATGCTTACGCAGTACTGTAATTTTAAAACATAATTACATGTATACATGTAGCAACATTTGATTTGATATGAAAAAAATAAGTGTAACAGTTTTAACGGTGTGTAGTTTTTGGTAAAGTTTAAGTGTTTACATAACATATTGCCTTATCTTTAAACAGTCTATGACGAAGTTTGCCACAGTTTTCGGGTTGCGCATTAACAGTAACTGTTCTTTAAATGCTTCTTTTGGGGAGTCAAAGTTAACAGAAATTAGTTCTCGCCTGAGTTCGTTTCTTCTAGCTGCAGACTAACGGTCACACAAAAGCAAAAATGGGTTACATTTCAGTCAAATCAAATTCGTATACATGCACTGGTCTAGACTCATGTCTGTATTACAGAAATCGTCCGCGTATTTTTTTTTTGTATTTACACTATACGCAGTTATGTGTTTATTGATTGCTTGGTTTGTTGATTGATTGATTGATTGATTGATTGATTGATTGATTGATTGATTGATTGATTATTATATTGATTGCTGTTTGTTCAGCACAGATGTATAATAAACAATTTTAAATTAAACTAAATGGGTATGTTCACCAACGTGACTGGGATGCAATAGAACTGCCACTGAAAAAAGCTGGTATACACATGTATGCGTTGAATAGGGACAGAATTTTGGCCCTGTTAAACCGGTGCGTCATGCGCGGACCCTCATTGGTATAGTGCACGAGAGCGTTGGACTCTCAACAAATTCTGATTCTGACCGGATGTGGCCACAAGGTTGTTTGTTACATGCCATTCGGCGCAGATAAAAAAAAACGATGTCCCAAATAGCATGAGTTCGAATCCTGGTGAGGGAAGAACAAAATATTTGCTTCCCCAAGTTTGCAGATTTAACATTGTCGTGCTGATATTAAGAGTAATTATGTATATATTATGTGTTTTTAGCCATGCATCTACGGATGAACCAATCGTAGTGTTGTAACTTGTTTACGCGTACTTCAAAATAATTATTTCTTTTACTATATCTTAAGATCCCTTACGATCGACAATTAATTAATCTGCAATCAATTCCATCTTTAATATATCATGCGCATGTACTGTGTTACAACTCTAGAATGTACTGACGAGGAAATGTAACGCTAGGCCACCGAAAACTGAATAATTAGTTCAGTCAAGGTGGCACAGTGGTCTAGAGCGCTTGACAAAGTGCTGGCGGTGTTGTTTCAATATCTAAATAGCATGAGTTCCAATCCCGGTAAGGGCAGAACAAAAACGTGCAGATTTAAGATTGTTGTACTGATATTTAGAGTAATAATATGTATTGATTGTTGTACTGATATTTAGAGTAATTAGGCCTTTCCACTTTTCGTGGAAAGACCTTTTGTGTTTCTTCTGATTATTTTTTTTTCTTCTGCCGTCTGAGATGCTTTTTTGTTTTACAGCATATCGAATGGATGTTTGGCCAATGATGTTGTAAAGTAATGGGGGTTTCAAAACTCACCCTGTGTGACCGAACACTTATTCTCATAGGAGTTATCTCCCCGCGTCCCCTTTTTTCTTGCTATCGCTTAGCCTATATCTCCAAAACCGTAAAAGAATTTTACAAACTGTTTTCACCAAATTGTTTGTCTACTCTTTCAAAAGAATGATTTGTTTTATTTTGACTGAAGTGATCGCAAGACATCTTATGGGAGTTGTTTCCCTTTGAAAATTTAAGATAGACGATATGTTGGATAAATTCATACGGTATAAGTCGTAGAGGCCTACAGTCTTTTGATATAAAGTCCTTGGTCCATTTAAAGGAAATTGAGGTCAAGGTCAAAGGTCAAGGTCAAGTTATGAATTTTGAACTTTGCTTGTTATCGTTATTCAAAAGAAACTGTTACAGTTAATGATATGATATGTTTTCTCCCCTTATGTATTTGAAATCATTATTTCTCCACAACCATACAAGTGATTGACCTCGGACCTTCTAATTTAAGTTCACTGACCCATGACCTTGAAATTGAGGTCAAGGTCATGTTATAAATTTTGAATTTTGCTTGTAATCGTTATTCAAAAGATACTGTACGTTACAGTTAATGATATGATGTGTTTGCCAAATTACTGTTTACAATAAGGCGCAACTTCAACCTATTTCAGTCGAAGTGTTTTGGTTAACCCTGATAGGAGTTTTCTCCTCTTATGTATTTTAAATCAGTATTTCTCCACAACCATACAAGTGATTGACCTAGGGTCTTTTGATTTGAGATCACTGACCTATGAACTCAAAATTGAGGTCAAGGTCAAAGGTCAATTTGACGTTCTAGATTTTAACCTTTGCTAAAAATTCATTCTGGTTCATTATAAAACAATTAAGTCTTCTGCATAAACCTATTAATCTTACTTTTTTATCAGTTTGATTTACCACATTACATCAACACGCAGTAACACTTTCTCACATCGTTTTTTAAATTCCATTCTTATTATCGAGGTAGAAAGACCTTCAATTGCTTTCTGAAGAATTGTTTTTTAATTATATATATAGATTGTTGTACTGATATTGAGAGTAATTATATATATAGGTACAGAAAAGACTTATAACACATATAAACATAAGTATACAATATATTCAACAACAACAAAAACAGTTTTAATGTATTTAGGAGGACACAATCGGTGTTAATAATTCGTATAAACGTGCATAAATTTATGCTATCAGTTCTATTTGTAAAAGACATAATTTCATAAAATAGTATAATAATTGGCCGGGGTAGCGTGTCCTTCAAATTCTGTATTCTTCAATTTAGCCGTTTGTTCATTATTCTTTCACCAATTTTTCTTCATTCTTGATATTTTAGTCATTTTTCTCGATTCTTTAAATACTTTTTAGGCCTATTTTTCTCTGTGTTTATATTGGGATCATATCCACCCTGTATAACCCCGATACAGATGAAACCTGACGTTGACGCGTTCGAATCGAACACACCGTGTAAAATGAGTTCAGACATTAAAAATAATACTTTTAAAGACAATCCATTATCTATTCTTCGGATATTTTGCACCAATACATTCTTTGCCATAATACTCATTAGTTACTAAAAGGTTTTTCAAATATTTGACATTTTTATATACAAACATTACAAAACGCACGACGAAATCAATGATAAAACGTGCTTGGTATTTTTAGATATTCAAAAGTTAATGTTTCTCGTTCCTCATACCTTTTAAAACATACATTTCATAGTTAAAATTAACAAACTAAATGAGACCGTATCTTTATGTTGTGTCTAGAAACAAAAAAATACACGTTTTAAAGTGTCTTTATTTTCATGTTGTGTACGCTTCCTTGTCATTACACCTTTTTATACTGTACGCTTCGTTGACACAATATTGCGTTTGTCAATGAATTTTGAATGACATTCTGTATTAAATTATGCTTTGATATGATTAAAACCAATATGCATGTTAGAATTTTTTTTACCAACATTGCATGCAGACAGCAACCCATAAGGCAGCAACCATTTGATTTTCTGGGGGGGGGGGGGGGGGGGGGGGGGGGGGGGGGGCTATGGATTTTTTTTCTGGACAAGTCGAAAACATTTTTCTCCAAAAACTGGAAACAAACTTTTTTCTCCAAAAAAATCCATAGCCCCCACCAGAAAATTAAATGGTTGCTGCCTAACATCCGTTGTATTGTAGGAACACTCTTAGAGGTATTTTGTGCATGTAAAATAATCCTTTTGTATACGAAAATGTAAATTGGTAGGAAAAAGTAAAATCACAAAATTACTGAACTCAGAGGAAAATCAAATCGGAAAGTCCCTAATCACATGGCAAAATCAAATGACAAAACACATCAAAAACAAATGGAAAACAACTGTCATATTCCGGACTTGGTTCAGGCATTTTCAAATATTAAAAAATGGTGGATTAAACCTGGTTTTATAGCGCTAAACCTCTCACTTTGAACGACAGTCTCATCAAATTCCGTTATATTTACAATGATGCGTGAACTAAACAGACCATGCATAATAAATAAAATAGTCCAAATATTGGTACAGCAGTCATCATCGTGTTACAATTTTAAAAGAAACAATTTAACAGAACACAAGAGCATTTATCAAATTAAAAACACATTCAAAATTGAAAAAACAATAACTCGTCAGATGTATCACACGTCCAATTTCTAATTTGATACAATTTTTGAAAGTGTTTACGTGACAGTCAATGTATGGTAAGGGAATGGGTTGGGTACCCGCTAACATGTTTAATCCCACCATATTCTGTATGTGCCTGTCTAAAACCAGGAGCGTGTATTATTCAGTAGTTATATATTTTTTTATTCACTATTTTGTGCATAAATTAGGCCGTTAGTTTTCTCGTATGACTTGTTTTACATCCGTCATTTCGATGTGTTTTATAGCTGATTATGCAGTATGGGCTTTGTTCGTTGTTGAAGGCCGTACGCTGACCTATAGTTGTTCATTTTGTGTCGCTTGCGAAGAGTTGTTTCAATACCACATCTTATTTTTCATATATATGTAGCAGAGTGATTTTTATGATCATTTTATATATTGTAAAAATCATCTATTTGATTACTATGTTTATTATAAAAGCTTAATTCCATATTTTGGATATTGTATATTTAGTTTAAATCAGTACTTGCAAACATTACTTTTATGTATAGTAATATTCACGTTATTTTCCAGTGGCGGATCCAGAACTTTCCCTAAGGGGGGGCCCGCTGACTGACCTAAGAGGGGGCCCGCTCCAGTCATGCTTCAATGATTCCCTATATAATCAACCAAATTTTTCCCACGAAAGGGGGGGCCCGGGCCCCCCAGGGCCCCCCCCTGGATCCGCCTATGTTTTCTATGAATATTCATTAGGGATTTACTTGAATCATTGTATTTGATTGGCTGTTAATATTTCGCGGTCAGGTTTAATTTCCTTTGTTTTGTACCTGTATATTTCCAAGGGACGATAGCCATGACAGTCCATTGAATTTATGTCTGTTTATCTTGACCACATAGTTTACCTGTAAACCTTATATATTTTGGACAACATTATTATAGAATACTGTAAGTTACTTCTTTATTAACATTAATTATATTTTTCACGTAAATGATATTCTAGTAAAGTTTCTATTTGTTTTGTAACGTTCTCCTCATAGCGCATGCATGTAACACAAGTACACGAGATGTACATGTCATGATGATAGTATTTTATTAAGCTAGAAGTATATGATTTTATAATCTACGGTTTATTTGCCACGGTAGAATTGTATTGTTAATTTGCGTACATTACTATTTGATTATTGTCATGAATAGTCTATATTTTATAAATGACGGCTTATTAAGTGAAAGACGGAAAAGTGTTTCCATTTATATAAAGTAATAGTTTTGTAGTAAATAGTTTTTATCAAGTACAAATATGAATGAGTAAAGAATATTTGTTACGACTTGTATATTTTTATAAATAGAGTCCGAGTATTTATGTTCGTATTTTGGTGTCAGGACTCCATGTAATGTAATTATGTAGAACACATGATTGTGTGATGTTTATATGATGTGCCGTTAACCGTATCAGTACAACTCACTCCACAAGTGGTAAGAGTATATTTATTTATAGTTTAGCATTGTTTATATTGTATTGTAAACATGACTTACCTCCCGTTAGTTTGGAGCTTTTAACGAATCGAGAATATTGACATCATAAGTCTTTATGATTATTATATTTGCAACTTTATGATTGTTGTATGATATTATGTAGTTAATTATTATACGTATTATATATTTTAATGAAGTCATTATTAATAAATGTAGATGTAACATTTATTATATACCGTTTGTAAGGTAAACTAGTATTGAATACAAATACACAGTTACACATAAATATATGTCACACAATTCAGTCACGTCTCAGTCATTACAGCTGAACGGAAAAAAAAAAATTACAGCTGAACGGACGTGCTGGGCCAGCTCCCCTTTACCCGCTATCTTCGATGAGGGTTTACAGTTAGATATCAACGACTTACTACTTAAGATGACAGAAACCTATCCATGCCGTACAGATAGACGTAGTAGTTGGCGTACCCGTGTTAACATGCACTCCAAAACCATTGTATTATGGGGAGTGTTATGCCGATTAACGTCCGAGGGCTGTATCCTAGGCTGTTGGGTGATATGACCATCATTTCACTGCCTCACGGCTTTGGTCTTGATAATGCTTCCTGTCATCTTTCGAACTACGTCCGAGATCATCTGCCTGTACTCCATCATCGAGGCTAGCGGGCTGCCAAGCTGACCAAACTGGCCCTGAAAGCAGCCGTTAGTGAAAATAAACATCAAAATAGTAAACAAAGAAAAATCTACTCACCAAAACCAAGACAATATCCACTAACAATATACTCTGGCGAAACACTCATCCTTGTCTTGCAAGTGTAGGCACATCATCTCAGGATATAAGTCGTCTTCAAACAAAACTAAAGCTCCTTACAGGCACCTACTATCTTCAAAGCAACAAAGCTTCATTTAATCAAAATAGCGTAGATCCAACCTGCTTACTATGCAAAGAATCCGCAGAAACGGTAGATCACTTCCTTCTGGAATGTAAGACTTTGCATGATATCCGCATACCATACCTGCATGAACTTGAAAGCTTTCTTTGTAGCTTTAGAAACTGTACCAAATGCTTTAATCTTACTAACGTTGTAATAGACGCACAGCTCATTTTAGATCCGAGTCACTTATTATGTGCTTGTGGTTGCAGATGCAAATGCACTGACAATTGTTTTATGGTAGAATACATATCCAGAAAATTATGCTATGCGTTACATGCCAAGAGAAACGAACTCTTAAAGACCTTACCGTCTAGCAAGAGCAAGAGTCAAAGACTGTAGCCAACGTACACCCCACGGGGCGTACATTTATATTTATATTTTTATATTTTCAAACTAAGTGTGTATAGACATATATATTCATTGTGAAGTGCTCCTTTGAAGGAGGGATTTCCTAATACAGATACAGATACAGATGGCGGCCTACATATTGCGACCTCCACTACTTGTTCCTGACCCACGGCATCAAAACATGTTAAAGCTCACCAAACGTCTTCGGGCACCGAGCCGACCGTGCGAGGGATGTATAGCCAGTCAAGGTCGTTAAACACCACCATATATATACATGTCACACCAGTCAAGGTCGTTAAACACCACCACATATATACATGTCACATTCCGATTTAGTGTATAGACTAAGGTCAAGCTATTGTAAAAGTACACGTGACACCCGATGTCAATTTCATTGAATGTAAACATTGAACATTTTCTACTTGCAATACATTTTACTTGCTATTTAGTTAATAACAGTTAAAGGCATTATTTATTTTATTTCTGTACTATATAATCTGTGATATTTTGTAAAAGTATATATTTATGTTATACAAAATAGCTTGTTATTTATATATGTTGTATTGTCTATTTCAGACTTTATACTTATATACTGGTACAATAAAGCATCAGAACCCTAAGCTCTTGTTGGTGTTACTCTTTAGCATAGAAAACCACCTACTACATATACAGCAATCAAAAACAATCAATGGGTTATAGGCTTTTGGTCTGAATCTCAGAGGCAAGTCCTAGGGGATCATAAATTATAATTGAGTTAATTAAGGCTACAGAATGATGTGTATACAATGACCATGTAGCTTAAAGCCGCCAATAGTAATACAGTTTCTTTAATGTGAAGATGTAAAAATTAAGAGATAATTTTTAATATTCAACTGGTTTGCTTTCTTCAATTATGTTTTTTGTTTGTTTAATTTTTAAGGTATAAAGATTGTGCTTAACTTCCTCGAACATTACAGTCTTTCTACTGTGATGGCAAAATCTAAATGATTCGTAATTCTGGTTACTATATAAGCACCTTAATGTCTACCCACCCATATGCATTTCATTCAATTGTTAACTTATTTCGGAGAAAACCGAAGGGACCATATTTATATATCCATAGTTACCCTTGGCGTCATCGGTAAATTATGCAGTTGAGCAAAGCATCAATCACCAACCTAACCTTTGGCATTTGCTGTGTTTCTTCTTTCATGTCTTAAAAGTTATCAAATAAAAAATGAAACGTTTTGAACACAGTTGGTACTGACCAATTTCTGCACCCCATTATTTGCTAATGACACGCGTACGTAATGGCTGATTGTTGGTTGCTTAACGTGTACTTGCAAATATGGCATGCGTGTTCAGGATAATCACAAAGTAGCAACACATACTACATGAAGGTCCTGGAAGGAGGCCCTCCGGAATTACGTCAGAGAAAATTGGACTGCCAATGGATAAAATGAGGTATATTGAATAAGGACACAATTGTTGCCTTTCAACAGGTCATTTATGGACCTCCCATTAATTTTTTACAAGGGTTCGCACAGTTTATTAGCGTGGTGGTATTCTCTCTACACGAGACAGTGGATCTTATATTCCCATTCGGCCTGGACGTGACTGCGTACTTTCACATCCCACACAACTAAACGGGTGGCCAACTTCGGTCAGGTTTTACTGCCGGTCGAAAAAAAAGACCAAAGTGATCATATCTAATAGTACATTTCCCAGTCACCCTTTACCAAATTCTTTCATAAAATAAAATAGAAAAAAATAAATTTGGGTACAATGTAGAAAGTTTTGCTGTACCTGTTAAATCAAAATATCACTTAACATTATTACAATATATGCACACTTATAAGATCGTACATTCTCTCGATACTGTTTACTTATTCATGTATTTGGCATTGCACAAGTTCATGCATTTTATTACGTCTATACATAAAACCGTTGGATATAAACTGACTAATACTTTAAATACATGATTTATAATTACCTCCTAGTTGTAATTTGCTTTGTAATAACTATCAGTTACTTCAATTACTCCTTTGTGGATATTTTATGTATATGGTTTTGTGCCTTGTACCGACATTTTGAGTTGAGCTAATTGCAACTGTACAATTTTTGTTAATCATGTGCTGTTACGCGAGTTTCCCATGTTAAGGAGAGGGTTGGGGCTCACTTTTTTAATCCCGCCGCATTTCTTGTTGTGTCGGTCAACGTCAGGAGCCTGTAGTACATTGGTTTTATAGATCTGTCATATTTTTTTTCTTCTTTAATGCATAATTCTTAAGTTATCAATATATGACCGTTAGTTTTCTAGTTTTAACTATTTCACTTTTTTTTTAATATCGGGGGCTTTTTTTAGCCGACTATATGGTATAGTTTTCCTGATTGTGAAATTATGTACATTGGACTATAATAATTGTTTTATAAATACTCCCACGTCATTTAAACTTACGTGGAAAGTTGTCTCATTGGCCATCACACCACATCTACAAAGCTTTAGACGGAAAAAACCCAAAACAAACCTAAAATAAAGCAATTGGAATGCCATGTAAGTCATTCGGCAAACTAAGTTCAACGAGCTCCTATCATGTCTGCTTTCGTCCAGGCGAATTTGGACAACATCGGCATTTAGAAGAGCCTTAAATTGTGAAAAGTAAGTCATTAAAGTTTAATTGACTGTACTATACTATTTGAAACTTTATTTCCTCTAGAATATTTTTATTAACTGTTCATTTCATCTGAAATAACGTTGAGAGTCCCAATTTTCAATAGAAATATTCCGATCTGATGTACGCTGGTTAAACATTGAAATTGTGGCTTTGTATGACTGATATTTTAAGTTCAACTAATTTGACTAAGTTAACAGATAAACATTTACAATAAAATACAGAAAAAGAGTCGCCGACACCATCTCGAATACCTTGACAAGAAAGTGATTTGTGACGGTTTTTGTCAACGAAATGTACAGTGATTTTTTAAAAACGCACAACGAACGCAACACATTTGGTGGAACGAACAATACAGTAAGAGAAAACTTATTTAGTATGATATTGCGTTTATTCTAAGTTCTAGGGAACATTTGAAGGCAGGCGCGGATCCAGAGGGGGGTTCCGGGGGTTGGAACCCCCTTTTTTTGGACGATCAATGCATTTGAATGGGGACATGTAATTGGAACCCCCCTTTGTCCTGGGTTAGGAACCCCCCCCCCCTTATTAAAATGGCTGGATCCGCCCCTGAAAGGCACGTAGTAATGCGAAGTATATCTATTTATTATTGCTTAAGATATTAATACGTAAATGTGTTTGCACGAAAAGATACTATACAGCATTTTTTATCTCATAAAACGTATGAAATTGCACCATGTCTGTGCGTTTTGCATCAAGCAGTTTTATCAAACGTTCTATGCAATATCTAAAACTTAACAACTGTATAATTGAATAAATAAACTAACATGCACATTGACATATTTATATATATTCAAATAAGTTCTAGAGAGGCATTCGAAATTGTTGTCATCCCAAATGTTGAACTGATGATCGCTTAGAACGCGTCAACGTCCGGATTCATTTATATCGGGGTTATACGGGTTGATTTTCTGTATAATTCATTAATTGGACTTTTATTCTATATTATTCTTTCAGCTCTATCCAGACCCTATAAAGTGGATCAGAGGTGAAAAATTCAAAAATCGCGTAAATATATAGAGACGTCGAAAGAGCTATTGACAATGATTCGGTTGAAGCAAATTTTAACATTTTAATGTGTCAAACATATTTTGAAGATATTTCGTACACTCGAGCGCAAATTAGGTATCCAAAATTCATATTCTCTTTTGGAACGACTTGACTGACCCCATCCAACACAACCCCCATGACTCTGCAGAGACTCGAAAGGACAAGATTTTGATAGATGATGGCAGTTATGTCACTTATGGTCACTACATCTACTACGTTTTAAATACATGTAATGGTACTCAAACGAAAATTACATGCTGTCGAATTTATTGTGGCAATTATGCTTCCGACGATGACCAGAAACATATATATTGGTGCTTTAAAGCAAATATTTGAGTATAGATAATGATTTATATAGTTACACAATGGTTTGTAGATATCTACAAATGCACAGTTTATCGAAGTTTAATAAGTACGAATAATTTCAACTTTGAGAAGCCCCTTATTTGTAATAATTGTTCAATTTCACTGAAGCACTGCAGTTATAATAAATTATAAATAAAGCTTTCCGGTGTCACTCAATACTAAGATAATTGACCCATACAAATTTTACACCAGATAAAGTAAACCACAGGTAATTAAAACCTTTAGTCTCTCGATGACAAGGCTCAAGACCACAATTAATGGCCCCGCTTTTCGTTGTTAATTGACCCATACAGATTTTACAACAGATAAAGTAAACCACAGGTAATTGAAACCTCGATGACAAGTCTGAAGACCTAGTTTTTAAGGGCTTTCCTCTCAGTGAGGAAAGACCTTATTGTTTTTCTAATGTTTTTTTTTCTTTTTCTTCCAGCATTTGTTTGGCTCGCCCTCCTTCCGCTTCTATTGGAGTTATCAATACCAAAATTAAACCATCAATAGACCTCAACATGAACTTTTACCAGATGAACTTTTATGGGATTTCACCTTCCCCTTAAGAAGTTATCTCCCTTTTATTGATTTTTTTCAACATGGTCCCCCCAAAATGTGTTAAAAGATATCACGACTTTATTTGGACAATAGGTAGATCTCATCATAATGTATTACCATATGAGGCTGCATAGGATTTCATCATCTACTTTGAGAGTTATATCCCCTTGAATCAATTTCTTTTATTTGCATTTTTTTCAAAAAGTATTAGAGATAGAATTTAATTGAAAATGACAGCATGTATTAGAACTGATGGCAATGTTTATAAACATAAACAATTAATTTGTTTTTAACCCTTATAAGGAGTTATTTCCCTTTAAAAATTAAAAATATTTTTCAAAAATTTATAGTCGAGAACCGGAAGTCATAGAGACTTGTAACCTTCACCAATAATCTTAAATTCATATGACCTTTAATATGCACCCAAGGTCAAAGGTCACAGAGTGCAAAAAAAAAATTACGCTGCAATTTCAAGCTTATATATTAGGAAAACGATAAGACTTTGCTGCATACATACAGCGTATAAAATGTTCTTCTCGACAAGATCTACATTTTATACAATAAGCCCAAAAATGTCCGACCGTCTGTTCAAAAGTTACAACGGGATGATTCTTAAAAGTATAGTATTGTGTGAATATCTTTTTAAATCTAAAAGATATCAACCTACTATAAAAGGCAAAGATGATCAGTAATTCAAGACCTTCAATTTGAGGTCAATGTCAGGTCATGATGAAATTTCACCTTGACCTTCACAGTATACAATGACCTTGACCTTGTGATAGTTGAAAGGTTAAGTGGTCCTGAGTTGAATGGTGCTAGTCCTATGTCTCTACGACTTCCGGTTCTTAAGTTTAGTATTGCATCATATATTTGATGATTAATTGTGACCTTGGTGAACTTTAAAATTATCCCAATTCTTTTTCTATAATGTTGTCCTTCAACTGTAGATCATTTATCATTTAACAGATTTGAGATATCTATTGTCGTTTTAGAGATAATGCAGTTTGAAGTTTTGCGAGCGGAGGCATGTATTTCTGAATCAACAAGAACTTTCCACTTAAAATGTTTTAGAAATTGAAGAGGTTGACATAGTTATATGTTTGACCAAATACCAAAAACATTCCATTGAAAAAAAAACACCAAAAAATCATTTTGAAATTTTCATGTTTTGCATTGACTTTGTAAGTTTCATAACTTCTATTTATATCGTTGATATTGCATCATTTTTGGCACTTTGTCAAATGGGGTCATCTGATATATCAAATTGTAGGTCTCAATAAATTCTACTTAAAAATGAAAAAGGAGTAAGTTCGGTAAGTGCCATATTTGGCCCCAATTATAAAGTTCATGGTTACAAGACAATAATTGTTTTAAGTTGCCTTAAAGACATGTGAAAAAGTTAAACAGAGCTGTTTTTGTCAAAGTTCAATTCTAAAACAACGATTTTTACATTCCAAAACGGTCAAGATAAGGGATTTTGGTGAAATATGACAAAATCAGCGGGATTTGAACCAAATAAAGGACCAGGAAACATAGAGCGCAGGCGTCGACAAGCTTAATATTCAAATAAGACATGTTAAATGTCTTCACAAACATTATTTTAAAAGATCTTTGTTGTCGACGTATGCGCTCTATGTTTCCTGTCAAATAATCCTTGGAAATTTACCCATTTTCATTGATTTTTTCGTGAAAAATCAATATGAGTATAACTTGTGACGTCATAATGAAACGCAGAAACGTAAAATTTTAAACAAAATGGCTTATATCCTATCTAGTCAATGTATTAGCTATAATTTATCGTGATATTGGTCAATAAATCCGAATTTGAAATTTACGCTAAAAAAGTGGGCCATTTTAGGACCTTATCGAACATACTCCTTTAAACCTCTTTTTCATCCCAGGTGGACAGGTGGGGTCATTTAGTGCAAACATTCAAATTTCTCAGATGGTAAGGTTGTCGCATATCAAATGAAAGAACATAAAGCGTACATTTAAAATTTCAAATTGACGTTCCCCAAAAATTGGTTGGATGGGGTCATTGAGTGCAAAAAAAAAATTTTCTTTTACGATAGGGTTGTTGTATATCAAATGAAAGGTCGTGATGTGTACATTTGAAATATCAAATTCCCGACCTCCAAAAATTAGTTGGATTGGGTTATTAAGTGCAAAAATCAAACTTTCTAAAACATGGCGTTGTCGCATATCAAATGAAAGCTCATCTACCCTGTGTTACATATATCATACTTCCGGTCTCAAAAATGTAGGCGGATGAGGTCATTAAGTGTAAAAAGCGAAAAGTTTCAGAAGGTATGCTTGTCGTATATCAAACGAAAGGTCATACAAAGTACATTACGAAAACATCACTTTTACAGGAAAGACCTTTCAATTGTTTTACAAACAATTGAGATACTAGTTTTTCTTTATTTTTTTTCTTTTCCTTTCTCATTCATTTCTTAGCTTTTCTGGGGTGGAAATGAAAGAAGAGAGCTGAAATAAATTTTTAGATGTTTTATTTTAACTGATTTTAATAAGGAAAGAGTGATTAGGCCAGGTGCAAAAAGGTAATATTTACACTTTTCGGATCATCTCTTGACTTGCCTATAGGGGTATGGATGTGTATTGGCCAAATTTGTATGATGTAAACATGCAATTTTTCTGAAAATTGCATATATTTTTGGACTTGTACTGTACATTACACACACAAAAAATTAGACAAAAAGAATAGGCAAAACTTTTTTAATGCGAAAAAACGTTATAAAGAAATGATAGTGGAATTAATTGTGGCCTCGGGCCACATGACAAGAAGTTCATCGGTGATTTGTTACAAGATTTGTCTCCAAATATGCCCCAAATTTCACAATTTGACTAATTTTGTTCAGAATTTAACAAATCGTAAAATGTGGACCGGAAATTTAAAACATTAAATGAAATTAAATATTGAATTCGGTTTAATTCTGTCTCAATTCTCGTGATCCCTTCTGATGAAATAACAAAGCAAAAACAACAAAAAATGATATTAAGATTCAATCAATGTTGGCTCGGATACTCCAGCAGTTATCCATATTTTCCCTAAAAGTTTCAATTTATTTACGCAAAGAGTAAACAAACACATTTTTACTTCCGGATACATATCTATATTTTTAAACTTCGACGTTGTAAAGAATCAATCATATACCATCTGTTTCAAAATTACTCTCTACACGACTACAACAAAAGAGATTAAACACTGGAATTCCCTCATTCTAATTCTATACCACAGTCAGTTGACTGCCGATTGGTTATATTATGTACATGGTTAAAAATCCAGCCCGTACAGGAATACATAAACTGGTATTTTGTGAATAGCAGTAATGTTTGTATTTAATGAACTATAATACTGCAGTAACGGATCCAAAAAGGGGTGGGGGTCCCATGTGTTGGACCCCCCTTTTTTGTCGATCAATGCATTTCAATAGCGAAACATGGTTGGAACTCCACTCTTTTTATCCTGGTTTGGGAAGCCTCTCCTTTGAAAATGGTTTCTATGTCGTTTGGTCTCATTGGCAATCAGACCACATCTTCTTATTTTCATATAGCTCTCGTGATTTAAAATAACGGGCAAATTTAATTGAGATAGTTTTGCTAGAACTTTTTCAAGTATTGTATGTTTCTTGTGTATACGATGTTGCATTATTACCCGTAAGGATTTTACTTTTTTTTTGCAATAATGTATATTATTATATATTCAATATCATACTTCGACTTGAAGTCAAATATGGAAAATTATTTTTCTATAAGACAACAACAAAAGTAAAAAAAAAACCAAGCAAACTAGGAACATGGTTGTCTTCGCTAGCTTCACAGTTAAGAGGAGGGGAGCTGATCGTAACCCTTGTCTAGCGAAGATGGAACATATGGCCACAATCAGTTTTCATAAGGCGTTGTGCAAATAAAAAAACAAAAAACAATTATAGAATTATCAACAAGAGACAAAATGACACAGACATTAACAAATATAGGTCACCGTATGGCTTTCAGCAATGAGCAAAGTCCATACCGCAGTCAGCTATAAAAGACCCCAAAATGACAAATGTAAAAAAAAATCAAACGAGAAAACTAACGCCTAGTACAAAAAATGAACGAAAAACAAATATGTAACACATCATCAAACGACAACCACTGAATTACAGACTTGGAGAGGAAACATTTTAGCTAGATGTCAACCCTCCTTTAAACTGGGACAGTGGTGTATCAGTACCACATATTAAGAACGAACTATAAAAATCAGTTGAAAAAGGCTTAAATCATCAAATGGATATAAGTAGAAATACATCTAACAAAAACAAAACACAGAGTGGACGTGGCCGGGTACTTGTATATCAAAACAAAGTCTTTTACTAATCGCACCAAATGGAACAGATTGATTGATTGATTGTTGATTAACTTTTAGTGGCAAATAGTTCAGGCATATTCAGAACTAGAACGAATTAACATTTAGTAAAATATGTAGGTCCTTGATCAGAGTCTTTTGTCGCTGTATGCAATCAAGATATGCTTAGATTTAAAACTTCAAAAGGAATGAGCATCCAGTTTATGCAAAGACATGAGAGGAGATTTTCCAATCTTAACGAACAACACCGTTTAAAACATATTTTAAATTACAGAAATATTGTAAAAATACTAAAATGAATGAGATATTCTGTCATCTGTTTATCACAGTCCGTTATCATAAAAATAAATGCAGTTTTGAAATTTACAAATTATTTTTTTCTTGAGTAATTTCGTATTCGATTGCGCCAATTAGAAGAAAAATGACTTCCCTCCTCCTTTATTTGAACTTGGAACTAGCAGTTTACACGGCAAATTTTTACTTTTTTGAAACATACTTTCTTCGTACTACTGCTGCATGGGTACTTCCAAATATAATGTATGTAGTAGCTTTTAACTTCACTTTATTGTCCATTAAGACAAACATTGAAGGATGAAATGAATGCTTCTGCTCCATAACTGGTACGTCTTGCGGTAGATAGAGTTTCAGCCAATATGGACGGTGGTAAAAAAGCACTGTGTCATCAACATACATGTATGTGGCTATAACATAATCAGCAAAACTTCTATTTTCTTCTTTTGACATATCTTTATTAAATATTCAGCAAAGCAACAAGTTTTCTTCTCTCTCTGTACATGAACTGTGTAATGCGTTTTAAGTCATTTCTCCGGCTCCAGATGCTCATCTTTCATGCTGTAATATCTCCGAACATATGATACTTTGTAAGCCAAAAATAAGAATACATATTTATCATTAATATCTATGATAGAAATGTGTATCTATATAGGTAAACTGGCGCAAATAAGTTCAGAATATTGGCACAATTGATACATATGGATTTTTTTTTGGCGCAAATGATACCCCTGAAAAACAGTAATTGGCGCAAAAGGACTGCTGTCTATTTATGCCAGATTGACAGAAATTTGTGATGAATGACCCCGCGTCAAAAATGGACGAAAATTATAAAAATCATCCTTATCTGAAGAAATTATCGACAAAAAATATTTATATTTAAGATTTAGCTATAGAGATATATATATATGACAAGATATACAGATATTTTTGGGAAAGTTTTGATAATATGCCATAAAGAACAAAGGAGAATTCAGTGCAGTAAAGTAAACACCCATTCGATGACTCAATGAAAAAATGATGAAACTCATTATTATTTTTTTAAACCCAAAAGAATGTTGAAACTATAAAAAATGGTGTTGATGGATAAATGTCAGCATGAATATGATGGTATATGCGTTTTATTTCATGTTAATAGGTCAATCAGTACGAGAGCAATATAATGTTAAATAGTGTGTCCCTTTTTTTTTATGAAACAACGCACGAAATTGAATTAAGAGCACTCTCTTGACCAAAAACGATTCTAAAGTACGGTATCTATATATATATATATATATAAAAAAAACCTTGAAGAAACACGATTCAAAGAAATAATAATGAAAATGAAGATATTTATGTAGCACTGGACACAAATATGCACGTCCATTTGAAGTTGTAACGTGAAAGTAAGACAAAACATTATCGATTCGATGGCACTTCGGACTTTCTAAATATTCGACAAAGTCTTCAGTTGGTTTACAAACCCACCAACCACGCCAAGATCGGAACCCACTGGCAGGTTGTTTTTGATTTATTTATTTTAATTCTAAATTCATTTTTTTTTTTAAATTTTTTTAGTTTTTTGTTAAAAAAGAGAGAAAAGCTCAATCTAAACGTCAAGTAAAAAGCCACTAGCAGCAGACAAAAAAAATATTGGGCATTGTGATTAATACTTATATATCGCTGACTTCACTCTTAGTTTATGAAGATTAGTATGTACTGATTAAGCCACTGATTAGGGGTTATATATAGATCAGTGATAAATTGTCTTCCGACTGCAATAGATTATTCAATATCAGAGCCAGGTCAACCTTTGATGTCTGAATGGATGTTGTTTCAACGCATAATATACTGTCATTTTGCCTCGGAGAGGAGGGGGCACTTCAATACTTAATAGATAGGGGTGTCGCTTGGTTTCTGTTACCCAACCCTTTTGATATAATTTCGATTTAAAAAATGTATACCTTTTTCATATATTGCGCCGGTAAAAATGTTACCTTTTCCTATATTTAATAATACATAATTTCAACTTTGAGATGGTACCTAATGTAATCTGATCATAATTTGTGATCATACAAACATGATAAATGTGCACATCGTTTAATTTATTTGTATAGTTTATTAATTTCGTTAACAAATTCTTTAACCAACCAACCAATACATCTTCATTCATACATTTGTACTTTGCGGTTTAAATTGAATCACATGACAATAAGCTGATCGGTAAAGGTATATAGGAACTTTTTTTCTGAGACAATACCATGAATACCTGTGATTGGATAATTCAAAAAAACCAAAGACACTAAGAAACCTCTGCAATTTTATAAGATGTATTAATAGTAAGCTCACTCCTTCTTAACAACCATAATTTATTTACCATACTTATAGAAAGTATTTCTTTATACAATTTTAGCTTTTACATTTGACTATACAAGTCTATATATATATTCTTTTATATGTTATCTCATCCGAAATTTTGAATTTTATGCATTTTTAATGCATTTTTTATTTTTATGTATACTATTTTTTTTTTAACTTCTCTGTAACCTTTGTACTTGCATGGTTTTGTGAGAATAAACTATCTATCTATTTAGATAGCAAGATTTAACTACGTATACACCACAATCATGATAATGATTATCATGATTATGTTACTGTTAGATTTAACAAATTGTAAAATGTTGACTTGAAATGAAAAACGTCTCATATAAAATAAAATATTGAATTCGGTTTAAGATCGTTCAGTTCTGTCTCAATTTGTAGCCCACGCACTCGTGTGATCCTTTCTGATGAAATGACAAAACAACCACAACAAACGACGATCATGAATTTCAATTAATTAATGTCGGCTAAACGTTTCAATTAATTTACGCAAAAAATAAACAAACAACTTTTTACTTCCTGGAAAAATAAATAGATATAGGTGTTTCTAACTTTAAACCTCGACACTGTTTAGAGTTTAAAAACAGTTTTAGCCAGGCTTTTGGTGCAACTGTGCATTGACTTCAAATCACTATTAAATTGGTTTGTATCTACTGTGTTACATAAATATTCAAATATTCGTATATTTTACGCGACCGAGCTGTCATACAAATGAGACTTTTAGCTATCTACATTTTGCTAGTTGTTAAGGGACTTTCCGTTTTGAATTTTCATTGGAGTTCGTTGTTTCTGTTATTTTACTTCTTTTATTCAAGCTTAAGCGTTTCGTTTCGCACGCATAAAATTTATAAAGTCGGTGTTATTTGTTTTTGCTAGTTTTTAAAAAGAATGATAATCATTGAATGTAAGAAAGATATGCTGTAAACCATGTCAATATTGAAATGCTTAGATACTGATTTTTGCGAGCTTGCTATTCCTAAATGTGTTTATAATTATCATTATAATCAAGGTAAAAAAAGGGAGTCGCCCCGATATTCCGACACCCCCTTAGTCCGACACGGGGTGTCGGAACATCGGGGCTGCCCCGTTTTTGGTAGGGTTCGTATTGCTTAGTCTTTAGTTTTCTATGTTGTGTCTTGTGTACTATTATTTGTCTTTTAGTCTTTTTCTTTTTTAGCCAAGGTCTTGTCAGTTTATTTTCGATCTATGAGTTTTACTGTCCCTCTGGTATCTTTCGCCCCTCTGTTGTATGGTATAAATATGAAAACAACGGGACCAAAACCGGAAAACTAGATTTAAAGCTGGCAGGACATACAAAGTAAATTACTACATGTAGTAATGTCTGCAAAACATTACCCGGCTTTAATATCGGTAGAATTTAAGTTTTGTTATTAATATACGCCACACAGTAAAGTCTTATTTATTTCATTTTATTGAACCTCAAAATTATGATTTTTTTAAATTGCAGGTTTGCTCCAATTGGATACATTTGTAAAAAAAAAAAGTAAATTTGTTATATGTTATAGAAATAGGACAAAATATTTGTTACTTCTGACTCTTATTATAGCTGTACATTTATGCCAAAATTGTATCTGAAAATTCTTTTGACAAACTATCAGATACATTTTGCATTTATCAACCAAGTCCAATTGATTTTCAGTAGTTAAAAAGAAGAAATATGTTAATTTGCAAGCTAAGTGCAGACGGGTACTAAGTACAATTATACAGCTTTATCTTTATCTGATCTCCAGTTAGTAATATCATATGTACATCATTGTTTACAAAAATTCTTACGCTGCGGAAGTTTTTGCTAAAAAGGCTGTTCAGGAAATAGGTACAGAATACAAGAGGATTTGGATGATTATCAATGTCATAGAATCCCTATTGATGAGGATCTGGAAGGTGCTTAGGGTAGGGAACGATCATTTAGTTTCAAAGGGGAAAGGGGGTGGGGAGTTATTGATTTTTCCTCCAAAAAATATTATGATCCCAAATTTGATGGAGAAAAAAAATGTGGTCAAGCAGATGACACAAAAATTTATTCTGAATCCAGATTATCCCAAAAACTATACACCCCCTTTTTTTTTAAGGTTTAATGGTTGCTCCCTTTCGGATTATAGAATAATTGGGAAAAATATTAAGAATTGAGAAAAAAAGGACAAAAAATAAAGAATAGAGAATAATTGTGTGCTAGAATATGTTATAGATATTTTCGTCTCGTGGGGTTGCCGTGGGTTTCAACAAAAGCTATGGTATAATTTATGAGACACCACAAAACTATCCAAAAGATATGAAATATCTGTTTTAACCTATAATTGCATCTTTCGCTGTTAAAAAATGTGTATTTCATATATTTTTGTTTGTTTACTTCGAAATTATTTTAATAAGAATCTGTAAAATAACCCTTTTGGACCTTACACTTAAGGCTTCGCCTACTTTTTAAAACTAGCACGGGCTTCAGAAACAGGGGGTAATCAGTTTGAAAAGATTTTTCGACCGCGATGGATGCATCTTTACATCGGTGACGAAAAAACTGTTTTAGATGTTCTGGATAAGAACACAAGAAACTTCCAGTACAGAATTCTGATATTTTGGAAGATTCAGCTGCAATCCCAAACTTACGTACAATTGAACTGCAAAGGGTGGGTTTTTTTAATTGTATTATCTGTTTCCAAATGTTCGAAATGTTTTAATTTTTTTATATTAATTAATGATTTTGAGGAAATTAATTGCACAAGAATCTGTCTGAGAGTTTGTATGAATTATTCCACGTTTAACTTGAAACCAGAAGCCCATGAGGGAGGGTAGGCCTGAGGGGTCCTGATCCCGCAATCCCGGGCTTAAAAACACGAAATCCCGAAATGCCGGGCTTAAAAACACGAAATCCCGAGGTCCCGAAATTCGAAAAAAAAATAATTCCCGGGTCCCGAAAGGGTCAATCCCGAAATCCCGAGCTTAAAAACACCCGATCCCGGAGTCCTGATAAAGGTCCTATCCCCCTTGCCCATGTCGTACATTAATTAAACGGGATTTCAAAATGTTCACGATTAAATTCATTGACATGCGACGATATAATTTAAAAAAAAAAGAAATAGCTCATTTAGAGCTGGGAACAGTATATCTAACATATATATATTCCTGTTTAGAGTAAACAAATGCTATTTAATTTTTACGGTCAAACATAGAGTAGCCTCATTAAAAGTCTTGATGTCAGCAGTGTTTAATAAACCGGATGTCGATCAAACACTTTTAAAGTGGGGGTGGGGGTAAAGCAAGCCAACATTTGAAAATACTATAAAATAGGTTATTTGTTTACCATATTTAAAGTTCTGTAACAGGGGCGTGCTTCCTGCCCCCTCCATCCCGTTAAATCTAACCCGCCTTGCCAAACAAACGGTTAGATGTGATTTATGTAAATGTAGCTGTACAGTGGAGCCTATAGAAAATCAACATATTTGTAAACTTTATTTGTTTGTTCTGGGAGCGAATCTTGGTTCATTTAAAGTATAGGACAACAGAGTTGGTGTATGTGGGTTCGATTCCCACCATAAGTAATCATTTATTTCAGCTGGTGCAAAGCGGGCAGTTTAGCTTAGTGGCCCCACACTGACTTTGTTGTTTCTATCAAAAAATTCAGGCGGCCGCGGCCAGGTCTTGACATTTTGTTTCTTTTGAATACCTTATACAACAAAACCATGGTATAATTGTGAAAATTATACCATGGATAGCTATGGTATAATTTTCGGTTATTGAGATTTATACTCAGGTTGCACTCCCATACATGTAGGTTACATTGTACAGCTATAGGTTAAAAAAAGATAGACTTCTAGAACTACGGATAAAGAATAGAGAATAATGCCTTATGAAGTGCTAAAATAAAAAAAAAAAAAAAAAAAAAAAAAAACTTCAGAGAATAAAGGACAACAAAATTAAAGAATAGATAAAAATGCCTTTGAAAAAAAATACAACTGAAAGACCCCAAATCAAGAGCCCAATTTATAGGTCAGCATATTGGAAGTCAATGACATTTATTTATAAAGTTAGTAACTGTCTGTTATTTTATTTTTATCTGAAATTTATATAGACCATCGCGGCAGTTGGATTTGATTTTGATTTTTTTGGGTGTCTTAACGCCACTTTTAAGCACAGCTTTTGAGCTATTTCGTGGTGGCCAGTGTTTATTGATGGAGGAAGCCGGAGTGCCCGGAGAAACCGCCGACCTCCGATTAAGATTGAAGTCGAATGCACCCTCATGATTTGGGTTCGAAATCACAACCTCAGTGTTTACTGGCTAGTGTTTACAGTAGTAACTACTTAGATCACTCGACCGCCGAGGCCCCGTTGCGGAATTTGAAACTTTTTATTTCAAATGATTGGCTTAATATTTGTAGCGGGTGTTTATCAGATTTATTGTCTTTCATTTCTCCCTTTAAATGGGGACTGTTCCTTAATTCTTTTATCTTGTTTTAAGGAGGAATACTCTGTCTTCTATACCTTTTAAGGAAAAATTCTCTTTCTTCTCTTTAAGATAGAGGGCGCGCTCGTCCGTTATGGTTGTTATCAAAGCTAAGATTGCTACTCACTATATCAACTATATCCTAAGAATATTTCTTGTCACTTTCATTTTCATCTTTCAAGTAGTAAATTTTAAAAATATAAATCTAAAGAACATATACAAAATTCTACCTCTTAGAGCAATTGATGTGATAATGCAATTATTCAAAATGTAAAGAAAACATTTATATTTACTGTTATATTTTTTTTCTCTCGATTACGAGAAATTATAATTAAAAAAAAATCTTATCTCTATGATGATCATGTCATACTGACTCCGTCTTGCCTTGCCATTTACACTATACCAGGACAGACGATATCGTGGAGTCCATCAAATACTTCGAGCTACTGTAGACGGATGGGAGGTGTTCCCTATTCCCATATCTTTTTTTTTATCAGTTTCGAGACAGAAAACAAACAACACCTTCCTTAGCTTAAAGAAATCAAGAAACAGCCAAAGAAACCCCAACAGACCAGCGGAAGAAGGCAGATTGTGTTGATTATAAATGACAGTCAAATATAAAATATATCTAAAAAATCTCTAGCCACGGTGCAACACCTAATGAAAATAACTAACAAACTGGACGTTGCCCAAATCAACAAGATCCCCTCCTCTGATTATAGCTGATAAAAATTAGTCACATGTACATGTATAGTATATATATATACAGAGTCGGGTAGTTTAACTTCTCATCGACCGTGCAAGGGCTGTAAATCCAGTCAAGGTCGTTAAAAACTTCCATTTGTTCTTGTAACTTTACTTTGAAATACATTGTATATGTACAGAACGTTTGGTACATGTACATGGAACTATGTAAACACTTGTTACATTAACAATTAAACACTAAGTCTTGTTTTTATAAAAGTGTTTGTTATATATGCCTGCGACGAGTATGTGAATGAAAAAAAAAAAACAGTTAAAGAGGGACAACTCTAAAAATAATTTGAACTTAGCTGCTTGAAAAGCTAAAACTGTTTGTTATTTCCATCACATTCTGTGTATAATATTTATTATTGGTATTGAATACGAAACAGGTAACTGCCGTAATATAATACATAATAGTATAATACATAAAAGTACTTATTGGCACTCATGCTAGATATTCTTAATTATTGGTCTCATCAAAGTGTCATTCTACCAACAATTTTTTTATTGATGTACATATATTTTATTATATATGTTATGGATTTTACTTATTGTTGAGAGCCTTGCTGTATAACAAGGATATTTTACAGTATTTCTATCAGTCATGGACACGTCCTTACTTCGTCTGAAGCAGACGAGACCAAACGTTAACGTTAGAACAGGTCAGGTGCGATCGGAATTGATGCCTCGTGTTATTCGGAGTATTCGTAAGCAGAGTGGTTTAATCGGTGCATTACGTTTGCGCAGCTTTTGATTACATTTGCGCGCATCTTTTTGACAGGTAAACTCAGGTAAAATACAAGTAAAATACTTATTTATTTATTAATTTGTTCAATTATTTATAAGTACCCCATCCGTTAGTCTAAGTCTCCTAGTCACCTATTTTTAAAGAATTCAATCAGTAATATTTTAGGGAAAATACTGGTAATAATGCTTATTTATTTATTACTTCGTTCAATTATTTACAAGTATCAGTACCCATTCCGTTAGTCTAAGTCTCCCAAGGCAGGAAAAAGGAGATAAAGCCGCATTTTTTTTTTTGATTTTTGGATATAATTCAATAAGTCAAAGTTGTATGCCAGATTAAAAATAATCTGTGACATAGCCCATTTATTGTTACTTGACCTTAAGCTATAACGAGGTTTAAAATTAGTTTTAGAATTCAATATGAACAATATATAATTTGAATTAACAAACTATTTCAAAATTGATGGTTGATAGTCATATCTGTTATGACAATACCCCAAAAAATATAGTCATTTATAATTTAATATATCTTTATTTATACTTTTACCTGAGATTACCTGTGAAATGAATGCGCGCAAACGTAAAAAATTTTAATCCCCAAATGCGCACAAACGTAGTGCGCCCGGTCTAATTGCTTCATCTTCTGAACCACTAGTCTGTCAGCAGTGAAGTTGTGAGTTCGAAACCTGCACGTTCGACTTCAATTTTAAGTGACTAGGATTGTCAGTTTTCTTGCCAAATATCGATGGTTCTCTCCAAGCACTCCAGCTTCCTCCACAAAACAAAGATTACAACAATATATACTATATATATATATATAGCTAGTAGACAAGAGTGATGAAAGTGGCTACAAACACAAACGTCCAATCAACCAATCTTATATATGAATATGGATAGAACGGATGTAAAGTTTTTGGTAAAACAACCATTTATAGACTTGATTTATATCATTACATGCATGAAATATTTGCTACTGGACGTTAAGCAAACTGTTTAAAAAAAGATTGACATGTACAACATCTGCTAAGTAGTCGGTGACAATCGTCAACCCTCGGGTGAATCCGCTACTTTCCTTCTATGTTGGATGGAGGTACGGAATCGGCCGAGTTTAGTCGGTGAATCAGGAGAAAAAAGTTAGATCGACACAATATTTTTTATTAATAATATATACATTTCTTTTGTGATATAAAATGGCACTTTTGAACAATAAAAAAAAAATCAAAAAAACAAATTCTGCATAACATTTATCACATTTCATTTTGATTTAGTTAAACTTTATAATTCCTATTGACAAACAAATATTTCTTTACAATTCTACTGAATATTTCGAGTGAAAACCATAGTTATTTAAACAGTAATATTCTGTCTTTTTAAGTTTACAAGACTTTCATTCATGTGTATTGCTATTGGTATGGTTAAAACGGAATACAGCCTATGTCAGGATGTTAAAAGCTTCAAACAGTTTTGTGAAAAGATAATGGATTTAATATAACCTTAGTAGATTAGAAGCGAGTTATGTTATTTTTTATGAATACATCATGAAAAAGTACAAATTGTATTAGTAACCCAATTGATACTACAAACTTCACATTGTCATATGTATATCTATATCTTTCCAGAATTACGTTTTTTTCTTATTGTAAGTATTCCAGTCCTAGTATATGAATGAAAAGCCAAGGGAAGGTAGATACATGTACATGTAACATGCAACACTGTACATATTGTATTTACTACATGAAATGATACAAAACGTCCCAATAAATTATACAAATACTATAGATATTTATAGCAGTTGATATGGACTTTAATAGTTTAAAATACATTTAATTGTTGAAACAAGAAAAATTACAATATATAAGACACAAATTGTCAACTTACAAGATCGCCTTTAAAAATACTAGAACATCTATATCTATAGGTCTCAAAGTGACTTGAATCAAAGAATTGTAAGTTATAATAATTTAAAACAAAATAATGGTGCTTTAATTGTTTTATCATCATAGCATAGTAACGACTTTCAAATGTATAAGACACTCCTCTCCTTTTCCATATTCTGTGTTTGTAAAAATCTATTGAAAATAAAATAATTCGAGTTATTTCCCTTATCTCATAAAATAGTCAGCGTACCGCATTTAACAACTAGCAAATCCATATTACATAGCAAGCTATAAAAGGTCCAAACATAAACATTAAAAACGTAAATAAATTCAAACGAGAAACCCGAACGGTCTCATTTATGCAAAAAAAGAACAAACAAAAACTATACATGATATGCAGCAACAAAAGACAACCACTGAATTACAGCCTCCTGACTACACACAATGAGACGGCCCGGGGTTGAACATATTTGCAGGGCCCATCCCTCTCCTAACATAGATTTGACTGTTACAGATTATTTATGTATAGGATCATAATCAACCTTCTTTTCGCAAATTAGTGTGAACTGCGTCTTCTTAGAGAGCTACTAATTTGATGTTAGGGGGGAGGAAGTGGTAAGGATAAAATTTGAATAAATAGGACAGGAGTTTAGAGTTAAACAAAAAAAAACCATGATGAGACACTTTGCAAAAAAAAAAAACCACCAGGGTAACAATATATGTAAATAAAGGCAGGATAAACTAATAAAATAAAAGGTAGGACAAAATAGCGTGGAAAAGGCAGGACAACATTTTTATCATATCCCCCTAAAAATCAAATGGTAGCTCCCTAATATAGTTAGGTATTCAAACGCCTGTATGTTTAACACAGGAAGACTCTGTCAAAAATAAATAATTAATTCATAACTCACATAAAAAGCAAAATAATGAAAGACAATAATCTGGATACATTAAAAAGAAAGGTGCACAATATGATATAAATATAAATTATTAGTAAATACATATAAAAATATAAAATGTAAGTTATATTTGTAAAACGTTCAGTGAAACATACAAAAAAAAACTTTTGTATAGACATTAATTAACGAATGGCTCCATGTACAATAATGATATAAAAGTTCGAACAAAGCAAGGAGAGACGGAAAAGTAAAATATAACATCAGACATTGTTTTCATATCGTAACTGCGCATGCCTGGTATTTTTTTCATTCTTGTCTCGAATTTTCCTGAAAAAGAAAGCAAAATAAATATGACCATATCTCAACATAAACAAAACTTCTTATTGTCAACTGTTCAAGACGAATATTCATTCAAAAAACACAGGTAAGAACTCTAGCATTCTGACTGTTCGTGTGTTTACGTCGTTTAGATGATACAACCATACTTATTAGTGTTTATACATTTTTTTACCATTCTGTTTTCAATAATCTAAAGAAGAGCACACAATCAGTAGTCACGGTGACTACTTACACCACTCGACCATTGAGGCACCTGAAAACATTGTGTAACATAGAGTTTCTGTCAATAATTATATATAATATTTAATTATTCATCATAGACAAGCCTATTCGTATTTGTCGACGAAATTGGGAACTTCATTTGTTGTTTAACTTTATTGATAAATAAAGAAAACTATTTCAGACTATCTTATAAACTTTACCCTTCAATGTTCCTCTTCAAAGACTGCCACTCCAAACTGTTCCTCACCAAGAGGCGGAAGTTCCACTGTGAATTGTCGGGCATCTGGCATATCACAACTCAACGAGGTAAACCTGTAGCTTCCTCTAAAATAGTCCGTCAATTTCCTTTTTAAAAACTGGTACATTTTACTCATGTACACGCACAAAATAGTAACTACAAGACAAAAAATACTAGTTTATCATTGTTTTATTAAAAGACACGGAACGAAATGAACATATTTCAGTAATGTTAATGCGCCAATACAGCACCGATCATTTTAATCGGCAATTCTTCAATCAATCGATCTCTCTTACTCTACTTCAATCCGTTATGTTGTCATAGGGAACATGTGTACTAAGTTTCAAGTTGATTGGACTTCAACTTTACCAAACACTACCTGGACCATAAACTTGATCATGAAGCGGGACAGACGAACGAACGGACGCACGAACGAACGCACAGACCAGAAAATATAATGCCATAAATGGGGCATGAAAAGACCTTGTAACGTAGATGGATATAACAACACATAAACTTTTCAGTTTATAGATGATTAAGAAATAAAAGCAATGAATTATATAGTGTTGTGTTTTCTTTTATAAGCAGCATGCAAGTTTTAAGAAGATTTTAGTGTGAGCTATAATTTATTGTTGACTTATGATACTCCCTCAGTCTATAAATGAAAAGTTTAAAAATGACAATAACAAAATTTCTAAGCGTCAACAATAAAAAAAAAAGCCATACTAGTTTTAATAATTCAAAATTAAACCGAAAATAAAACTTGTAAATAACAGAAACATTAGCCGTTGATATGATGCGAAATTATTTACTTGTGACATAATTTATTAGGAAGTCATATAGTGCCTAACAAGATTTTGTGAGGTAGACGAAATTGACTTTAAAACGATCGTATTGACTTTTGATGTCCAAAAATAGGCAGATCGGACATATTTTGACTTCATATACCTACTACTTAAGTTTGGGAGTTATTGTAATTAACATATTCCAATGAGACTGAATAATGCTTTTTTTTGTTATGATAAATAATAACTTTACCTGCCGTAGCTGTGCGTAAAATGTATTTCGGCATTTCTCTTAAGAAAATGACTTGTTTAATGGAACAAAACGTCTTATTTTTAAACTTTTTCTTTTATCTCCACAATAGGCTTTTAAAAATAATCTATCAACTGTGTAGTCGGAAAATTTTGTGAAAATAGAAGAAGTGGCAATTCTTACCTTTCATACCTTAACTTTCATTGATAAAATATAATATTGACTCGTCCAGTGTCCAGTTTGAAGGTCATTTTAGTTACCGTACACATGCATGCACGTTCTTATTATCAATAGTCATGTATGAAAAGCATAAACAAGTTTGAAGGTAAACTAATTACAAGTTAATCCAATCAAATTGCGTACGAATTAATAACAATGACCAGTCCACATCATAAAAAATAATAGGGGTAAACTGGGTAGGGAGAAAATGTCAGATATTTTAAGTTCATTATTTTGCAATAACGAATAAAAATTTGTAAACCAAAAGATTTGCTATAATTCCATAAACATGTCGTTCTTTATTGGTATAGTTTTTGGATCTTTCATTTGCGTATTTAAGGCTGTAGAAAGTTTGGGCTTCAAAAGTCAACATAATTATTGACTTTATACAGAAAATTCGCCTTTTTAAAACATTGAATGTTTCAAGAATAATACGCGACAACAAAGTAAAATCATTTTTTAAAACACTGCAAAAATAATCATACAGATTGATGCAGTGGTATTGTCATAAATTGTGTTGGAGTGAACAGTGGTACAGCAAACGTCGAATTCCCACCAAAATTTAAAAATAAGATGTGTTAATCTATTTTAACATTCTATTTTTACATTCGGGAATATTAGACATGTTAGAATAGACTCGAATAGAAATCAATATGCAGGGGCGGATCCAATTTTAAAAGGAGAGTTCCCATTCCAAGACAAAAAAGGGGTCAACTATATGTCCCCCTGGATCCGCCGCTGATGTATTTTATTTATTGGTTAGATAAAAATACATTTTTTGTTGATTTTTAAAACCAATTTAAAAATAATAATGCCAATACAGTTAGTCACATATAAGGTTTTTGAAATTCAAGCAACAACTTTTGAATTAAAAGAAATCGTGAAAATATTCTGCCATTGTCTATACAACCGACATTGTATAAGCACATATAAAATAGATCTTTTCCAAAGACGAACTATATATATACACTAATATCAGCAAAACAATGTCAAATATGCAATTTTGCTGAAGCAAATTTTTGTTCTTCCCTCGACGGGATTCGAACTCATGCTCAGTCTATGTTGTCGGATGGTCTAGAGCGAGGGACACATATTTTCGAAAATCTATATATAATTTAATATGGTCATAAACAAGCTTTTGTCCTAAGTTCATAATACTCTATGAAGTTTCAACAAAGCTGTTGATTAAAAAAAAATGATCACAGACTAGACCAAGATGTCGACGCCGACGGCGAAAGCTAGGACTGCTATGTGTCACTTAGGCGACATAAATGTCGTATATATGCTCGGCGAAAACCATCAGTCCTAGATATAACAGGGGCGGTTATAATTGAATGCATACTAGCATGCATTTGGCAAATAGTCCAACTGTTTGCAACGCGAGATGCCAGAGATCGATTGATTGATGGTTGATTAACGTCCAGTAGCAAATATGTCAAGCATGTTCAGGACGAGAACAAATAGCAACAAGTACATAGATACGTTGTAACTAGATCCGTCCTGGATGGACATCGGTGATATTTGGACTATCACCGGAAAATGAGGATATATTTTGCGTTGCAACAGGCCACCTTCTGACTCCTCAAATAGTTGTTGCAAGAGTTCTTAGCGTGCAAAAAAGTGTAGTTACATCTTTTCACGATACATCGGGATTAACGTTCACGTTCTGACCAAACGGGGTTGCGTATTTGTAAATACAAAATGGACACTCTAGTTCTGCACGTGTGTTACAGTCGTTTGGATGAAACTCCTTAGTTGACTATGTTTTTTCGAGCTGCTCTATCATATCCTCAGTTATGTGCTATTTATATATTTATATAATAAAATATATAACACAAATCAGTTTAAAATGCTTAGATGAAATACATTAAACGATAATGATCATCCAGTTCTGACATGAGAGGAGATTTACCCATCTTACCAAACAACGGTCAAAGCATATTTTGATAAACAGATATATTTATAATTAAATACTAGTATGATCTGTCTATCACATAACTTTATTATACAAAATTGCAGTTTTCAATTTTCCAAAATGTTTTTTTTTTAGTAATTTTGTGGTCGAACATGATTCCAATTAATGTTTTGTATTCAAATATTTGTCATTAAGAAAAAAAACACCTTACCTTCCATTATTCTTCCTTTGTTGTTAAAAGATGCTTTACAGAAATATTTGGTCTTGATTGGTTTTCTGATTTAATTGTTACAATTAGTCGATTATAAAGAATCCACTACTTTCAAACAACAAGGAAGGTAACTCTAATTTTATAATGTTAAAAGAACATCTCAAAACAGTTTAAAATATATTGTAAGCATTCGATGATCGTCTTAACGACTGTGCATTTTCTGTTTTCGACATTCAATAGGGGGATCCAGGGAGAGGGGGTCCGGGGGTTGGAGCTTCCCTTTTTTTGGACGATCAATGCATTTAAATGGGAGCATATAGTTGGATCCCCCCTTTTACTCTGGGTTGGAACTCCCCTTTTTAAAATGGCTTGAACCGCCCCTGCATTCCATGATTAAAAAAATGTAGTAAGTATCTGCGCGTTAAACTCTTATTGTTTTGAGTCGCTATCATTTTTCATTCCACATTCTGGATATGATGTCATACATGTATGTATTTATAATTGCTGTATGTAGGACCTATACCTTCTTTATTCTTTGAATTTTCTTTTTCCCTATAGTTATAATATAATATGTGTTTTTAGCCGTGCATCACCGGATGGAACAGTCGAAAATTGTCACTTGTTTACAATTACTGTCCCACTTCAGGTTAAAGATTTTGCGTAAGATATATAGCTTTGATGAAGTTGAAGTCCAATCAACTTGAAAATTAGTACACATGTTCCATTTGGTATGATCTTTCTAATTTTAATGCCAAATTATATTTTTTACCCAATTTCACGGTCCATTTAACATAAAAATGATAGTGCCAGCGAGTGGAGCATTCGTTTATTTTTAGACCTATTTTTCTCCATGTTTTTTGATGGGGATAGTTTGCTGTATAATTAGCACATTATTTTTTTATTCGTTCAACCATGTCCAGGCCCTACTAATTAAGTGGATCGATCCATCAGCGGTGAAAAATACAAAAATCGTATAGATATATGGAGACATTTAATAAAAGCGCTATAAACAATGATTTGAGTGAAGCATATTTACTTTTTAAGGTGTCAAACATATTTTGGATGTCTTCCTACACCCGAGCGCAAAATAGGTATTACTTTCCAAAATTTATATTCTCTTTTGTAACGGCATGGTCACTGGCCCCATCCAACCCCATCCCTATGACTTACAAATGTAGCAAAGACTAAGAGGACGATATTTTGATAGATACTGGCAGAGTTACGTTGTGTCAGTTATCAGTTTATATTTATATGAACCAATGGTTTTACATCTAAAAATGCACAACTATATGTGGCTTTTTAAACAGTTCATCGAAGTTTAATAATGACGTATAATTTCAACTTTGAAATGGCCCCTGATTTTAAATATTCACAAGGACGTCAAAAAGACTGTAACAGAGTATCACAAAAGAATCACAAGAATGCATAAGGGAAATTTACTTTTGTTAACCTTGACGGTATATTTAGTACCGCGATCACATGACAAAAAGCTCATCTGTGATTTGTTAGGGAACATTTTTCTCCAAAATACGACCCAATGTTCAGTTAAAAAATTTTCTCCAAAATACGACCCAATGTTCAGTTAAAAAATAACAATGTAAAATGTGCAATTAAAAAAGTTTAACGTTTTATATCTGAGACTATATAGTAGTCTCAGTTTATATAAGATTGAAAATTGGATTGGGTTTAATTCTGTAGAACACGAACTGGTGATCCCGTTTGGTGAAATAACTAAGCAAACACAACGAACAATGATCAAACAATTCAATCAATGTTAAATAGTTTCAATACGCAATATATACAACAAACATATCATGGTTTACTTCCTGGATAAATAAAATCGTATCTATATATAGGTGTTGCTTATTTTTAAAACTTCGACCAAGAACAACTATTTAAAAATTACTCTCTACACGACTACAAACAGGCCTTTGGTGCAGATCTGCTGTGGCTGCACTGACATGAAATCATTTAACCAAATCAAATAAAACTTTTTATTGCCATATAAACATGATAAACCAACTTATATGATTTGTGACAAAAACAATGAACTTGCTTTCAAAGATTTCACGAGTATACACTAATGATATTTTCATTGTTAAATTGGTTTGCATCTAATGCTTTACAAAAATTTTCATATTTACATAATAGTTCTTGAATAACTGGTCATTGTCGTGATATATGGACTGCCCACGAAACAGTGGTAATGACTGAGCCGAAGGCGAGGTCATTATTGCTGTCACAGTCAATACAACTGTCATACGGGCAGTCCATATATCATTATAATGACCAGTTATTCAAGAACTGTTATGCTTATTTCATTGAAGAACCCTGTTTTTAAAAATTCTCATAAATTCAAAATGTCCAAAGCAAACTCGAGTAATTGTACGTTTTCTATGACAAAGAGTGAAGACCAGTCGTAGTAATACTTCCATTCATTTTAGTGCATTTTTTCAGTATACGAATACTCGGTCAAGTTCACTATAATTTCAAGTTATAATTTACCAAAACATATGGTTTACAATTCAAGAACTTATAAAAGTATAATATTGAAAACAGGAAAATGTTTTATTTAAGGGACATCTCTATAAACAGAGAAACCACGCCCCAACGGTCATTAACAGACGGAAACCACGCCCCACCGGTCATTATCATGTAAAAATCCGTTAACGACCGGTTTTCTGGTCCGTTTCGTTTTTTTAATGACCGATGGAGTTTATTACTGAAGAATAATGAATGTCATGTGACCCCTTTTTATCCAATAAGAGAATTTATCTGATCCTCAACCGATATGAAATAAATTTGTATAGTGTTAAGGGGGCTCCTGGGTATAAATCAATTTTTTTCTAATATACTATTAGGATTTCGCTATATTTTTTTATAAATGAACTTTATCATATACTTAAAAGAAAAATGAAATAAAAAAATGGGGTCACCGTTCATTTACGCTCACAATCTGCCTCCGGAAGAAGCATACATTTTTGTTAGTGTCATTTTTTTTCTGTTGAGCTAATAGGAGAAATAGAGGTAATATCGAAATAAAAAAATAACCTAATTACAGAAATCGCTTAAATTTCACAATTATTTAGTTTATGTACATCTTATTTGAAAACATTAATAAAAAATATAGGTCACCGATGAGTTAAAAAAGATATTTCAAATTTAATGCAAAAAATGGCATTTTTGCACCAAAGAGGGATAATTTGGAGCTTTTTCAATGATATAAACATTTAAAAAGTCATCTGGGGTCAAACCGAATCGTGTTTTTGGGTTGATTTTTGTACCATATCATAAAGTAATAACTAATAGTGTAATAAATAAAATTTGTAATGAAAAAATAAAGGTTTAATTTTTTGCTGAAATTTTTGTATCCACGAGCCTCCTTAATATGTTTATCTTTTTAATACTGGTTAATGAAATCATTACAGTGTGTACTGGCTGGTCATTATCGCGTATGATACGATTTTGACACGCCTACTTAGCTAATGAATATGCATGAATTAGAACAGCACGTGTAGCCAAAAACTGAGAGTTGTAGATTTGTAGCATAACCGTACATATGTAGTTTTGAAGAATACAGAATAGATACAAAAATATGTTTTTAATATTAATATCCGAGCAAGTAGTTTAAACATATTTATTTCCATGAAGTAAGTAAAACACGGATCTATCTTGGTGGAGGACTCAAATTGTATATATTAATATTGTGACTTTAATTTTAAATGTTTACATGAATAACATACGCAAACAATTGTCGAAAATTGAAGAAATTCCGTATTTAAACAATAATTTAACAAGTGTTCCGGTTATTTTATCTGACAGCAAAGGTCGATGTTTACAAAATCAACTTAATTTCCGAAATTCAATTAAATGGTGTTATAAATCAGGAGCTACAAAGGAACAGTTTAATTTTTAGAAGCAAAATTTAGCAGAACTTATAAATCAATATACTAACGTTACATTGTTTTTGTGGTTAGGGACGAACGATTTAACTAAGAAACGGGATGGCAGTATTTCTTTGACAAGTAGTGGGAATGACAGTGTAAATCATATTTATTCGATCTACAAAGAAATTTACTTTTTCGTTCGTATTAAATTTCGAAAAGGTCAAACTTATTTATATAGAAGTTCCGGTATATTCTATTTATTGGTGGAACGTTTTCCATAATCATTCAAATCCAGAACAATTTCGTGAAGATGATCTGTATCTACATACTCAAATAGAGCAGTTAAATATTTATATTCGTGAAATCAACCGTATTTTACATGTACATTCCCCAAGTTTGTCGAATGATTTAGTGCAAACATGGAAACAAGGAAAACGAAAACATACGTTTTCTAGTTACACTTTTACTGGATATTATGATGGTATTCCTCCGCGTCCAGAGCTATCAAGATTTTGGTTATTAAAACTTTGTCGTGTATTTAATATGTACTGTATTTAGCTAAAATACAGAGAAAGATTCAACTCAAGTTATCTGTAAGTACGTTTCTCTTTATACTGTTTAATTGTATGTGCAAATTGTCGCGCTACAATATTCCAGTTCCGAATTAGGTATATATTTTGGAATCTGCGTTACAAAATGCAAGAGATGAATAATTGTTTTCTGTATGTGTACATTGGTACGCTACAAATTGATCTGTAATTGACATGAGTAGTCCAGAGATTGAATTTTCATCCGCTGATAATAATAACACCGCTGAATCTACGTTTTTGTATCAAAATGACGATGATTTTTATAGTACTATTTTAACTCCAGATTTTCTTGAATTTAACGAATTTAAAGAACATGACATTTTTCTCTCTCTACCAACACCAAGGAAATGTTCCACGCTAAAATTGCAGTCTACAAATTTAGATTCATTACCTCCAAAAAGCGAAAACACAATTGTCAGAATGGAAAAATTTGCCAAATGCTCAACATTTTCGGGTTATTCCCAGGACAACGCACAGAAATTTTTATCAGAATTTAAGTCATATGCCCTTTTGCACGATATTCGTGATTTGGACCGGAAAAAAGTAGCCGCGTTTCATCTTCATTTAAAAGGTCCAGCATTAACCTGGTTTAATACTCTAAGTGAAAGATCAAAAGAATCATGGACCGCCATCGAAGTTTTATTTGAGGAAAAATTCACGAATTTAAAAATTCACAGCGCTATGGCTATGATGGAGGGTCAAATTTTTAATACCCTTAAATTAGGAAAATCTCAACAGCTTGAAGATTTCCATAGTCAAATCCTTGAAAAGGGAAACCTTTTACACAAACCTGATCATGAGGTTTTAGCTCGATTCATCGAGGGCCTACCAGAGAAAATGGCATTTTTCGTACGAGCTGGCAGCAGATTTGTCCGCTGCTTTAACGTCTGATAAAATGGCCGAAACATGTGGATACCGTGAGAAAATATTTGAAAATGCAGTTTCCACCTCTCCTTCTGAACAACAAAGCGATATTTCTAATCTCAAATCTCAGATTTTAAGCCTCACTTCTGCTATAAATCAGATTTCAACATCAAAACACGACGATGTCAATAACTTTACCTCGCAACCTACAAAACATGATTCTGAAGTTAAAAATTCCTCTGAATTTGCAAGTCTTACGAATAAAGTTGCTAAGCTCAGTAAACATGTGTCAGAGCTTTTAATTTCGAAAGTCCCACTAGCATCAACAAATAGCCAATACGAGTAGCCACAAAATAATTTTCAAAGGAGACAACAGTATCAATACCCAAACACAAAAACCAGTTCAAATTGTTTCCCAGGACATAGGAAACAAGAATGCAATTTGAATGGATTTGGACAAACAACAAGTAATAAATGCCAAGTTTGTCACCAAACGGGTCACACTGCTTATCGATGTAAAACCATTAAAACAAACCAGGAAAACTACCAATACCCGGCCGATACAAGGCCAAATCGTTCGGGTCCATGAATTCAAGGTCTAAACAAGCCAACTATACCGATTCGAAACCAGATAACCTACAACAAATGTATCTACTTTTGATAATTTTATATATATGCATGTTTGTTGTGATAATGTTGATATCGCAGCTTTGATCCAAGGTAGCACAAAAACATTTTATTGATATTTTTAAAATATATTACAAAATGTCACCAAAATATCATTCAAAAACATGTTTTTGACGTGATATGTCTGGCTTTACTCATGTGAATATAATATTTTCTGGAAATATTTGTTCTGAATGTTTAAAGAGCATTATTTTTAAATATCTTGATTTTATATTGAAATAACATAATTTTGATATTATTCAGTGTCAATTGAAAATATCCAGACAACATATTTCAAACATCTGGACAAAATATTTTTCTCATGTCTAGGATGTTTTGTGGTTGTCTACCAAATGTTTGTTTAAATACAGTCTGTCAACCATATACCCATTTTATTGAAAAGTTGATGCATTGAATTGAAAGTTTATTAGTCAACTCATAAAATCTACTGGTAGCTATTATATTATATATATTTAGTAGTTTCTCCCTCATGCAAAGCTCTGATTCCTTTCACGGATTTGGCTATACTTTTTGATTATAGCTCTTCATCTTTTATATCAGCTTTGGATTTCAAATATTTTGGTCACGAGCATCACTGAAGAGACATGTATTGTCGAAATGCGCATTTGGTGCAGGATAATTGGTACCGTTAATGTTACTTCACAACTGTCAATTGGAAAGCAAGCAAGATATGTTGATTTGAAATTAGAAGAAAAAAATGAAAGTATATTCAAATTGGATTTGTTGTTTTGGACTGGTTTTAAATATGTTTTGTTTGTGCATAAATTATTCAATCACATAGGTAAATACATTTAAATGACTACATAGATTTGAAAATGTTAGATAAAGAGAATAAAGAGCACATTTCTTTTGTTAGAACGTTGGAATAATATAAAAAAATAAATTTTCAATTATGTGGTATAAAGGGGGGGAGATAAGTACCTAATACGTTGGCATATTGTTGGCACAATGTTGGCCTATATTTCTTTATTGGCATGAAATATCAATGATATTTTTTTTATAAACACTGTTTTAAAAACTTTGAATAAGGCAAACTACAAAGAATTTTCTAGTTCTAGGCACAGATTATCGTAGTCCTATTTGATATGACTTTATCATTTTGATTTTTTACTGAGTCCTCAATGCTCTTCAAACACAATCGTTATTCACTAAATAATTTTTCTTTTGACTTGATTGGAATTTTCATCTAAGTTAGATTAGAATTGTTAAAACTTTTCTATAAAAATGAGGAGACATTTATATTAATCTGATTAAAGAATTATATAAAAAATATTTCCTTTTTCATATCAAATATGGGCTTTACATAAATATCACTTACAAACATTAGAAAAACATTTGTCGTACATCTTACAAATATTATGTAAAAATGTTTATAAAATGTTTCTTTTTCATATCAAACATGTGCTTCACTCAAATATCACTAACAAACATTTGGAAAACATTTCTATCATACATCTTACAAATATCTATTAAACATATTATCTTAAAACGTTTATGAAACAGTCTTTAACTAATATTTTCTAAATAAAATCGAAAAAATATATTGTTATGATGTTATTGAAATATTCATTAGATATTACCATTTTTATATTTTTAATTAGGAGAAGAAAATAATATTGATGTTACATCAACAAGATATGTTATTATACATCAAACCTATGCTTTACATAGATATTAATCAAAATGTTTTATAAATATTTCTTTTACATAAAAAATATATATATTAAATGTTATATAAAAATGTCCATCAGATATTGATTGAATATTGCAAAGAAATATCTCCTCGACATACAATTGTTCTCATTTGTAAAACTGTCTATTTAACGTTTTGAAACATCAGCAAAGAATATTTATTTATTTATTATAAAAAAATATTTACAAAAAATGTTTTTATATTAGCAATCAAACATTGGGATTTATTTGAAATCTAGTAATATTACAGTGAAGTTCAGTGAATTTAACACTAACAGTAAAATATCATCATGTGAAATGTAATAAAAGGCTATGTATTTAGCCAAGTTCTATTTAAAATTTTTGTTCGGACAAATGTGCCGAAACATTTATCTGTTGGTCTTCAAGGTATATGTACAAACAATGTGTTTTCGTTAGGAAAAGGACTGCTTCTTGCAAAAGCGTTAGTCACTGTGTCAATTGATAAAACTATTCCTTTGAAGATAATGAACCCTACAAATACAACAATTTCAGTCTCTAAAGGGTCAATCTTGGCGAACTTTCAGATATTGAATGCTGACTTTAGTGTTACAACTGAAGACACTAAATGTCCCCCTGTAGTTCAAAATGTACAGATTGGATCGACTCATCCGATTACTTCAACGAGTAAAAACAATGAATTTAGGGATGAAACTAAAACAGTTTTTGTCGAATTTTAGTATTCCTGAACCATTAAATCCGGAACAAACAACGCAATTAACTGACTGTTTATATGAAAACAAAGACATGTTGTGTAATATATACTAGTCAACAAAAGAAACGATACACGACTTTGAAATAAAATTGATCAAAAAGTATTTAATATAAAACAAAATGAGATACACTATTTTAAAAAGCTTTCATTTACAATGTATGCACATGTGATAATGAAAATCAAAACTTGTCGAAAAGTATCTAAATTCCGTGTAAACGATCATAGAGTGCAAATTAGTTTTGCGGAAAGTTGAATAAAAAATCGACACATAATTAATTTTCTAAGTACTTAAAAAAAATTTCAAATTTGTTTAAAAATATTCAATATGCTAATCAAGTTATGTTCATGTTGTAACTAATGGGTTGAAATCTCAAAAAATGCAAAATTTTTTTTTTTCATTTTCGTCTCAAATCAATGCTTTTGATATGAAAACAACACACAGCGAATTTGGAACCTTTCGCATTAATTTTAAGATTGTTACCGCTTTTTGAATATCACTTTACACATACTGTCTATGGTAAATCAGTTGATAATGTATACATTTTAACGATTTCTCGTGGGGCCGAACTTTGCTTAACAAATAAACGAAGAAACTGTATGATTTTTAAAAACAAATTGATGGCAAACACTGTCTTTACCTTTAAATGAGAGGTTGGCATCATTAGTTGGAACTTCTGTTTTTAAAATTGTCGTTTTATGTAAATTTTGTAAAAAAAAAAAAAAATCGCGAAAAAACGTCACAAAAGCAAAAATTTTTTTTTTTAAACAGATTTATATTTCCATAATGATTAAGTATTACTGCCTTCAATATTGGTCCAATGAACAGAAAACTTTATCTTTAATTTGAAAAAAAGTCTTGTATCGTTACTTTTGTTGACTAGTATAGTATAATCGACGTGAAATTACTATGTAGACAGTACGGTAGTTAGATATACCGCGTAGTCCGGTTCCCGGAATGATCCATTGATAACTACCTAACTCAGGATAAGATCTCGGATAGTTACCAGGTATAACGAGAGTAGGCGTATTGGCGGGAATATAGTGCATGTACTGCGATTTAACTAGAGATACATTAGAAGATATACGGTGAGTTAGTACAATTAGGAGCATTGCATTGTATTACGAATATTAGTACTAAGTTATAATACTCGAAAATCACATCACTGGCGCTTGGCGACCAGGGTTTCCTGCGATAATTTTTTTTTTGGAACGAGTAACAGAAGTGAGTACGTCACGTGTAATTGCGGAGTTCGTATTGCTACGTTTGGTATATTATAAAGTGTTTGAACACGGAAATAATATTAGCATAAAAACTTGCGTTAATTACAGTGTTTACAAATTTTTGTTTCATAATTGTTACACGTTTGGATAAGATTATCCATTTTTCTTGGAAAGTGGCAAAATTAACCGGCATCAGTTAAGATTAGACAAATTAGCCACTTCCGGAGAAAATTAGACACGGTTGGTTAAATTAGCCATTTTCGAAAAAAAATTGCCGTTTTTGTGTGGTTAGCCACATAGCACATACACATTGATTTTTTTTTTGGTTCAGCAACCAGTGATTTAATTAAACTGTATTTGTGTTTATATAACATTATGACAACATTAGCTTTTCAGCAGCAATGTATTAAAATCAACAGCTCTTCTTATGAAGAATTAAGGTTGTTGTCTGGTGTGGGAAATGTCATAGCTGACAAGATTATGTCTATGTGAGAGACACTTGGTAATATTCAGCCTGAGCATCTTTTTGAAATACCAAGACTAAAAATTACTGAAGCATTGATAGATTTGATAGATTTTTCACCGGTTACCCAGAAATCCGATTAAAATTCGCAGCCACAATTGTGTTATGAGTTACAAGATTATGTTGACATTGGTGAGGTGAAAACAACTGCATTTCATTCAGGATATTCTAAACAAGATGCAGAAATGCATGACTTTTCAGATTCTGATACACCTTTTGATGAACATTTGCTTAAATCTGAGCGTAAGGAAGTCAAGCGTAATTTATCACGTCCCAGTTCAGCAATGAGCAAATCTTTAGATTATACAATGCAGTATGGAGATCATCGGTACTCATAAAAAATCTCCAGACCTGATGAAAGGAAGTCGTTACATCAAACTGAGTGTGGCAATTAAGAGAAAATTCAAGATTTTGATAGTGATCGACAATTTAAGCCAGAAAACATTCATAGAACAGATGAATTTGGGTACATAGAACAGATGAATTTGGGTACACAAAACCAAGTATCAGATTAAATGTTGAGAAAAATATTGACAAACGTGGTAGTTCACGTCGCCAAGATACCCAGCATCAGACACCACAGTTGGGATGGCAGCAAGGTCCAAATGAAAACTTTTCAAAACGCGATTATTCACGAAACCATAATCCACATCAGCAGACATCACAAGTGGGATGGCAGCAAGGACCCAATGAACACAAACCTAGAACAGAAAGGCCTGTTCCAGTCCCAAGACGTCATCAACGGTTAGAATCACATACACCACCAACTATAATTCATCGTAGAATACCTTCACCTGAAATTCAACGCAGAATACATATACCGTCACCAGAAATTAGACGCAGAATATCTTCACCTGAAATTCAACGCAGAATACCTTCAACAGAAATCAGAGGCAGAATACCTTCACCAGAATATTCAGGGAACCAGTATATTCCTTGAGAACACCAAACCCAGCATATTCTTCTACAATGAACAGAAATATGTATACGCCTAGACCATTTTTAAGTTATCATGAGTCACCGCAATTAATGCCTCCAGCTAGACCAAAGTCAAAGAACCTAGAAATACCAAAAGGACTGAAGTATGAAGGTTCATCAAGTTGGAAAACTTTTTACACCAAGTTTTAGAGGTATGCTGCTCGTTTATCGTGGACTACCACGGAACGAAAAGATCAACTGTGTTGGTGTTTACATGGTAAAGCAGGTGATTACTATGTAAATTTAATCGACAGGGACCAGGGTGTGGATTATTATGAGGTAATTCACAAAATTGAGAAAAAGTTTAATTTTCAAGACTTGCCTGAGACGTTGCAAGTGCAGTTCATGAGTGCACGTCAAAATGCAAATGAGAAATTGGAAGATTGGACAGATCGAGTTCTCTCGTTAGCCTGTAAAGCATTTAGAAATCTTCCCGACAACTATATGTACACACAAGCTATCTGGAAAATATGCCAGGGAAGTTCAGATAAAGAAGCTGGTCAACATGGAGCCACAGCCTGACCAACATCTGTTGAAGAAGCAATCGATCAGATAAAAAGGTTCCAACATAACCACACAGCTATATTTAGTAAACCAACAGGTAGACGTGACGCAGCACCAAATCAGGATGAACCTAGTTATGATTATGATAGCGACCTAGCTGTTCACGCTATTGATAAGACGGACACAAAGTCTGAATTGTTTAAACAAATGGAAACATTGCTAGAAAAGATGACTGCTATGGAAGCATTTCATGAACATGAAATAGGAGACCTTAAACAGCAGTTTCAAAAACAACAGCAGGCAAAACATCTTCCTGCTCAGAATGAAGTCCAGCCAGCGGCCTAACCAGTTAGCCAGCATACCAACAAGCAATGTAATCGCCAACAATGGCGTAACAAGAATAATAGGCAAGATAATCAGTGTCAATCACCATTTAAAAGGCGGTGGGGACCTATACCACCTGAGAAATTAGCAAATATGGCTTGCTCTATCTGTCATCAGTTTGGACACATACAACGGGACTGTCATGAATTACAGTCACCGACAAGAAATAGTTATACAGATTCTTTAAACCAGAAAGAATCGGGCTAAAGGGCGGAACCCTAACTTAGTCCAAACCTAACCGCCTTACATTGAACACTATTTTAAAAGATATGAACAAAACACCTGTTTCAAAGATTACCCCGTTACAAACATTTCAACATCTACAGATACTTTGTCTAATTCACCATTGCACAAAACGCAGCCTGATAACGATTTACAGCAAGTAATTGACCTTCAGATGCAAGATCCTGTACATTTAGGAGGAACTTTGCCAGTTAGGTTCAGCATCTATGCTTCGATTCACTCTAAAGGTACAGGGACAGTCAGTAATTTCGGTAGTAGATACCGCAGCGGAAGTAACAATAATTTCTGACAAAGTTTTCGAATCTTTCATTAAGAAACCACCCATCAAAAGAAAAACAACAATGCAGGCAGCAGGGCGTGGTATGCATATGGATGCATTTGTAGTGGGACCAGTCGAATTGAAAATTGGTTTGAGAACATATAGGACAGATATTTATGTTGCGCCAATTGATAATGACATGCTATTAGGACTTGATTTTCTAGTTGGAGCAAAAGTGATTCTTGATTGCAGAAAATTGGTATTTTTCATCAATGGAGAAACATTACCTATGGTTCATGGAGATGTTGGACTGGTACCGTCGGTGAACGCGATAGCAAGAGTTGCTAAAATTACCGTTCCACATAGAACAGTCATACCTCCTAATTCAGTGGTACAATTAGAGTCAGATTTGTCGGCAGAAGTAACAGATTTGATAATTGAACCTAATAAAGAGATGGATTTGTTAATCCCACGTGGTTATTACAACGCTAGTGTTTTGCCATGTGTCAGTTTACTGAATGTAACAAATAACAAGATAGTTTTGCAAAAGGGAACTCTTTTAGGCGAAGCAAAAGGCCAGCCCCGTCAGCAGCAACAACTGGAATGGTCAGAGATAACAACCCACTACCGGAACAGTTACAGAACATATTGGATAAATCCAGTACACTCACTGAAGACCAAAGGTCCAAAGTTGATTTTGCTGATGTTTTTGCACTAGATGATTTTGACTTTTGAACATTTAGCCACATTAAACATGATATTGATACAGGTAATGCGCGCCCTATCAAACAACGAATAAGACGAACACCCATGTGCTTTGCACGCGAAGAAGAAAGCCATTTAAAGAAAATGTTAGATGCAGGTATAATAGAACCATCTATATCAGAATGGGCATCTGCGCCAGTACTTGTGCGCAAGCGTGATGGCACCGTGCGCTGGTGTATAGATTACCGGAAATTGAATTCCGTGACGAAAAAAGATGTCTACCCGCTTCCTCTCATAGACGAATGTTTGGATACTTTGGCGGAAAATGAATGATTTTCAAAATTGGACGCAAATAGTGCGTATTATCAGGTAAAAGTGAAGGACTCAGACAAAGAAAAGACCACCTTCATCACCAAATATGGATTATTCCATTTTGTCCGAATGAGTTCAGGTCTTTGCAATGCCCCAGGGACATATTCAAGAGTTCTCGTTCTCCGAGGTTTAACATGGAATGTTGTACTTGCCTCCTAGACTATATTCTAGTAATGGGAAAGACATTTGAAGACCATTTACAGAATTGAACATCAGTTTTTGAACGTTTCAGAAGGCAGAACAATCAATCGAGATGGTATGGCCATTTGCAGTGAATATGTGGAAGTTGTTAAGGAATGGAAAGTACCTACGACAACCAGAGAGGTTGAACAATTTCTAGGCTTTGCTAATTATCATAGAACTTTCATTAAAGAATTTTGCAGATCTGTCCTACCCTTTGTATCTATTGACCGGTAAGAAACCGTACAAATGGGGAGATTCAGAGCAAGAGGCTTTTGACAGACTTGTAGAGGCATTGACAACTACTCCTTTATTGGCATTACCCAACAATAAAGACCCGTTTATTTTGGACACATATGCTTCCAATTTCGCAATTGGAGCAGAGTTGATACAAGTCCAAGATGGTGTAGAGCGTCCCGTTGCCTACGGAAGTTATTCATTAACCCATGAGCAAAAGCGGTATTGCACGACAAGAAAAGAATTGCTTGCAGTAGTGAAATTCACCAGACATTACAGACATTAACTTTTAGGAAGAGAGTTTATAGTTCGTACAGACCATAGCAGTTTAACATGGTTGTTGCACTTTAAAGAGCCACTAGGACAACTAGCTCGATGGTTAGAGAAGCTAAGCCAGTATCACATGACAGTAAAACACAGGCCAGGTAAAAGACACAAGAATCCGGACGCATTATCACGTATTCCAGATTTAGTCTGTCCACAGAACAGATTAGCAGCTGGAAACGTGCTAAAACACAATCTACCCTGTGGAGCATGCGATTACTGTACTCGTGCTCACCAAAGTTGGCTTGGTTTTCAAGAGGACGTAGATAATGTTATTCCATTAGCTTCACATCAGGACTGTAAAAGTTATGAAACTATAGAATCACATACAGTACTACCGAGTTCTTTGATTTCTAATAACAATTTACGGAAACAGGACAATACACACCATACATATGTGTTTATAGAGGACAATGCTAGACCAGACAGTTCAATATCACAAGATGAGGACCAGAACGTGACTAGTCCGGTAAATGATAATTTAGGTACATCTCAGGTCCAGCAACAAGTATTTTATAGTACAAAGCAAGATATAGTAAGCCAGAACAAAAATGTTTGCCACAGTTCAGTTGAAATAGTCACTACACCACTTGGTATGTCAGTTTACGCGACATATTTGGACCTCCCATATGTAAATGCCATTACTGAGACCGGTATAGAAGCTACTACTTATTCACCAGAACAATTGCGAGATTATCAGTCTAAAGACCAAGACTTGGAGTAAATACTGGTATGGCTCATAGACAAAACAGAACCATCAGAAGCTACAATATTCAGATGCAGTCCAATAGCTAAGAAATATTGGATAAACAAAGATAATTATGTTCTATTTAGATGATAATGGAATATTGAGAAATTTGGACAAGAAAGACAGAACACCAAGACAAGAGATCTTGTTGAACAAGTGATATCATTATGTCATGATATTCCTGCTGCAGGTCATCAAGGTATGGATAGGACCACATTGAGAATTAAGGCAAAATATCAATGGTATGGTATGACACAAAAAATAAGAGACTTTGTTAAAACATGCAGTACATGCAATTTACACAAGAAGCCGAACAGAAAGGCTAAATGTCCGCTTACCCAGTTTCATGCAGGTGCACCAATGGTGCGTGTCCACTTATATTTTCTAGGACCACTGCCAGAGACGAAATTTGGGAATGCCCTTGTACTAGTTATGGTTGACCAGTTTTCCAAATTGATGGAATGTATTCCGTTACCAGCACAAACGGCAGAGCATACGACAAGAGCTGCAGTGAACGAGCTTTTATCTCGTTTTTGTTTCCCATTTCAGGTTTATACAGACCAAGGACGCAATTTTGAAAGCAAACTTTTCAAATCCATCTATGAAATCTTACAAATGCACAAAGCGAGTACTACTCCGTACAGACCATCATCAAACGGACAGGCAGAACGTTGCAACAGAACCTTAATGGACGCCGTCAAGTTGCTTCGTGTCTAAACAACAAGACAATTGGGATGAACATTTGGCACAGTTGGCAGGAGTTGTTCGATCGTCAGTTAACAGAAGTACTGGTTTTACGGCAAACATGCTGAGGCTTTGGAGAGAGGTTAACCAGCCTGTTGATTTATTGTACAGCGTACCTGGTGCTAAAACAGATGAGTCACAAGATGAGTATGTGATAAGACTCCGAGATGCCATAACATCTGCTCATGAAATAGCGTGCAATACGCTAAAAACTACTCAGAATACCATGAAACGTGATTATGGTGTACGTATTCTGGAAAGAGAATACAAAATAGGAGATATAGTTTATGTTTTAGACACAGCTAAAATTAAAGGTAGAGCGATGAAATTGGACTCAGCTTGGAAAGGTCCTGGACTTGTAAGTGCTGAATTATCTTCGTATGTGTACAAGATAAAATTACAAAAAACTGTACTGACAATAAATCATGACCGTTTAAAGCCATGTAAAGACAGAGAAGTACCACCCTGGTTAAAACCGTACCAGCACTGGTTACAGGACGGTGCAGATGTGACCAAGGCCAGACTTGTACTGTTTGTGCAGAAAACCAGATGATGGACTGTTAATGATACAGTGTGATTTTTGCCATGAGTGGTACCAAGGAGCTTGTATAGATTTGAAACCAGCACTGGCTTACACTATGGTAAAGTTTAGATGTCCACGGTGCCAGTACTCTGGTACCGCAAGATAATTTAAAAAATGAGACAAGATGTATATAGATCAGATTCGTGTGGACATAGAAAATCAGTTGTAAATTTTGATTGAAAATTAGGTCATCATGATTGTTTACAATATATATATCAAGGAATGATATGTTATTTTCAAAGTGAATCTGCAAAAAATATATATATGTGTGTTGTCAATATGCCGATCAACATTGAAAAATATATATTCATGGTATTTGGAGATTATTTTGTTTATCCCCGTGGTGCGACCAGACGGGGTGGACTAAAGGAATATAGTGAATATTCAAATAGGAAGTAAACTCACTCTTTTGAAAGTTGGGGGGAGTGTTGTGTAATATAGTATAATGGACGTGACATTACTATGTAGACAGTACGGAAGTTAGATATACCGCGTAGTCCGGTTCCCGGAATGATCCATTGATAACTACCTAACTCAGGATAAGATCTCGGATAGTTGTAGTGTTGTGTCATTATTCTCCTCTTATATTTATGCGTTTCCCTCAGTTTTAGTTTGTTACCCCGATTTTGTTTTTTGTCCATGGATTTATGAGTTTGAACAGCGGTATACTACTGTTGCCTTTATAGTTACCAGGTAACGAGAGTTGGCGTATTGGCGGGAATATAGTGCATGTACTGCAATTTAACCAGAGATATATTAGAAGATATTCGGTGAGTTAGTACAATTAGGAGCATTGCATTGTCTTACGAATATTAGTATTAAGTGATAATACTCGGAAATCACATCAGACATTTTCGTCACAAAAGAAAATCCTGATCGAGGGTTCTCAATTTATGTACAACATAAAATAAATCTTAAACCTGATGTTAAACCAAAACACCAACAACCGTATTGACTCCCGCCACAGAAAAGAGAAGTATTGCGGCACCATTTAGATGAACTCCTTAAACAAAGAATCATAGCACCGATTAGCGAGAAAGAAAATGTGCCTATCACAAGTCCAACAGTATTGGTGACTAAACGAAAAAGACAAAATGATGCTTTTCAAAATGAAAAGGATGCAGCCCTATCACAATATAGATTTTGTTGCGATTTTAGATATTTAAATTCATGTACAAAACAGTTTAAACATTTTATTCCTAATCTACAAGAACTTACAGAGTCATTTTCACAATTTGTTCCAAACTATATATCGTCAATTGTTTTGTCCTCAGGATTTTTTCAGTTAGGTATTGACCCTGAGTCTTCACGCTACACCGCATTTAATACATGTTTTGGTACATATAAATTTTTGCGTTTACCGATGGGACTTTCGTCATCACCAGCATCTTTCCAATTAGTCATGGACAAAATGTTGCATGGGCTAAAATTTAAGTCTTGTCTTTGTTACCATGACGATGTTTTGATATGCTCGGAGACATTTGAGCAACATATTACTGACTTACAAGAAGTTTTTCATAGATTTCGTTCTGCAGGTCTTAAGTTAGGACCAAAGAAGTGTTCGTTTGCTCAGTCGTCATGTATCTTTTTAGGCCATTCTATTCGAAAGGAAGGAGTAAGTCCGCCACCTGATCGAGTACAGGCAATTCAGAAATACCCACCACCTAAAAATATAAAAGAGCTACGGCGTCTTATAGGAATGCTTAACTGGTTCCGAAAATTTATTCCGAATTTCAGTGTAAAAATATCACCATTAACTAGATTACTGAAAAAGGGTCAGTTTTTCGTTTGGAATGTTGAACAACAATCGTCATTTAATGATTTGAAATATGCGTTACTGAACTCTAAAATATTAGCATTTCCCAATTATGATTTGACATTTAGACTCGCTGTAGACACATCTTCGCGTGGAATTGGTTACATGTTATATCAAATGCATCCTAATGTAAACGGTGAAGAACAACCAAGAGTTATACGATTTGGTTCAAAATCGTTAAGTAGATGGCAACAGTCCTATGGACCGACAAAACTCGAACTTTTGGGCATGGTAGTTAGTATACTAGACTGTGCTGATTATTTACGTGGAAATAAATTTGTTGTTGAATGCGACCATCAAGCTCTGAGACCTATTTTCAAAAACAATTCAAGGGTGCAATTTATGAACGATGGATGGCTATTATTTTACAACAATTCAATTTTGACCTGCAATATAAACCGGCAGAACAAATGCAAGTAGCAGATGCATTGTCCCAATGTACAAGAAAAAATGATGAACCCGTCATCAGTCCAGATGAAGACGATCCATTCTTTCCTTATGTTACAGAACAAACTGGTCAAATCAAATTGCCGTCCGGTAGAAATTTAGCTGACTTTCTTCATAATTCTGAAACCGAATCAGCAACGGTCATAAATGTAAATAATGTAAATGATATAGATATTTTCTCTGAATGTGATTATGATGTTGATACAGACGATGTTGAGACAACAGCATACAAAAAGAAGAAAACTAAACTTAACAAAAAGTTTGAAACTATAAATATTACCCAAGTTCATAACAATGACTCTTTATACGATAAATCAACTGACCAATGTAGTGACAAAATAGAAATTTTTGATATTTCCACGGTGTATGATACGCCAAGTGACAATAATTTCGATAAACCTACGCAAAATCATGACAATACGTTATCGGACTTGAAATTTTTAAAAACAGTTTTTTAACTCCAAAATATTTAAGATTTGCATAAAATAGTGTATTTCATTTTGTTTTATATTTAATACTTTTTGATAAATTTTATTTCAAAGTCATGTATCGTTTCTTTTGTTAACTAGTATACTACTGTCGATTCTTCTACTTCGTCATATTCTGAACAAGTCCCCGTACGTAGGTCTACTAGACATAAAAAGTCACCCGCAAAATTTAACAACTTTGTTAATTTAGATTCCGAATTGGGAACAGAATCAATATCATCAGACGACAATCGATATCATAAAATCAAACGTGTTTTAGCAAGGAAAATCGATAACAATCAACTAAAATATCTTGTACAAATTGTCGGCGAGCCAGCACAAAATTCTATATGGGTAGAGGAGTCAAGTTTGTCACCTAAAGCAAAGAAGATAGTTCAAAATAGACCACCTCCAATGATACTGTGAGTCTATCTTTGTGTGTGAAAATTGTTTCGCCGCAACCAATCGACATTAATCCAGTCGTTTTATACAAATCTGTGTGTGATAATTGCCTCGCCACAGATAGTCGTGATGAAGTTTATACTTGTGTGTGAGAATTGACTCGCCACAAGGTTCTGGAATTGAGTTTGTGAAAATTGTCTCGCCACTCTCTATAGATTTACCAATCCATGGATACCAAAGATGTAGATGGAAGAATATTTGCATGACAATATTAAAAATCTTTGACATTTTTATGATATGTTTTAAAATTGATTTACATTGATTTGTTAGTGACTTTAACTTTATTTGTTTGTTATATTGATTTTTTTCTGTTACTTTGCATGCTTGTATATAGGGCTACACGTGACTGCATTTAGAAGTAGTATATTTCCTTTAATCGTGCTGATAAGGTTATTTTTAAAAGTTACTTTTGCTATATGAGTGTCTAATTATATTAAGATTGTTTAAGTGGAATCAAATGATTCAAGAGATATAAAGTGTTATAGTGGCCACAATTGGTGGCCGGGATTTTGTTAGAGGGGCCAAAAATTGGTGGCCGTAATTTGTTATTGTTTGAACGTTGAACAACAGATGTAGTAGCGCAAAAGATGTTATGCTAGAAATAACCTTTGTTTTCATATAGTAATATCTATTTTGATTGAATGTTGTAGTAAGAATCTTTAATCCTCGACGGGGGATTAATGGATAATCGTGTGAGTGTGTGAGATAAACTAGTTTGACCATAACACAAAACATTCAAGTTTATTTACAATTTACACAATGTGTATATATGTTAAGTATGTTTAAATGAACATATGTTCCCTACATAGTTCAGGTCTGTATATTCATTTTATGTTGAGAAATACAGGCAAAGTTTTGATGTTTATGCAGTGTCCTATTTTTTACTTTAATAGAACCCTAAGCAACCACCCATCATCATCTTTATTAATTATTCTATAATTCTTGAAGCTGTCTGTACTCATGGTAGTTGTTGTATAGATAAATTTATGAAGACCAATTTCCTAGTGAAGTTAAACTGTGGTGTATGGAAATTACATGAGGGTTTCGTTTATTTTTCTTAGCAGTACATGTAAGTTTATGTAAGACACCAGTTTCATTAGGTCCTCTTATACTGACAATTATTTTGTTTTCAAAAGACATCTAAAATTTTAAGGATATTGTTATTTAAATCAAATTAATATTCTACAGGAAAATGTGGTTATGAAGAATATATTATTTTCAGAAAACTTTCTCTCAGGAAAGACCGAGTTTCATATAAAAAAAAAAACCAAATAAAGTACGAAGTTGAATGACATTGATAACCCAAAATTACGATACAAAGGTTTGAATTTCTTGAATACATCTAAGAAAATATATTCCTGGGATAGAAAAACCTTAAAACATTTCGAAAATGCAAAACTTATTTTAAAAGGACGGTCATAAAAAGAAGAGAGCGACAGCTTGAGGTCAAAATACACTGCTTGAAAGTTACAAGTACATGTCAAACTCTTAACTGCTGCAGCAGTTCAATTTAGAAACATATTTGCTAGTAAAATCAATCTATATGCATGCACGTGGTTCTCTTGTGCAAGAAATGGTAAAAAAGCATATACGCATTTGCGTCATCACATTTAATAATAAAGGCTCAAATCTAATGCATGTTTAATAGTTGAATTAAGATGTCGAACTACTTGTATTTGCCTCATTCAAGTGTTTTGACTCAGGATTCATGACCATTTGAAAATATCTATGAACAATATCAGAATGAAAATGTATATTCTGCAACACAACATACCAGAAACGAATGTGTACAAAAGCAAAGAAAAATCTTTCTACTTGTTTAAGTATCAAACAAATGATTACTGGTACGATATTTAGAAATAAGCGTTCTTGCTTTTAATTTCAGTGTTGATAAAAGGTTTGAAATAAAAAATTTCTATATGTTTCAACTCGATTTTTTTCTGTCAGTATTACACATGTTAAAATTTCAAAAAAAAAATATGAATTTCATATTTTCATATATAGTTGAAATGGTTCGAATTCAAAGAATGCATGAGAAATGTTTATGAATAAAGATAACGTTAAGATGCAAAACATTGATGAAAAAAGTAAACTTTATTTATATAAGAATCTTAAACAAAATTTACGTTTTGAAGACTATTTAAGAACATCAAACTTTACATATAGAAAATTAATAACAAAACTAAGAATTAGTGACCATAATTTAAATATAGAAAAAGGCAGACATACTAATATTCCTAGAGAGCAGAGATTATGCCTTAAATGTAAAACATTAGAAAACGAAAAACATTTTATATTACATTGTAAATTAAATATGGAACTAAGAAATAACTTTTTTAACAATTTGGATTTTAATTTTTCTGTTAAAGATTTATCTGATGAAGAAAAGTTGATTTTTATACTCAATCCATCAACACCATCACAAGTAAATAAATTGGGGTCCTACATCAAAAGGTCATTAGAACTGAGGACAGGGGACACTGGAATATTTACTGTAAATGAATGATTGTGTATATATATATATGCGAAATATAGTTATATTGTTTATTATTTTGTATGTCACAAACTTAATGTTTAAAGTTTACATGGCAATAAATATTTGAATTTGAATTATATAATTGTGCATGTATTGAGTTGTCATTGCGTTTAATATTCTAAAATATTTTTCTGATGATATTTATATATAAAATATCAAATTATTCATATTCCAATTATTTATATAAAATTTGACAGGACTATTCATACATTCAAACAAAATTTTGCAATCCATGGGGAAAAAAAACATACACGCTTGATTCTGGTATAAAGAGAGATAACTCCGATTGTTATTTGTGACATATAGTGAGAGATATTAGCAAGCAAAATAGAGGGAATTGTGCAAATGATGATACAAGCATGAAAATTACCACAAAGCATCATTATTATATACTTTCTAAGAATTAACCGCTGGCCATTAAAAAAAATGATTTTTTCAAGATGACCACGGCCATTTTCTAAAATGGCTGTTTTCTTTAGTTTGAAAATACTGGTTTTTCTGGAAAAATTTTCTTTGAACTTCTTTTTAGTAAAAAACAAGTACCAGGTTTGGTGGATACATTCCTTACATCACATATTTATAAGATTTGATTTAATCGACAATCTTTCTTTATACCCCCCTGTATACAGTAAAACAAAGGAAATTCAATACTTACCAACGGTAGATTAAAGATCTCTTGAAATGAAAGAACCATATGCATGACAACCCAATGAAAATAATAATTTGATACCTAATTTGATGGAAAAAATATGCTTTGGTCCAGCAGATGACATTTTTTTTAATTCTAAACCCAAATTATCCCTTAAATGGTTTCTCCCATAATTCTAAATATAATTCGACCCTTTTCGACATTTTATATATAAAATTGAATATATAGATACAGATAAAGACATTAATAAAACCAAAATCCCCTTGTTAGAGTAACATGAGTAATACATATCTGAAGTTTTAACCTTTGAATGTTTCGATTTTGAATCTAAGATTTTTCGGTTTTTCAACTTTAAGATAAATGTTTGATGTTTACGTTAACTGTGTACGATTATGATGATAAATATTGAACCTATAAAGGTATGATATCTATAATTATCTGACATAGTGAAAATACCTTCTGCTTCTCCGTCGCGTGGAAGATAATTTGAAGTAGCAGACGATAAACCGAACACCTGCCTCCAATAATGAGGCTCTAGGTGAGGGTTCTTCATTTCTGTACTCTGTAATTTTACTTTTTCTATAGTTATTTTTTTTCGTCATTTTATTTTAGCATTCTATTATTCTTTCTCTAATTTTCTATTCGTTCTTTTTATTTTCTTACCCCCCCCCCAAAAAAAAATCAATCTCTTTTCCGTAGAACCCCCCTCCCCCTCTTCAACCTACAATTATTTTCATTCCGTATTTTGTGGATTTATGTCAATTCTTTTTCATTAATTACGTAAAAAATTATAACACCTCATAAATTTATGCATCTGCAGCGTTATTCTGTGGTTACTTACATTAGGAACGCACACAGACGAATATTGAGATGTCTAAGAACCGAAATAGTTAATGAGATATATTATATAAAAAGGAACTAAAAAAAAATGCTTAATCCATCTAGATATATACATACGTTTATGAATTGTGACGTGGATGGAGAGTTGTCTCATCGGCACTCATACCACATCTTCTTATATCTATAAAAAGGCTATATCAAAGATCAGAGGATTTGGCAAAAACGTGTTCACATAAGATTTCATTTAATCAGCAGAATTTCTTTAGAACTGTCAAAAAGGGGGGACATAACAAGTGTAATAAAATGAAAAGTAGAAAATGCAAAAAAAAAAAAAAACGAAGAAAAGATAAACAAGTCCAAAAAGCACAACATCAAAATAAGGAAATTTGGTGTACGTGATCTTCGGCGCTCCGGAGGTGTAATTAGATAATACTATACTGCCACATGAAGATATAATATAATAACTGTGATGATAATTTGTTTTTAAGAAGGCCGTGCATTTCTAAATAATTGATCAAAAGTCTTCTAAGGAAAATGCTTTATTTTTGGTTTCAGATATTCTATCATGGGAAACAAAATAAAACTTTAATGGTTTGTTTTATCGGATTCACTGTTTTCTCGTCTATCCTCGGGAGCTAACGTGAGGGAACCTATGTCTTAATCACATTAAGGACATTCAAATGTCGCAAAGTAAAAAACGTATTGAACAGAGACCTACGTTTTCCAGAAAATCCATGGAAAATAAAAGATAATAGAGCATGTATTTTATTTTTGCATTGAATTTATTGACAGTTACCTACCTTACTTTGCATAGTTACATGTATATTACAATCTTTCTTCGGAGCTAAAATTCTGTGCACGTAAAAATGAAATTAAATTTTTTTATATTTTAATTTATCGTAATAGTATATCAGAATATTATTTAATGCGAGACAACTGTTCAAAAATCTCTCTTACATGCAAAACCAAAATATTGCTTTGTTTTATGGTAAACAAATAAAAAATATCTTTTGGTCGTATCTAAAAATGACAAATGAATGGCAATTACGGTATTGAATGATCTCCTGTTTTTGGAACATGTACATGTACATATAAACTCTCACGCCTCCAGATAAGGGTACCAGTTGTACACCTAGACTATCAAGCCCCCTATCGGCAATCTTCGGATGACTCCGCTACTCTAGAAGGCCGAGTTGTGACGAATGTCAAGCCCCCAGATAAAGGTACCAGTTCAACGGCAAACAATAGAATACATTGATAACAATTTGTGATATCAAAGTATGAAAAGTTTGGTTTGGTGAAGTTGTTTTCGGTAAATCTTATTTCTTTTTAAATGGACTACAAATTCGAAAAAGGATAAGTCATGCAGAAGTATCAGTTTTTCTTATTTTATATTTGGATATTATTTTTCTTTGAATATGTGCAATGTATAGGTAAGGCATTATATTATCCATTGCTTAAATTTTATTTTAAGGTTTTATGAGTAATACAATAAAATACGAAAATTGCAGACGATCGATGGTTCAGAGGCAAATATTTTCAAAAACTTTCTTAAGAAAATTCGCAACGAAAAGTTCCTTAACAAAAAGCGAAATCAGAAGCTAAAACACATCAAACGAATGAAAGAAACCTCATATTCCTGACTGGGTTCAGGCATTTATTATGTATAATATGGTTGATTAAACCTTGTTTTATAGCTAGCTAAATCAATCAGTACGAGCAGAAAATAATTTAAAAAAAAGAGACTTAAAACGAACAACTGAAACCTTATATCATCACCTTTATAAAAAATAATAACCACGTAATTTGTAATCTACCCTTAGAAATATATGTTATACTGCCAAACAGATAAAAAAAATCTAAACAGAACACAAATCTTAAAACGAATTAAAAACAAAAAAAAAGGAAATGGTTTTCTTTAAAAAGTTTCGTCAAATTAATGTTTCAGTATTATACAATTCACAGTTTTTCTTCCGCGTGTATTGAAAATTCGAATGCAACAACGTTTGTAACGATCATTTTGATTGGATAACGTCACTTATTTACATGGCATCAATATTGACAATTAATGCTATGGGACGTACGCGTAAGCGCAGACGGCTTATGACAGATTTTAAAAATAACGTACTTATAGTTTGTTTTTTATAGCAATTATATAAACTGTATTTTAGAAATGAGAGGAACTATTGGTATGCAATAATTCTGCTTTTAAACAGAGGCGAAGAATGTGTCCATAGTACACGGATGCCCCACTCGCATTATCATTTCTATGTTCAGTGGACCGTGAAATCCGGGTCAAAACTATAATTTGGCACTAAAATTAGAAAGATCAGATCATAGGAAAAAATTATGTGTACTAAGTTTCAAGTTGATTGGATTTCAACTTCACCAAAACAACATTGACCAAATACTTTAACCTGAAGCGGGACAGAAGGACGGATGGGCAGACGAACGGACGAATGGACGCACAGACCAAACACATAATGACCATAAATGGGGCATACAAATAACAAAAAGTCATTCAAACTCAGTCGAAATTAAACTTACAACGTCATTTAAAAAAAAAAAAGACAAATTCAAAAGACATATAACATTATACAAAAAAAACACAACATAGAAAACTAAAGAATGAGCAACACGAACCCCTTCAAAAACCAGGGGGGATCTTAGGTGCTTCGGAAAATAAAGCAGATTCTGCTCCACATGTTGCTCCTATCGTATTGCTGATGTTAATTTTCATTTATATTTCAGATCAAAGCGGGGGTGTAAGCTTAACTGATATATGGCAACAAAACGCTAACAATATGAATCAGATGTTGGGAGGATTTTCTCCGTGCAAGATGGAATTTTCTGGTCCCAGTAGTCAAATGAGTTATGGGAACCAGTTTGGTAATTTTAAGCCCGGTGCCGTTGGAAAGAGATCTGTTGAAAAGACAGGTAACTTGATTTCTGGTTCATTTCTTATTCTATAGCTATAGATGAGAATCATTTCTTCTACAACTGTGAATTAAATGTTACCTTTAGGAAAATCCTTTTGACCAAAACTTCCATACAGATGTAATATAAATTCGAGGTATGTAACTCATTTTTAAAACGATTTAATTATATGCACGACCGCAACGTCCGATAAAACGGCCATTAGAACAAAGAAAAAAGATTTAAAAAAAAATTATCTTAATATTTCTATATATGCTGTAAATTAAGATTCGTATCGTGGTTGTACTACCTCGATTTATTTTCCAGTGTTACTGTGTATTAAATAGGGCATTGTCTTAATTTATCTTTTGAATATAACAAAAAAACCGTCATTGAAAAATCTCAAAATAAACCACATACTTGATGAAATTGTATATGAGTATTGTACACGGCTGATGTATACGGTAAAACATTCTAGTTTACTTAGTTTTGCTTCATAAAACGAATACTGCCGGAATTGAGTCACGAAGGAGTAGTTAACCCAAGTTTTGGTGCAGATCGTGTTGCTTAGTCTCTAGTTGTCTATGTTGTGTTTTGTATACACGTACTATTTTTGGTCTGTTTGTCTTTTTCTTTTTTAGACATGGCTTTGTCAGTTTATTTTCGATTAATGAGTTTGAATATCCTTTTGCTGTCTTCCGTCCCTCTTTAACTGAATTTCATACTAGAAATTACATTCATGGCGACCCAGCTACAATATTTGTTCAATAGATATAAGAAGGTGTGGTATGAGTGCCAATGAAACAACCCTCAATCCAAGTCCAAATCTATTAAAAGTAAACCATTATAGGTCAAAGTACATCCTTCAACACGAAACCTTGGTTCAAACTGAACAGCAAGCTATTAAGGGCCCTAACATTGACTAGGGTAGAACCTTTCAAAGAGGAAAAACAACGGTACAATCAATGTACAAAACGAGAAAACAAGAAACACGCATGAACCACATAAACAAACGAGAACAATTGTACCTCAGGTTTTTGAATCAGGACTGGTTTAAACAAATGCAGCGAGTTTATTTCACTTTTTCGTCTGTTTTCAGAACATTGTCCTTGTCCTGGTGTCGACAGTAAAGGATGTCCAACATGTTTGTGTAGTACTTCCGGTAAGTTGACAATTACTCATGAGCCAACTTTAAGGGGACGGACAGGGAGTATATGATTCCAACTTTCTCCACCCACCAACTCCCAATTCCATTCCCCCTACTTTCATTTCACTTTCCCCCTATTCCAAGACAGCAAAAAAAAAAAAAAAAAATCCTAATGCATGTCTATTCAACTGACTCCTGCTTCCCGCTACCTCATTCTCATGTTTTTTTTTTACACCTGTCCACTCTCTCAACTCTTATTTATTAACTCTCAATACATTTATTCTTGTATTTGTGCACCTAATAAGTAACAATTAACAGGACAAATGTTCTTTTCTTATCTATGCATAGGTTGTTGTTGCTTATATATATATTAACTTCAGAAACTAAGATTTAATGTTCGAAATGTAAATGCATATTAAACATCGTACTTTGACGTTAATAATTCATATATCATATATGTATATGATTTTTTTGTGGTGTCCGTTTAAAAAGTTTATTTTTCAATTTGTAGGAGACGGACATATTGATGGATTGGTACCACCCAGCACAAGTTCAGGCACTGTTCATCCATCAGCAGAATTTAAACTAACCAATCAAACCCGTTCTTTTAAAAATGTCACGACCACGACACTTCAGACAACAAAAGAAACTTCACCAGAGATCTCCACTGTTTCAACAACTGTTTCCGAAAAATCCAGTGTCAACTTTTTTATTACCTCTACAATCCCCAACAAAAAACCCAAAGCCAAACAAGATGATTTAATGCCTGAATATAAGTTGAACGATAACCAAAAAGTGCACGATAATTCGGAACAAACTAAAAACTCTACCGGAAGTACACGTGTAGTCCGTTTACCTTCAGACGATACTACCGTATACATTGGAATTATCACGGGTTTAGCGACTGTTTTGTGTTTCGTAATAGTTACCTCGGTTGTGTTTCTCTATAAATGGCGGAAAGCAACTGAGAATTTAAAACATGAACAAAATGAGTTATATTTTACTGAAAAGTCATTCAGAATAAGTATGGAAAGACAGCATGACAGAAACCAAGACGACCAGCATGAACAAGAAAGGTCCGTTTCAATGTCTTCAAACTATCCTACTCCGCCAGATTCAGAAATAAGTATGGACTCTGTATTTACCGTGGATCAAACCACTGATGTTAAATCTCCGATTAACTCCCCTTCATACGGGGAACAGCTTTCTTTGCCGCTAATGTCGCCTGGATCGACTGTCTTCCTGTACCCTCCGGAAGCATATCGTCATGAATATCTTGAATTGATGTGAACATAAAGCCTACGGTCATAAATATCTTGAACTATTTTGAATGTTATATGTTATAGGATATTGTAAAATAAGACATTAATGTTTGTTATATACTTTATAAAAAGTACTAGTATATTTATAAGTATCACGATTTTACGAAAAATGTCTTTTGTATCTGCGATGGCGGCGTATTTGTACTGAGTCGCCACTCTTTAAGTGAAATAAAACTATGATTTTTGCCGTCGAATGAGAAAACAATTTGGTATACAATGCTTATATGCATTTCATGACGCTGTGTTTAAAGTTATTTAAACTCCAGTAGAGAAGTGGTCTCATCCGAGGTTTGCGTGAGAATGTCTATGACCTGTGAATGACTAAAGTATGAATATTCGTTTGGTATATTCTACCTCTCATAAAGGGGCCTAGTTAGCCTTTTTGTCTAAGTAATTAAACTACTGTATCACTAGCAAGTCGACACTGATGTTTTGAGTTCGAATCCCTTATGGAGCAGGTGTACTCGGATCCAATCTTAATTGACTAGATTTGTTTTTGTACTTAAATTAGGCCGTTAGTTTTCTCTTATGAATTGTTTAACATTGTCATTTCGGGGCCGTTAATAGCGGACTATGCGGTATGGGATATTCTCATTGTTGAAGATCGCACGGTTACCTATAGTTGTTAGTTTCTGTGTTATTTTGGTCTCTTGTTGAGAGTTGTCTAATTGACAATCATACCAATCAATAAATTAATAAATTTTAAACCTTTCGTCTTTCTTTAATGTTACTACTATAATACAATCAAATGCTGTATTGCTCCATATTTTATCCCATCCAATTAACTTGAATGAAGTACTCTAACCGGGATCATTTTCTACATTTTCTACCATTTTCTACATTTGAAAATGCCTGTACAAAGTCAGGAATATGACAGTTCTTGTCCATTCGTTTTTGATGCGTTTTGTTATTTGATTTTGCCATGTGATTATGGACTTTCTGAATTGATTATCTCTAAGTTCAGTATTTTTGTGATTTTACTTTTTTCATATATAACGCTTTGCTTTTGATAGTTTACTTTGGTAGAATAACTAACTATCCTATCCAATTAACATTGGAGGCGAGCATGCGCACATCTAACACGCGCAGGAATCAACTCAATGTTGGCAGGCTGTAATACACAGTGCGACTACTAAAACTACTGGGTCACCGATGTCCTTGTTACTCAAAAAAGAAAATACTGGATATGAATGATTTTATGGAAATCAATAAATAACATAACTGTACAACTGATTTGAATTGGTCAGCTACGTATATAGGCACGATGTTACCATCTTTAATATTACTAGTAACTGTCAAACGTCCACATAAATGACAAGCTCTTGAGAATCTAAAGTCGAAAGTTATACGCGTTAACACTTGAAGGAATGAGGGATTGACATTCGGACCATCACAAAGACATTCATATAGACAGGTAGTAGACTGACATACACTGATACAGACATTCAAATATACATACAAATAGTAGAAAAACAGACAGATATGCATACAGTGTGCAGAACGACAGACAGACAAAAGACAGACAAATGACAGAGAAAGTGAGCATTATAAGTAATAGTTAGTACAAGTTATGAAGGTTTTATTTGGTACTTATGAACAGACAAATGTAACTTTTAGTAGGTCATATCCTTGATCTTGGCACGTTTCGCTATGTTCATCAAAATATATAGAACCTATCTCACAAGAAATCTTTCCACCACAATAATTTTGCATACTATCTGTTATATTATCACTGGTCTTGATACAACTTGTCGAAACATCACAGTTCGGCATTTTTCTCTGATTTAAAAACATGTTTCTGTACACTTTCACTTTAGTAATGGCGACTGATTTCGACTCCGGGCAAATTATACTGGTCCCACCTTGACTACCAGACGGTTTACAAACCAGTAACCAGTTTTCTGAAATGAAAGAAAAAAATAATCTTATTTTAAAATACAAATATTAATATACAGTGACACCTGTTTAAACCGAAACTCTTTGGGACTTAAATTTATGTTCGGTCTCGGTAGATATTCGATTTTATCAGGTTCACAACGCACATAGTTTGATATGACGGTGCTTAAGAACATGTTTGGTTTAGACAGGTTTTCGGTTTAGCCAGATTTCACTGTATCTTTATCATTAGTATGAATGATTCTTCGATTGCTAGGGACCAACTGAAATTGTGTCATACTAATTTAGGACTAAAAACTGCTTAAAATAATGACAATATATGGGTTCTGTGAAATAAGCCAATCGAAGTGATGGGCGGTAAATTTGGACTGACACTAGAAATAACGCAATGAGGGATCAAGGGCAAGTTTTGCCTTGAAATAGACCACTTACGAGTCCAATAAAGAATGTTAGTCAATGGTTTCTTAAAGCGAAATAACGTAAATAGCTTTCTTTTTAAAAAATGCATCGCAGGACGAACACTCCCATTCAAAACAAACTTTGCTGCGTATCTATACATCCCGTAAAGCCAAATGCACATCCCACAATAGCAAGGGTTAAATTTGAGTTTGGAGAGAAGCGATCTTGTTTTTGTTCTGTTTATTTGAAAAATAAGGGAAAAAAATAATAATAAAAATATCGAACTCCGAGGAAATCTCTAAACGGAAAGTCCCTTATCAAAAGGCAAGACAGAAAAGCTCAAACACATTAACAGAATAGATACCAACGGTCATATTTTTTCCTGTTTATTCAAGAGAACTGTTTTTTATTACAAAGTTTTCCAAGCAATTTTATTTTTTTTTCAATTTCATCGTTTTATACCTACCTTTGAGTAATTTATCACAGAACGTTGGCTTAGCATAGAAAATACTGAAAATGATAGCACCAGTTAAACTAAAAATGGCCACCAGAGATGAAACGATCCCAAAAATGCACATCCGGTTCTCTCTTTCTTTTTGCTAATCCAATAAGTTTTTCATACTGGTGAGAAATACGATTAGGAAATGTTTTCTTCGTTTTTTTATTGTAAGTTGGCCGGCAGTAATTTTGTTCCTCATCAGTTTCTGCACTTGGTATAGGTACGTGAATGTCGTCATAGATATGTGTTGTTCTGTCACGTGATTCCGTAATTCCAGACGACATCAAAAAGTATATTTCTCGTTTTTCTGATAAATTTTGTTTGATGTGCGTTGTGTACCGCTGAATCTCTTGAACTGTACTAACGCAATCGAATATGATGATACACTCATTTTATGGAATCAAAAATATTTACAGTTAGTACACGTTGTGTTTGAAATTAAGCAGTCAGGATCATATAAAACGTAAACTGTTAAATACGACCATTCGTTGCTGTGAATTTGAAAAAAAGAAAATTGCCAACAACATTTTAAGAATACAGAAATGAAGGTTCTCCAGCTTCTTCAACAGTGAAACCGGTTTAAACCGAACCTCTTCGGGGCTTAAGATTTTGTTCGGTTTTGGCCGATGTTCGGTTTAATAAAGTTCACAACGCATACAATTTGATATGACGGTACATTAAATATATTTGGTTTATACAGGTTTTCGGTTTATGCAGGATTCTATTTAACCAGGTTTCACTGTATTTCGATAGTACGGAACAAGATTTCAGATTTAGTTCTTGGAATGGTTCCCATTGATGAAGACTATATATTGCACTCTTTGTATCTTTTTGTTTATTTATGTCGTTTGGTTTCTTTCTCGTTCACGTATATTTTGTTCATTGGATTACATGTAACAACATATATTTGATGCTGACGTTAATATTACACATGGCTCAGAACGTATGGTATTGAAACTCAATACGAACCAGTTGTAATTGATAGGAAAACATAAATGTAATTTCCGTAGCAAACACGGAAATATATTATTCATGATAATGAGGAAACAATAAAGACTATATAAACAATTTAAGGTCAAAAGTCAAGAGTCAAGAGTTTGAAGTAAAAAACTGTTTTCACATCTGTAATTTTTTTAATATTTGATAGATGTTTTGCCTCAGAGGTTAAAATCACCGAATATTCATCTATTGTGAAGGCAAACTTTCTACAAAAATAAAACGTTAGATTATAAATATCTAAGTAAAAAAATGGTTTCAGAAGATCGAAGAAAAAGAAAAAAAATGCTTTTATTGAAAATTAGGTGGTAAATTATTTCAATATTTTAACAATTCCACAAAAATTGTGTTCTGGTATTTTATTGGGAACATAATTTTTTAATTAAAGCCAACATGATGGTTTATCCTAAAGAGAAAAAAAATTAACATGCCCATCAACAATTCACAGAAAAGGTCAATGTCATAATTTAACATGTATAATGTCCTCTGTCCTTGTTAACAGAGATTGATTGGTGAATGAAGTTCAACGTTTTCATGTCAGGTTGCAGATACAAGAATTCGAAGGAATCAATTGTCGGAGGTTGGGTATAATCTGTCAAATATATTTGATAAATATCATCATATCTTATCTAATATGTTTTAAAGCAACGATTTTCAATTGTACTTAATGTACCATAAAATTTTGAATTTTTGAAAAACTAAGGCTTTTCTACCTCAGGCATAGATTACTTTAGCTGTATTTGGCATAACTTTTAGGAATTTTGGTCCTTAGCGCTCTTCAACTTCGTACTTTATTTGGCCTTTTAAACTTTTTTGGATTCGAGCGTCACTGATGAGTCTTTTGTAGACGAAACGCGCGTCTGGCGGATATACAAAATTTAGTCCTGGTATCTATGATGAGTTTATTTCCATTCTCATTATTATTATTATTAATGTATAATCACTATTTAAATAATTTAGAATCCAAGTTTAACTAATTTCCGCCGAACTATATTATTATTGTAACAATTGTTGCTACTCGAAAATAATTCGATCGCGAATATTATTTTAAGAAATATTACACACCTTTGCAGCTAATTCAAGTTGGATATCTAAAGGTACAATGTAACCATTGTCAACATATATTGAAAAGTTTCCAACCAAATAACAAGCTTTAATGAGTCTAGAGTTGACAGGGCCAATCTACTCTTTCGCGTAAACACTCCATGGAGAGGATTGAAAAATCAGATCAATATAAAGACATACATATATACTGATAAAAACAGAATGACAGATAAAAAGTCAGAGCGACAGACAAACATAGAGGCAGAGAAAATGGGAGATAGAGGTAATAGGTAGTTCAAGTTATATGTAGATACATGTATATAGATATAAGAAGATGTGATATGTGTGCAAATGAGACAAAACTATCATCCAAGTCACAATTTGTAAAAGTGAATCATTATAGGTTAAAGTGCGGTCTTCAACATTGAGCCTTGGCTTATATCGAACACCAAGCTATAAAAGGGCCCCAAAAATGGCATGTGTCAAACCAATCAACGGAAAAACCAACGGTCTAATCTACAGGAACTTCTTAGGAAGAAAGATAAGAAGTTAGCACTATCCTTTAACTCTACGTTTCGCTATATAGATGATGTTCTTTCACTAAATAATTCAAAATTTGGTGACTATGTGGAACGCATCTATCCAATCGAGCTAGAGATAAAGGATACTACAGATACAGTTAAGTCGGCCTCATATCTTGACTTACATCTAGAAATTAACAATGAGGGTCGGTTGAAAACAAAACTTTACGACAAAAGAGATGATTTCAGCTTTCCAATTGTGAACTTTCCATTTCTAAGTAGCAACATTCCAGCAGCACCTGCATACGGGGTATATATCTCCCAATTGATACGATATTCCCGTGCTTGCATTTCCTATCATGATTTTCTTGATAGAGGGTTGCTGCTCACAAGGAAGCTATTAAACCAAGAGTTCCAAATGGTGAAGTTGAAATCATCCCTTCGTAAATTTTACGGACGCCATCACGAGTTGGTTGACCGTTATGGAATAACCGTATCACAAATGATATCGGATATGTTCCTTACGTCGTAACTACAATCCCCTTCCCTTTCCTGAATGTGACCTACCGAATTAGACTATTTACCGGATTTGTTATCACGTAAGCAACACGACGGGTGCCGCATGTGGAGCAGGATCTGCTTACCCTTCTGGAGCACCTGAGATCACCCCTAGTTTTTGGTGGGGTTCGTGTTGTTTATTCTTTAGTTTTCTATGTTGTGTCATGTGTACTATTGTTTTTCTGTTTTTCTTTTTCATTTTTAGCCATGGCGTTGTCAGTTTGTTTTAGATTTATGAGTTTGACTGTCCCTTTGGTATCTTTCGTCCCTCTTCTATATATAGATAAGTCTAAATTGTAAACTATGCTAAAACCTATGATTGCGTTGGATAAAAACGGCAATTTTTATACCTGTGCATGTAAAACAAATTTCGATGTAGAAGGGTCTAAATACAGCAAAAGCAACATTTTTCAAAAGACGAAACATGTGAAAAAGTATATTTAAACAAAACGCATTTGACTCACAGGTCGAACCCCTTCTGTTCTTAAGCCCTGCTGACTGCCATTGGCGAGTGCCAAAGAAATTGTTACAAGATGTAACAAAATGGATCTTAATAATAATTTAATACTAAACAGAAAACTATAAACTTGCGGCAAAGATGTTATACCATAAACATTATATAATATATATAAAAGGAGAAACGAGAAACACTTATGAACAACATCAACAAACGCCAACTACTGAACATCAGATTTATTAAGCACCTATGAACAAAAAAATGTAACTTTCAGTAGGTCATAACCTTGATCTTGGCACGAATCGCTATGTTTATTAAAGAACTTAGAATCTATCACACAAGAAGGCTTTCCAGCACAATACTTTCTCATACTATCTGTTACATTATCCCTGGGATTGATACAACTCGGCGATACATCGCAGTTCGGCATGTTCGTCTGTCCTTCATAAATGTACCATGTAATGTTTACTTGAGTGATCACAACTGTAGTCGACTCAGGACAGATTATACTGGTCCCACCTTGTTTTCCAAACGGTTTACAAACCATCAACCAGCTTTCTAAAATGGAAATAGGTGAAAATTTATAAGCTTAGATTATTTATTTATATGCTTCTCATTATATCGATTGGTTGCTGGTGTTCTGATATGGCGTTCTTCTTTTGCTTTGGAAACAAAGATTTGTTAAATTACAAAAGAACATGATTTTTAAGGATATTGTTTCCTAAGAACTAAGAACAATGAAGAATCTCTCGTTAAAAGTCTGTCTCAGGCCAAATAAAAATATATGTGTGGTTCCAGTAACCCTACCTTCCCTACTTTTTTGTCTTAAAAATAGCCTACCCTGAAGATTGTATTGTCATTTTTCATTAAGCACTGTTAAAGTCAGAATGTTGCTTCCATAGACCCATTATAAAAAAAAAAATTAAAAAATCCCTACCTACCTACCCTAACTTTTTTTCAGATGTAACTGGAACCACACATACTATTTTATTTGGCCTCATATAAAAGAAAGGCCAAATATACCAAACAGACATCAAAACTAACAAGTAAAAAACAAACTGAAAGCGCCATGCACAAATATGGGAAGGGTATATATATAAAAAGTAACACACTGTCTACTCCATGGACTATATTCATAGACAACGCAAATCAAGGGAAGATAACTGTGTTCCCGACCTTAACTTTTGAAATATTTTGAATATTGATATTTGTATGACCCATATAAAACTTTTATTTATACAGTAAAACCTGTTTAAACCGAACCTCTTTGGGACTAAAGGTTTTGTTCGGTTTTGGCTGATGTTCAGTTTAATCAGGTTCACAACGCATACAATTTCATGTGATGGTGCTTAAGAACGTGTTTGGTTTATACAGGTTTTCGGTTTATGCAGGATTCGGTTAATACAGGTTTCACTGTATTCATCACTACTGCACTTACGTTTGGGACTCTCTTCGTCATTTTCCTTCTTTACAGATGTCACTGACTGCTCTGAAAATCAAGACCAACATGAATATAAAACTTTAATTTTGTGTGTCATATACTGTAAACCAACTAATTTTTCGCGGATACTTTATTTCGCGTTTGATCCTTTCTAGACCATTTTGCGGCTATTTAATTTCGCGATCATTTAATTTTCTTTCCGTGTTTAATACGGCAAGATCCTAGTTTAACATTTTCGCGATGATTTATATTCGCGTTATTTTTCTCCTCGCGAAAGTCGCGAAAATTAATCGCTCTCGAAAATAAGTTGGTTGACAGTAACCTACTGACTTGGTCCATGGTCACAGTTATCTTCCTTTGGTTTTCGCCGGTTTCGAATATAGTTCCTAGTGTGAACAGTGTATAACTTGTATTTTTTTCATACACTGTCCCAATTTTTTTCTTGATATTTTGTAATAGTTTTAATTAGAAAAAAACGCGAGTTTTGTATGATTTTACAAAATGGGTGAAGGTGACAAGTGCTAATGCTGCCCCTATCCCGTGAAAAGTATAGTTAAATTGCTATTTTTGTGTACATACAAATCATTTTTATGATAATCTTTTTATAGGTTTTTCTTTAGAATATGTATACATTGTAACTAGGTAGTACTTTAATTGAAGCCTAAAATGTAATTATTATATGAATTTTACGTATTTGATTGATGGTTCATAGTATTAATTTAAATAATTTTCACTCATCTTTTAGTCATACCAAATACAGATCATGTTACGTGAAATAAAGAATACAATATGTATAAGTTTAATGAAGTAATAAAAAAATGTCGTTGTAATTTAGACTATAAAAAAGAGTAAAATCACAAAAATACTGAACTCAGAGGAAAATCAATTCGGAAAGTCCATAATCACATGGCAAAAAAAATAACAAAACGCATCAAAAACGAATGGACAAGAACTGTCATATTCCTGACTTGGTACAGGCATTTTCAAATGTAGAAAATGGTGGATTGAACCTTGTTTTATAGCTAGCTAAATCTCTCACTTGTACAAAAAATGTATGACAGTCGCATTAAAATTATCTGTATAAACAGAATCGATTATCATGTCGTCCATCCGCGAGATAAAAGTCACTTTGCTTCTAAGAACATTATTTTTTAAACTGTTTACAAAACTAGGAATTTTTGAAATACTAACGCTTTTGTTCCTCATGAATAGATAACCTTAGCTGTATTTGCCAAAACTTATAAGAATTTTGGTCCTACATCCTTAACTTTGTACTTTATTGGCCCGTGAAAAAATTTATTCGAGCGTCACTGATGAGTCTTTTGTTGACGTAACGCTATTCTGGCGCAAATACAGAATGAAAGCCAGGTATCTATGATGAGTTTCTTAATAAGATAGCGAGACACTCCCGCACCCGGAGGCGTCCTTCAGCTTGCCTCTAAACAAATATGTATGCTAGTTCAGTGATGATGGACGTCATACTAAACTCCGAATTATACACAAGAAACTAAAATTAAAAATCATACAAGACTAACAAAGGCCAGAGGCTCCTGACTTGGGACAGGTGCAAAAATGCGGCGGGGTTAAGTATGTTTTTTGAGATCTCAACCCGTCCCCACACCCCCAACCAATGTAGAAAAAAAACAAACACACAACAATACGCACAGTAAAACTCAGTTTAAGAGAAATTCGAGTCCGATGTCAGAATAAGTAGATTGGGGAAAAAATCTATGTCACCCAGAAGCTTAGACAATTTTTTTGTCAATGGTTGTCAGTATTTAATCATTCAAACATACCTTTAAGTAATTTATCACAGTATGTTGGCTTAGCATATAAAATACCGAAAATGATAGCACCAGTTAAACTAAAAATGGCTACCAGCAAGGAAATGATACCAAAAACACACATCCGATTCTCTTTTTTCTTTGCTAATCCAATTAATTTTTCGTACTGGTGTGAAATACGCTTAGAACATGTCTCCTCCGTCTTTTCTTTGAAGTTTGCCTGGCTGTAAATCTGTTCCCCATCAGTTTCTGCACGTGGCACGGGTACATGCATGTCGTCATAGATATGTGTAGCTCTGTCTCGTGCGATTGTATTTTCAGACATCAGCTCGTATTTTTCTCGTCTTTTTTCAACTAATTTTGTTTGTTGTACGTTGTGCAGCACTGATGTTTTAGAAATGTACTTATGATATCAAAAATGATGAAACACATTATATGAATTTTTGTAATCAAATTATTTAAAGTCCGTATGTGTTGTGTTTAAATTATTTAGTCTGAATCAAACGAGAAGAAAAGAGTAAAATACGACCACTTGTGGTTTATGTTAGAGTTTTGATTTTGACGTTTTGAACATCTTCTTCACAAACTTTAGTTTCTTTACATATCTGACAACAACACATTTGATAGCCATTAATATCATAAATCATGTGAGTGACGCGTTTTCATGGGCATTATCCACTCCCTCCGCAAAAAAATTGACAAAAATAATAATCTGGACCGTATGAAAAAAGCTTTGCAATTTACATATTTTTACAAGATTTTTGAATTAAAAATACAGACTAAATACAAAATTAATGAACAAACTAAATACACCTATAATAACGTAGTATAGGCAAGTTTTCTATTCGTAATGCAAAAAACAATATTAGTCAATTTAATCAGGAACATTTTTATATAGCATCGGATTATTTTGCATGCTCTATGTCATTTGATTATTGGTTTCGTTAAGGTGGTACTCAACACTTTAACTAAAATTAATTTGGCTCATTTAATTTTCATAAAATTTTGTCAAAGTAAATACTTTGACCCTTTAACAAAAATATAAAAATTTCAAAAACTTTGAACCAACCGTTTTGTCAGAAAAATAACACTGGTTATATAGCAGTTTGACAAACTCCAATTTTGATCATTGAGAAGCTTAATATTCCTTTTACAACACAACGTAATTAAAACGTTTAGCTGACTTTACAGAGTTATCTCCCTGTAGTGTTAGGTACTACCTTAAGATGAAGTCTCGTTCACCTAAATCCCACAGTTCCATTTTTTCATTAATTTCTATTCTTATAGAATGGAACATGACTTAAGAACGTACGGAGTTAAAACTTTATACGAACCAGTTGTATTGATAGGAAAACCTAATTATCATTCCCTGAGAAAATTCGGAAATATATAGTTATAGATAATGAGGAAACAATATAGACTATTTACACAATTTGTGGTCAAAAGTTAAGTGTTTGAAGTTAAAACAGGTTTTCACATATTAAAAAGAAAAATAGAAATACATGTATGACATTATGTGATGATTTTTTTGTCCTAAAATGTTTTTTTTTTGTGAGGGTAGTGCATTGACTATTTACCTCCTGTGGAGTGACTTGTTTCTTCAAAAATAAAATGTTTGACTTTGATTATCCTACTAAAAAATGTGTTCGAAGGGAAATGATGAATAATTCCTACTTTTAAAATTACGTAATAATTGAGCTTCATTGTGTTTTTTTGTTTTGTTTTGATTGACGCCAAACAAGTTGTTTATCCAAGAGAAAACAATACCCCATCCTCAATTTGCAACAGCAAAACACAAATGGTCATTGCTATATTCTGTGAGTCTGATTGCTGGGTGGATATTATTGTTTATCCAATTCAATATGTATTAAAGGCAGGAACCATAAATTATGCTTATGTTCTAATTCGCCAAGCTTAACCGAACATAAATTATTTAGTCAATAAAACTCAACACATGTATACTATAGGAATGAGCTCTCCTTGTGAGTAGCACACTTTAATACTTTATTTTTTCTTCAAACATCAAAACCAATTCACACCGGTATATTCATATTTCAATATTCATTCAAACGTCCATCTGCATCTAATAACTCATCCAAGATAATCACACAAGTTTTCTCAATACAACAAAGTCCGTATCGGGACTCCATCCCACTAAAAATCAAAATCAATAACAATCTACAAAACACAATAAATACATTATTATTACAATTTATCTTGTCACATCATTAAACTGTCTAACTCAAATCTATCAAATGGGTGGGGGATATGTGTATAACGAAACGGAAGGTATGCTACTCGGTAAAGGCAGAACGTCGAATAACTGGTTATAAAAATATCTTTTATCTATAATAAGATTATGCACGAGAATCACAATCCTACCCTCATACAAACGGGTAGGATACCTGTATTGTGACATACAATAGCCAATCAAATCATACAATAACATTAAAACCAGGTATGCAACCATGTGCTCATCAACACGTGTTGAACATAAACAAACACAGACATGTGCTTCCGATACTATTAATAAATATATTTATGTTCTAATTCGCCAAGCTTAACCGAACATAAATTATTTAGTCAATAAAACTCAACACATGTATACTATAGGAATGAGCTCTCCTTGTGAGTAGCACACTTTCGAAATGACAAAGTAGATAAGAAAAATCGGTTATGAAAGTTACAAGCCAAGATTCTTAGTAACGAGTAATTTTTTAGAAATGTTTCCACGCACATAACCGTCTTTTGCTGTATCTGAAGACCATCTACCGTGTTTCCTAAATATTCTATCTTGAATACCAGCAGCAGCCGCAGCTGTTGCTCCACCTGCTCTTAAACTATGCAAACCAAATTTTGATTTGTCTACACCCAAAAATTCTAAAGCCTCTAACAGTACTTCTCTGTCTCTTGTATAAGACAAAGGCGTATGACCCCTTAGCACGTACGTGTTAGTCTTTTTACGATATACAACTGATCTAAATATGAATTCTATAGAATCGTTTTTACTGTTCGCTTGGTTCAAGTATGTCTCTAACATTTGAACTGGGCAGGTTACCGAATATGTTTTGGAAATATAAACATAGTTCCTGCTCTTTGTTGGTCCGTTTTGCTTTTTTCGATGAATAAAGACATATATAATGAATGAAATGAAACATCTGACCTTTTTAAATTAACTAATTCTGAAAATCTTTAAAATCCGGCATAGCTAACAAGACACATACATGCTATTCTTCTATGGTTTAAAGTACTATTTGTATTGCCATATTTCAAAACCAGTTGATTAAGAATATGAGGAGTTATTGGTTCCTTCTTGTTTACAATATGATGACCGATTGATCTATGTGTACCTTCTTTTACGGAAGTACAAAGAAAAGAATCACAAGGATTTACATATCAGCTAATTTGTGTGTCCATTGAATGGCATAATATGCTTCATCTATCATTTGCAAAAGAGATATAACTTTTTTGTAAGTGAATCAAATATAATGAGACATTATAATCTGATGCCGGTAAAGGCTTTATATTAAATAAATTACACCATTTACAAAATCTATTAAATGCATACCTGTATTTCTTTCTAGTATTATCAGCTCTAGAATTTAAACAATAATCTGGAAGACATTTTGCAAGGTTGCTTAGAGCTTCATTCTGTGGTATATTATCCTTAGACCAACGACCAGTGCTAAAAACATCTGCAAAACGTATAAATAAAATAAACATATAATAACATTATAAAACTTTTTTTTTTTTATATATAATTTAATATCTCATGTACATCGTACTAGTCACTAGGTCACTAGACCTTGCTATATCAACATACATAGCCGTGTCAGAACCAAATTTGTATTACAATGCAAATTTCCCATATTGTAAACATTTAACAATATGTACATATAAATTCGAACATCATTAAGTCGCTTTCATCTTAATTGCCATTATATCAGACTTAAAATGCTTGGTACCAAAAATGGAGTTTTTATTCTGTCCTTGAATAAATATATTTTGACCTGATGAAAAATCAAGAACTTCTATAACGTAAGGTTCCAATCTTCTATTAAAAATCAAAGACCAAAATGCCGATGATGGCCATTTTGGAACGATCAATGTTCCCTCAGCTCTACAGAGAATGAGGTGTTTAATACTTTTAGCCACTAAACTTATCGGAGGAACCATCCAATTATTTTCCATTATCTAATTTTGAGCGAAAGCGTCAATAGCAGTGCTTCCTGGATTCCAACATTTTGAGTTGAACCTTTTCAATTTTGTATTATGAAAATTAGCAAATCTATCTATTGTGTAAGGACCCCAAATTTCATTCATGAAAGTAAAAACCTGAAACGAGGTTTGCCAGTCATCAATATCAACCATTTTAGATATGAAATCAGCTTTGAAATTTTCACACCGAGGTATCCAAGTAGGACACAACGTGATACCCGACCTTGTACATATTCTAAAAATATCATAAGCTAAATGTTGTAAATGTAACTTTGTACTGCCTTTATTGATTATATTTACACAATTTTAGTTGTCTGTATGCCATTTAACTATTTTACATTTCAGATCGGGTTCAAACGAATTCAACGATAACTGAATAGCCCTGAGTTCACGCCAAGTGGAACTCAATATTTTCTCATTTTCATTCAACATACAATGAAAAATCTTTTCATTCGATTCAACAGTATATGCACCTTAAGCTACATTACTTGCATCTCTGAATATATCATAATTCTCAGTAAAGAATCATTCAATAAACGCTTCACATTAAGCGCCAACCAATTTTCCAGCCAAAATTTCAATTCAGCTAATACACATTTTTCATATACTAAATATAGTTTTGAATCCCACGTTTTTCTGTTTTCTATCGAAAAATACATATGCCTCGTCATTAAATTTGTGACATTACCCATAACTGGTGACATTGACATAATTCTTCTGGCAAATTGAGCCAGCATACGTGCTTTGAAATTTGAAAATGACTTTAGTATAATATCAAGAGAATCTTTAGTGTCTTTAATTCTGCGCTCTGGCACCTTTAAAGTGAAATCTTTTGAATCCCAAATCAATCCTAACCATTCTAAACACTGAACTGGTTCAAAAATTGATTTTTCTTCATTGACAATAAATCCAGCCAGTTTAAGTGACGACTTTACAAATTCAGAAGTATCTTTACAATTTTTATAACCTTCATCTATGCCTAACCCATCGTCCAGATAAAGAACAATATTAACACCATTTTCTCGCCAATACTTTACCATTGGTCTCAAACATTTAGTGAATATATAGGGGGCGCTACTTAAACCAAAAGCTTATACAGAAAAGCAGTAGAACTTGTTATTCCAGGAACAACCTAAATATGTTTGTTGTTCTTTACAGATGTCCAAATGAAAATATCCTGATTTTAAATCAAACTTAATTAGAAAATGATCTTTTTGGAAGAATTCCATAGCAATTTTCCAATCTTCAAATTTTACCTTGTTTTTTGGAACATAGAAATTCAATTCACTTAAATCTAAAATCAAACGCTTTTTGCCAGTCTTTTGTGTAGCAACACTGAGAGGATTAACGACGAATGGTTGAAATAGTACTTCTAGAATACAGCCATTGCTAATTTGCTAGGTTACCGCTTTATTTACAAACAAACTATTTTTAAGGCAGATTTATTATTCCGAAATTTCATTGGAGGGGGTTGTTTCATAAATGGAATTATATAACCCTTTTCAATGGTGTCCAACATTTCAATTTGTTGGCCCCAATGTGTTTCCAAAACTCTATATGTTTAAATAAGCTAGAATTTACCTCCTTTAGCGATTTTTGAAAAATCTATATTATCAAAATATTTAACATGTTGAAAGAGAACATTAATATGACCAAATAACATTAGCATGATTAGATTGTCAACAAAAGTAATATACTCATCTTGTATCTTTTCACTTTGACAAGGTTCCAAAGGTTGGTTTGTTTGTAGCTTTTGGGCAGTTCCTCTTGAAGTGGCCAGTTTGATGACACTCGGAACAGGTGTGACAGGTGTCGTATGGGGTCGCCTCACGGCGATGGAACCTCGGAAAGGGCTGCTGGGTAGCGTTGTAAGGCTGATAATAACTGTTACTAATATCAGTAGAGTTGGCAGGTCTAGAAACGGAGGCGGACGGTTTTGATCACTTATCTGTGGTACAGAACTAGACTTGGCACCTGAATGTACTGGTGGCTTGTGTAAAAGCAAAGTATCCTCGTCGTCTGAGTGGTTTTCGGTCATTATGTGTATAACGAAACGGAAGGTATGCTACTCGGTAAAGGCAGAACGTCGAATAACTGTTTATAAAAATATCTTTTATTTATAATAAGATTCTGCACGAGAATCACGATCCTACCCTCATACAAACGGGTAGGATACCTGTATTGTGACATACAATAGCCAATCAAATCATACAATAACATTAAAACCAGGTATGCAACCATGTGCTCATCAACACGTGTTGAACATAAACAAACACAGACATGTGCTTCCGATACTATTAATAAATTTATTCATATTGGTTTACATAGTAAAAGTCCGCAGGAAGTCATTCTCTGTCTTTTTTGACGTATTTGCACTGTATTCATCGGACGTGTTCTGATTGATGTTTATGATTATAGATTTATAGATTACCGTAGCCGTATTTTGCACAACTTTTTGGAATTTTCTGTCCTCAATGCTCTTCAACTTTGTACTTGTTTGGCTTTATAACTATTTTGATCTGCGCGTCACTAACGAGTCTTATGAAGACGAAACGCGTGTCTGACGTACTTAATCATAATACTGATACCTTTGTTAACTATTATGTCTAGATACAATATTTTCTTATAAGTTACTATTGCCTTATTAGTTTTTTCTGTTATCCATTATAATATCAGACTCGGACTTTTTAAAACTTAGTATCAGTGTGCGTTTTTCTGTATGCATGTATGTTAATTCTAACTTGGCTAGGGGTATAGGGGATGCTTGAGAACACTCAAAATATGTTCTATCCCATTGCATTTATGAGGCTGTCCTAAGCCAGGAACCTTTGGCTTTTGTAAGGCATGTATATTTTAAAATTAAAATATTTCATTTATATATTTTAATTTGGAGTAAAACAAAACAGTAGTTTACCGCTGTTCGAACGTCATCACTCGATTGAGAGAAAACAAATCCGGGTAACAAACTAAAACGGAGGAAAACTTATCAACTGTAAGAGAAAAACAACGAAAAAAATAGAAACACTGAAGTGCAACAAAACAAACAAAAATGCAACACACACAGAAACGAACTGCAACTAGCATAAGATAACTGCCATTTTCCTGACTTGGTACAGGATATTTTATGAAAACAAATGGTGGGTTGAACCTGGTTTTGTGGCTAGCCAAATCTGGCGCTTTAATGGTAATGTAAAATATAACACTAAAATGACAACATCACATTACAGTACTACAGTAAAAATCATTGCAAGAAAATTCAGAACAGAGAAATGCACAAATAAACAATGCAATAGTACATTTCGACGTGCTTATAGTTATCAAAGGTATCAGACTTATAATTAAAGTGTCTGTTTAGTTAACGCATCAATGTAAATATTACGGAATTTGATGAGACTGTCATCAAAATGAGAGGGTTAGCGCTATAAAACCAGGTTTAATCCACCATTTTTCTACATTTGAAAATGCCTGTAACAAGTCAGGAATATGACAGTTCTTGTCTAGTCGGGTTTGATGCGTTTTGTTATTTGATTTTGCCATGTGGTTATGGACTTTCCGAATTGATTTACCTCTAAGTTCAGTATTTTTGTGATTTTACTTTTTAATACGCCAGACGCACTTTCGGTCTTCAAAGTTATTGTGAAACTGCCAATTCTAGAGGTGGCTTGAATCAGATGTGGATACTTAAAAATTCCAAAGATCTTTTAGAGTACATACAATCTAACTCTCATTCATCTTGTAACATTATTTATGTCTTATGTCTCAGTATTAAAACATTTGACTTTTCTACTCTTTACACAAGTATTCCACATTCAAAACCAAAAGACAAATTGAAAGAGTTGGTATTGCTTCATAAAAAAGAATGGCCAACGTAGATACACGTATCTTGTCTTAGGGAGGGATAAATCCTACTTTGTAAAGGATCACTCTGGTTCAAACAAAAAATTCTCAGAAACTGATATTATCACAATGCTTGGTTTCGTGATTGACAACATATTTGTAACGTTCGGAGGACGTATTTTTCAACAGACTGTCTGCATTCCAATGGGAACAAACTGTGCCCCTCTACTTGCCGACTTGTTTCTTTATTATTATGAGGCTGATTTCATGCAGGAAATTCCTAGGAAGAAAGATAAGAAGTTAGCAATATCCTTTAACTCTACTTTCCGCTATATAGATGATGTTCTTTCACTAAATGATTCAAAATTTAGTGACTATGTGGAACGCATCTATCTCATCAAACTAGAGATAAAGGATACTACAGATACAGTTAAGTCGGCCTCATATCTTGACTTACATATAGAAATTGACAATGAGGGTCGGTTGAAAACAAAACTTTAAGACACAAGAGATGATTTCAGCTTTTCAATTGTGAACTTTCCATTTTTAAGTAGCAACATTCCAGCAGCACCTGCATACGGGGTATATTTCTCCCAATTGATACGATATTCCCGTGCTTGCATTTCCTATCATGATTTTCTTGAAAGAGGGTTGCTGCTCACAAGGAAGCTATTAAACCAAGAGTTTCAAATGAGGAAGTTGAAATCATCCCTTCGTAAATTTTACGGACGCCATCACGAGTTGGTTGACCGTTATGGAATAACTGTTTCACAAATGATATCGGATATGTTCCTTACGTCGTAACTACAATCCCCTTCCCTTTCATGAATGAGACCTACCGAATTAAACTATTTACCGGATTTGTTATCACATAAGCAACACGAAGGGTGCCACAGAAGGAGCAGGATCTGCTTACCCTTCCGGAGCACCTGATATCACCCCTAGTTTTTGGTGGGGTTCGTGTTGTTTATTCTTTAGTTTTCTATGTTGTGTCATGTGTACTATTGTTTGTCTATTTGTCTTTTTCATTTTTAGCCATGGCGTTGTCAGTTTATTTTAGCTTTATGTATTGACTCTTCCTTTGGTATCTTTCGTCCCTCTTTTTCGTCTTCATAAGACTCATTAGTAACGTTCAATTAAACAAGAATGTGTTCATAGTACACAGACGCCACATCCGCTTTCATTTATCATTTTCTATGTTCAATGGACCATGAAAATGGGTGCAAATCTCTGATTTGGCATTCCCATTCAACAGAGCATATCATAGGGAATTAAGTTTCAAGTTGATTTGACTTCAACTTCATCAAAAACTACCTCGACCAAAAACGTTCACCTGAAGCGTGACAACTGGACCCACAGACCAGAAAACATAATGCCCATAAATGGGGCATAAAAACGTAAGAAAGCCAAACAAGTACAAATTTGAAGAGCATTTATAATCCAAAATTCAAAAGGTTGTGCCAAATACGGCTATGGTTATCTAAGCCTGGGATAAGAACATCTTTAGTATTTTGAACAATTCATACTTTTGCAAATAGTAATTGACAAATGACCATATATTATTTGATATAAATGTGTGACATCCATTTTCGCTGAACTAGTACACTAGTGTTTAGGGGCGGGATTAAGTTCGCCTTCGCGTGCGGGATTTTCTCTCTGTGTTGAAGAATAATTGGTTGACTTGGGCTTTTCTTGCTCTTTTATCGAGAATCTCTATCATTTCTCAATTTTATTTCAGTCACTGCAGGTACTTTGAGATTTGTACTTTATTTCTTAAGTTTGTTATTGGTTCGTTTTTGTGTGGTTTGTGCCAATATGATGAGTCAAACATGTTCAACCCTATACTATTATGTATGTGCCTGTCCCAAGTCAGAATTTCGTGTAAATCTAATAGATTTTATTTATGTCCACGTTTAATAAAAATTGAGATATCTATATTTTTGAAATCCAAGTACAATGGTCTGTCTCATTATTCAACCAAAATACACATACAAGCTTTTATTTCCTCAGAAATACATTTTTCTTTTTCTTGATTCCTAATTAATAGTTTATTCATCTAGTAGTTAGTTCAAATAAAACATTGTTATCGTTTTGCATTTACTAATGGGTTATTCATTTAGTTAGTTAATATAAAACAGTTATATTTTTCCTTTTTTCGCAATTTGTCGGTTTTTTTTTGCTGTAAAATAATCATCATCCCTTTTTGAGAAGTACTCTGCTCAGATAGTTTACGTGGACACAACTCAATCTATTATTGCGAAATAGTATACAATTATGGCCCGTTGAAAAGGTAAATATCCAAAATTGTCAACACGAGAAGGTTATTTCAATGAGGGCGCAGCCCGAAGTGAAATAACTTTTAAAGGTTAACCATTTTGGATATTAATCGATTCTAAGGGGCCACAATTGTTTTATTATACCGAACTTACAGTGGAAGGTCCTTTTAAACACTTGCTATATGTTTTACATAACAAACACAAGCTGACTTTTGAAAATAGCTCAGGAAAATACATGTGTGTTCTAGAATTTCTCGGATGTACAACACAGGTAGAATCTTTTTGTAAAATATTAATGGCCCTGAAATGGACCGTTCATAAGAGATATCATCGGCTGCTGGCACTCTTCATTTCCAAAGCCTTATTTCCTCGTCTCTCGATGGGTTGTCAGTGTGACGTGAACGCTGCCATCTTGTTTATTTACGCCTGTGACTAATTGCAATTAAATGAAAATTAACCGAATTATTCCATGTCACGTGATAAGTTGTTATGTAATAGAATTGTTTGTAATATATGTAAGGTATAATAATATAAATTTTAGCAGCCCATGCCAGGAATGGGAAATTTTACACAGTTAAAAATTAATCATCTATCTCCCGTAGAAAAATTATATAAGGGGCTTGTCTATTTAAACAAAAAACAATAGGAAAGTTACTCTTCGTGTACGCAAACTGAATTCCTTTTTGACGTGTTATGTCTCAGTCTAATATTTAAGATATGGCTCTTTTAAACTTTAACTTAAGATTTTTTCCGCTATATAATACCAATTGTGAAACACATTATTATTGGATTCACATGACGTGACGCCCATATGTGATTCAGTGAATGCCGTTTGTTGTTATAAATTATTTTGTTTTTAATTTAAAATTAGTTCATAAACCAGACTGTTAATTTTCTGCTTTTGTATACCTCATTTTACATATTATAACGAATGGTATATAAGTTTCACTTGACATTGATTGTCGGGTTCATGATAATGAGTTCATAAGCATTTATCACGAAAATAAAGGGGGTTGCACTTTTATTTATTGTTGTGTTGCTGTTGATAAATTATAATCATGCGTACATACAAACTGTATAAACAATGTTTGCAATCGTGTTTAAATTCTTGTTTGATTTTTCACTTTTTCGATCTGAGCTTCACTGATGAGTCTTGTGTAGACGAACACGCGTCTGGCGAATAAAATTGTAAGCCTGGTACCTTTAATAACTATTAAATACCTGTTACAAATGCTGATGACATTTTATAATGCTTTAAAAATCAATGTTTGTTGGATCATACATTTATTAACGGAAACAATTAACATATTAACATAAAACTAAAACAAATATGATACAACCAGTAACAACGTACGTAGTCGTTGGTCATCTCAACAAGATTGATTTTCTCGCTTAAACCGAAAATGAGAAAAAATAATCGAATTGTGATGACCAATGATATATGTATTATTTTTTATCACTATTTTACCCATGACGACGATGTTAATTTCATTGACAACTGCACGTGTGCCCTTATTTTCATATCACTGTACTGTGCTAAAAAAGGAAATTATCAGTCAGTTTGATCAAAGGCAAATTTCGTAAAATAGCGATAACATGCATTATATTTCAACTGTAATCAATGGTTAATAAGAGCAACTAGCTGTACGGTAGCATATTTTATTATTTGGTATATTTCAAATTCCTACAAATTATCATAATAAAATTTATGAAGTCTTCATTTCATTCTTGAATTTGAGAAGCAATTTGAAGGACAAAGGTAAGGGACGTTACGCTTGGAAATCGCTACAAACAAATATAAATATTTAAAGCTTCATGTAACACAGATTATTTGTTTTTTCCTAACGTGTAAAATTAAAAGTGAGGTTACTGCTTACAACCATGACATCAATGATATTCATTGTATTTTGAAGTTTTTCAATGCATAATTAATACGGGAACTTAAAACCAAATGAATTTCATATATGCATGCAGACGACAAGTGCACGACATTGAAATCGTAGCGTTACACAGTTACATATTTTATTTACTCAAAATTTTCAAACAAAATATAATTTGATTTATGCCAACATCGAAGTGAAGCTGTTTTAGAAAACGCCTGTTGTCAAGGTAACGATAAAATCTATACAGCTTCAAACTTTATTAATGGCGACCTTTCGTCTTCCGGATTACGAGTAACTCTCTGTCTGCTTCTGACACGATTGCGCTCTCGCTGTCGACACTCTTTTTCTGCTCTTTTAGCCGCCGCCACTGCTGCAATATCCTCGTCATTCTTGTATGACCAACTTGACCTGTACCCATGCCCAAATCTATAAGGAGCTCGAGCAAGGAAATGCGCAAGCGTAGAAAGACGATGAAAGAGCATGCAGAAAAATTGCACTAAAAGAAGAACGCCGAATATAAGAAGAAACACAAGACCTGCAAGAGGAAAGAATATTTGTAGATGGCATCAAATTTCATGTGAATAATTTATACGCAAACTCAATCTGTGTAATTAATATGAATGTATAACTTATGTATGGAAAAAATATAAAATAGATTTTTTTTTATAATAGAGTCCACCGTTTATCCCTGGACGTTGGATCATTGTAAACACAGGGCCCCTTGTGTATTCTTCCCTGGGTTATACAAGAAAAATTGTATTCAGGTGATTTTCAACAAATGTATTTTAAGTCTTAAATTTTTTTTTTTTTATCTATCATCCAACTCACTATTTAAAAAAGTAATCAACACATCTACATATATAACAAATGAATGATAAAGTCTACGACATCTTAAAATCCTGTATTCATACAGAGAGGGTTTAAGTCCATTCGTTTGATGTGTTTTATCAATTGATTTTGTCATTTGATTAGGGACTTTACGTTTTGAATTTTCCTTGGAGTTCAGTATTTTTGTGATTTTACTTTTTACGATTATACACAAAAATGCACAAATGTACACTGGAACTTTGGAGACTTCCAATTGACTCATTTAGTCAACTTATATTTATTTGTAAATTAAACAAGGTTACTTTAATTAAATATGGCGTTATACATTTAATTGCCATAAATTCACAATAAATTTGAGTTAGTGCATAAAACCATACACGTTAAACTTATTTATAACTAACTGTTTTTTTGTATAGTAAAGTCAGCTGAAAATTTAAAGAGAGCAAGGTGGCTATTGGTTGAAAGCCTTGAAAGTTTAGATACATGAAGCTATAACATAGAAACAGTACACAATTCAGCTAGATATTCCAAATGAACACGGATTACTAGTATGTTATAGTTGTGTTGAAGTGGGAGAGGATTAATGTACATTCCTTCAGTGTCATTAAAAAAAAATGATGTTTTTTTCCGAGACAGATATGTACAGCAAAAGTGAAAATTACAAGACTGAGATTCCAAAATATAAATAGTCAAAATTTCTAGTTAAAACTTTTCATTCTTTTCAGTGTCTAAAAGTTGCAAGTTTATGAGTTTTGACCCGAAAATTATTTCAATGCGAACTTATTCTTTTTGATACGCCATGTAGACGCTTCCGTATCATATATATCGGTAAAGTCACAATAAACAATCCTATTTAGACAGTCTTGCATTGTTCATCCCCTTGTTCAAAAGGAATCAGTGGTAATGTCTCTTCGTTATTTTCGGATTTTTTATGTTTTTGTTTCGACCGATTATGAACGACATGACTACATTTTACTTCTGCTCTTTGCACTTCAACAGCAGCACTTTGATCTTCTATTGTTTTATATGACCAGCTAGATTTGTACGCATGCCCAAATCTATATGGCGCCCTAGCAAGAAAATGGCGGAGAGTAAACAGACGATGAGACAACATGCAAATAAATTGTACAAAAAGCATAATTGCACATATCAGCAAAAACAAAAATCCTGAAAAACGAAATTGAAGTATAAATGAATACTTATTTTTAAACAGAAATACCCTTTATAATTCAAAATTTGCTACATTAAGAATATTGATTGAAAAAATAATGTCCAGTGCATTTATTTCGTGCATTTGGGGACGAACCTGGAATATATAAGATTTGCATGGAGTGAAATACTCATTTGGTACTGTATGAAATGATAGTTTTGAATTTCGATTCGAAATTTAATACCTTAAATTAAAAAGACTAAAACAAAATAAACTGGCAAATAAGAAAGGAATCCCCATTTTTGAATGGATGTCAAATATAGAGGTATATTACACACATTATTTTATTTCTTAATTTTCATCAATAGCATTCTTTGAGCATGTTGAAAACAATTGTGTTTACATTGACCTTAATTTGTGCAAGCCTTGTTTGCATATGCACAAGCCTTCAATGGTGTACGGTACCAACGTGCGGAATAGGAACTAAATACAATTCCGGAGAACCTGAGCTCCCGGCCAATGAATGAATCAATGTGTTGTCCATAAATGTTCCTTTCTGTTTTAATTTGTCTTATAAATTTCGTATGCTCCTCCTTATCTTCTCTCTCTCTTTTGATATGGTTATTTTTAAAGAATTCTTTAAACTACGAACAATCTATATTTTATCTTCAATTTACAACAATTTGTCTATCTAAAATCGGAATAATTCTGTTTCTGCTAAAACATATTTCATCGTGGTAAATTAAATGAACACTAGTTATGTATGTCACAAACTTAATGTTTAAAGTTTATATGGCAATAAATATTTGAATTTGAAATTGAATTTGAACTAATTTCGTAAAATAAAATATTCATTTATTCATGAATATACTTACCGACTGGATTACTTCCAAGAACTAATAAATTTATCTTTGACGCAAGTGTTGAAATCAACACCAGCCAAAGGGAGTTAACCGCTAACAAAATCATCAACCAAGTATTCCTAAGTTCTTCTAGTTTTTCTGCAATAGAGAAAGAAAGATTCCCGTCACGCGGACATTTCACCACATTAATTTTTTGGATGCGCTAATTATATTTATGTTTTTGGTTCACATACTCTTTTGTACATGCCATTCATAGGTTTTATTTTGTTGAGATTTTTGTAATTATTTATGTCAAAAAAAATCTCTTTGAAAAAATGATGAGTTATTTTGCTACCAATGAACAATTTCTTTTTTTTTTTCTTTTTTTTCTGATTTTTATTGGATGTGAAGTTCATTCATTATAGATATGAAGATGTGGTATGGTAACCAATCAGACGGCTCATCACAAGAGACAAAATGTCACATAAATTAACAACAATATGTCACCGTACGGTCTTCAACATGGAGCAAAGCCCATACCGCATAGTCAGCTGAAAAAGGTCCCGAAATGACATATATTAAACAATTCAAACGAAAAAATAAACTTAAATTAGTGTACAAAAAATTAACGAAACACAAATATGTTGGCGGGATCCCAACCCTCCCCTAACCTGGGACACTGGTGTAGCACAAACCAATGCATATTTTCGTGGTACATAAGAAATACACAAAGAAGACCGCGGCAATTATAAATACAAACATATCATTTTTAAGGGGCGATCTCTTACTCTTCAATTGTCCAAGTAAACTAAAAGCTTCCGATGTTGGTTTAAGATGTGTGTCTGTCAGTAGTTTCCAGAATTCATACTCTGTTGAATTTATTTTCTGTATGTCATGTTTAATAGCATTGTCCAATCTTTGTTTTATCTCAGCATGCAAGAGCTCCTCTACAATAGATAAAAAAATAACTAATGAACAAATAAAGGCAACAGTAGTAAACCGCTGTTCGAAATTCATTAATCGATTGAGAAAAAAAAAACAAATCCGGGTTACTAACTAAAACTGAGGGAAGCACGTCATATATATAACTTCAAAGCGATAGAAAATATATTAGAAACCTGACACCTAAAAACCCAAGCGCAAAAACAAGACTTTTTCCTTTTTCATTTATTCATCAAAGGAAACAGCACATGTATTTGTATGCATTTTTGTTTCGGATTAAGATAATTAACTTAGAAAACCAGGACAATGTAAAAACATTTCGGTAAATTTGTCAAAAATAAACATACGGGTATCTCATTACATAAATGTTATTTAAAATAATAAAATATTTATTCAAAATAATAAAATATAACTTGACCTATTAACGATTTTTTAAAAGTCACCCTGTTTAAATTAACAAACCTTTTGTGGGCGTTCTCAAGTATTTTATTGCCTCTTGTAAACGTCTCACGTGAGCTGAAATGAAAATAAATAACTACTAGTAATTATAACTTACAGTAAAATAAAAATAAAAATCTCCTTACTGTGTTTTCAATACCCTAAAGCTTTTAAATACACTTTGTCATTTGTGAAAAAATACAATTTATGCATATTCTTTATAAATAGTAATAACCTTATTGAAATATTGTTGTTAACAAACAGTTAGAAAAGTACACGGGTACGTTGTCGAGCTAACTTGGCCATACCAACTTAACGGAAAACATAATTGCAGGTGCCAGACAGATCCAAAAGATGAATACAACTGAGTCGCAATTGTCAAGGTACTGATTAAAAAAGGAGTCATTATTTTCAGTGATGCATGCACATAAGAAAAGTATGACGGCTGAAGGACTGAGGGTAAATAAGTGTGACTCACATGTTCAACCGATGTAATAAAGCTAACGTTGTTGTAATAAATATAGCAACTTAACTTAGCAAGAGTATACATTTAAAGAAACTAAAACAGAAACATTGTATGTCTTTATAAAAAGATATGTTGGCTATACGTCAAAGAGACATTACCTAATCGATACAATGACAAAACGCCATATAGAAAGAAACCCATCCTCACAAATTACCTGCTTTTGTAATTCCAAGTTCATTCTCAATATCTTTCTTTTCAAACGTCTTTAACTGTTCCAGATCTTTTGTTTTCTTTATATGACATTTTGTGAAAGCTGATTTATATTGATGCAGACCAATGTCTTTTAACCAGGTATCTACGTTGTCCTACAATAGTTCCAATGTGGTATGTAAGGTCGTTATTCATTGGTCAACGCCCTTGTTACCAAAACGTTCGATTTTCAAATATTCGATTTCAAAAGTTTACAATTCTTTGAAATATAAAGCATTTTCTATTACATGAAAATATTACCCGAGTTTTCGTTGGTCAACATGTCAGAACTTTGGATCCTCAATGTTTTTCAACTTCATACTTTATTTTGGGTTTTTTTTTTTTTTTTTAACTTTTTAATTTTTAAACCTTTTTGATTCGATCATGCGTCATTGATGAGTCGTTTGTAGACGAATTGAGTGTCTGGCGTACAGCATGTTAATCCGGGTATTTATGAGGAGTTTATTTGTGCGAAACAAAATTTAATAACGTCACGAGTATGGAATAATTCGTAAACGAGAAATACCTAAGAGCGGATGGATTTTTTTTGCTAGAACATAATTGTTGTGCTCAAATTTTACTGATTTTCTATCTTATTCTACAATTTATCTATAGGATGAAAAAGACTTTTATCTGAATCAAAGAAGATTTCGTACAAAATATGTTGATAGAAAAGTGTGAATTTTTAAAATGATATATATTTTCTTTCGCTATGTTGCGAAAAATTGATCTTTTTTCATTGAAATGAAACAGTTACCTAGAAAATATTTCGTGTAAAAAAGATTGTACATTAGACAAATTCATTAAGGAATTCATGAACATTAAACAAATAAACAAATAAGGCTTTCGTCAAAATTTAACATAGAAAAATAACATATTGAAAGACACTGTCCTTTTTGAATTTGTTAATACAGGGAACCAGCCTAACCGTCTAACTTCATACAGTGAAACCTGTTTAAACCGAACCTCTCAGGGACTGAAGATTGTGTTCGGTATTTGCCGATGCTCGATTTTATCAGGTTCACATGCAACGCATACAATTTGATATAATAGTACTTAAGAAGAAGTTTGGTTTAGACAGGTTTTCGGTTTATGCAGGATTCGGGTAAGTCAGTTTTCGCTGTATTTGATTTTACTTACAGGAACAGCAGCCTCTATGAGAAAGTCTGGAAGATCTTTAATTCTATTTTCTAACATTGTTCTCTGTGTTTTCTTTTTAATTCCTATTCTTTTTAAATCTGTTTCAGTCATACTTGCTATGAAGCTGGTATCATCATAACCATGTTTCTTAAATAATGCTACATATTCAGTCTGAAATGGAAAATATAATTGGTTTAATCTGGCGGCCAGTTATTATATTCCTATTTTTGGTCTTCAAGTTATCGGGACTGCCTCACACAATGTATATCTTATGCCCAGAAAGATAGAACAACATGTTTATATTTTATTAGGTCAGCAAGCTGGACTACACAGAGAGAACGTCTGATTTTTGGCAGAAAATTATGAATAATACGACATTTGTATAGTTACGCACATTTAGACGACCATGTATAAAAGTTGCACTGAATGTCTTCAATTGTATTAGTAGTGTGTGATTACATGTAAATTTTCCATATTTTGTTGACGAACTGTGCAGGTTTTTTTTTCTATTTATAAACACATACATACGAGTCTGAATAGGGTCTTTATTTGCATTCTTGAGTTTTTCATACCATTTTTGTTCATTCGTTGTTTGGTTAGTTGGTATCTATTCTTAATATTTCAACACCAAAATAGTTTCTATTCTTAAGTTTTCTTTTCCCCCATTGTTCACTATATTCTTAGGTCCATCAAGATCCCCATAAATATAATAAGAATGATAACATCACCTTTAACCCTGGATCTATTTGTTGAAACCAGTCTTCAACTTTTATAATTTCATCCTCATCACCATACGTGTATGGGTCATCTTAAAAAAATACCACAACGAATAAATAATCTGAGTTAGTATATACTTATTTAATTCTCTTTAAGGATGAAAAATCGGATGTGAAAATAGAAAAAAAAATTTGGGTCAGAACTCTAATTTGACATTAAAATTAGAAAGATCATGTCATAATGAACATACATGTATGTACTAAGTTTCAGGTTGATTGGGCTTCAACATCATCAAAAAATACCTCGACCAAAAACTTTAACTTGAAACTGGACAGACGAACGAACGAACGGACCCACAGACCAGAAAACATAATGCCCCTCTACTATCATAGGTGGGGCAAAAAAATAAGTATTTAATTATAGATGATATTGATTGTTTGTTGGTGTTTAAATTCATTATAAGCACTATTGCCTAATCGGGGCTGACGGTTTTTATTTGTTGAAAGCCGAAGTCCTCGAAGAGAACCACCGACTTTCGAAAGGAAACTCCATGGCAACCCTAGTCATCTAAGATTGGAGTCGAACAATCCCGCTTCGTGCGCGCTTAGAACTTACAAAATAAGTGTTTAGTAATCAAGTGATAAATTATACAATAAATGAATTACTCCGCTTTTAATGTAGGTGATTCGCATTTACAATTATATGTATGTATTTTAAACTCTGTAACTGACAAACACTAAGTAAGATTTTTTTTCCTAAAGACACCCTGTTTAAATATATTAAAACGTGGTTCACATACAGTGCATGGTATCTTATAATCCTTATTCGTGAACACGTTTATGACGTTAAACGTTACCCATTCCAGCTTGACGTGCAGATAGCTGGGCACTGTTTTACACTGGGCATCGCATTCTGACAAGACGTGGTTGCGTACTTGTATATCCCGGACCATCAAACAGACGTCAAACTTTGGCAAAGATTCTACTGCGGTTAGAAGAAGACTAAAAGTGACTATATGTCTAGTACACAGGTACCATTGGGTCTGCATCATAGACGTTCCCGATGAACATAGGAGTAATACGTTTCAACACAGGCATTTGTCTCAGAAAAAAAGTCCTATATACATGTACCTTAATATAAGACAAGGTACTTAACTTGCATTTTCGAAAAATGTCAGGCGGTGACGTAATTCCGTTGTATACCGCTTTCTATGCTGTCAACCCCACTAAAACTTGCTATAGCGTAAATCTAAATTGATTTATCTTTACAATGGTGTATAACATACTTACATTTGTTGTCGGAATCATCCGTAGCAATCCTACCCAAGTGTGTCAATCGTAATGATTTTGCCAACCGCTGATGATTTGGCAATAAACGCGTCACGTCTCCTTACAATGTATATATCTCGGTTTTCGATTGGTCAATTTTATTGGAAAGTCTAAATGATTCTCGGAGTTATTTGATCTCGTTTCATTTTCATACGTAAAGTCAAGAGAAAGTATAAATGACATTGACGTCATGGGAAAATTTAAATCTAAAAAAGGAAACTCGTAACTTATTAGACATACCACGAATAACACTTGTTAGGTTTTTTTTTCACGGTATCTTATACAATTTTACTGACTGGATGATAAGTTCTATTCAGACAAAAAATAACAGTTTTTTTCAGAAACAGTTTTTATAATTAATCATTTGCTCCGAGACGTTTATTGCCAAATTTTCAGCGGTTGGAAAAATTATTACGATTGACAAACTTGGGTAGGATTGCTACGGATGATTCCCACAACAAATGTAGGCGTGTTATACACCATTGTAAAGATAAATCAATTTAGATTTACGATATAGCAAGTTTAAGTGGGGTTGACACCATAGAAAGCGGCATATTACGAAATTTCGTCACATTTTTAATATTTTCGAAAATGCAAGTTAAGTACCTTGTGTTATATTAAAGTGTATAGGGGGGGGGGGGGGGGGGGGGGTCTGAGACAAGTGCCTGTGCGTTTCAACTAGTTACAGTCTATATATGTAAAAAAAAATGTGGTATAATTGCCAATTTGCCAATGATACAACTCTCCAAAAATGACCAAATGAAACAGAAAGTAACAATTATAGGTCACCATTTGGCCTTCAATAATGAGCAACGTCCATACCGCTTTAACTACCTTGATTAAGAAGATCTTCTCTGCTTTCTTGATGCTCATAGATGGTTCCGGATGGTCTGCCTTGCCACGATCTGGTAAAACTCCCCTCTATATCACTTGCCTCTGAAGATACTCGTTTCCGGCCTACATATGGTATGTCTGACGTTTCAATGCTCGTTGGTGGCTTGCTGTCATGTTGTTCAGGCCGTTTGTCACAGCAGCTGATTATTCAAAAATAAATAAACAAAAGGTTGCATACAGCTATTGAGTATTATATATGATTCATAACATTTAATAATCAACATAAACGCTAGGGTGGAAGTATGTAATCTATTTTGTCTTGTAGATATTTTTATTTTGAATGTATTTTTGAAGAAAAAAAATGTTTTGGAAAGATTGTTATATGGAAAGCTAATTTTTTTAACCATTTATTGGCACAAATCACATCCGAACCTGATTTTTATTTGTAAACATCCAGTGACACATATTTCATGTATTTCAAGGATGATTTTGAGGAAACTAATTCGTATTTACTTTACGTCCAGTGGCAAATATTACATCGGGAAATACTGTTAATCATATTTTCACTCAATGACATGATGATATTTCTTTTATCATTACAGGTGAATGAAATATTGATAGAATTGTATATTTGGAATCGGTTATTTAAACGTTTGTTCGAAAAATATACAGGCTATGCAATAACATCTTCTTTACTTACAAAAATATCTGTCTCAGAATAGCGCCGAGATATTCATACCACGAACTGGCCTTCTTCATAGTATTCTCCTGTTTTTCTTCACGTGTCCCTAAATGTATAAAAGACTTATTATCTTTTTGGACAGTCTCAATGAGACAGCGAACTACGACATTTAGAGGTATGAAATTTGAAAAAAATAGGCAGGACAGGAATTTTTAGTAAAAAAAAAAGGCAGGATGAGACACTTGCCAAAAAAAAAGTCAGGATGACAATTTAGGTAAAAAAAGTCAGGATAAACTAAAAAAAAAAGAAGGCAGGACCGAACAGAGTGAAAAAAAAAAGGCAGGACAGAGATTACAGCTAAAAAAAAATGCAGGACAAAATTTTTCATCCTAGCCCCCCCCCCCCCCCCCCCCCCCATAAAAATCAAATGGTGACTCCCTTATGCTGAGTGAAAACATATTTGTTACTTTTTCTAGCCCATCTGTCTAATAATAATTAATTGGTGCGGAGTGAAGAAAGATATTTTAGCCATCATAAACTACCAGCCTGACACAGCTTTACTGATGCTTGATGTACAAAAAATGTAGTTTGTCCTTTTACTGATTGAAACAGCATATGATTGGAGTCGACGACGAGTGTACCTTGTATTTGCGGGAATTTGAAATCACAACCTCAGTGTTGACTGCCTAGTGATACAGTTGTTCGACCACTCGGCCACGACACCCCTGTTTTAAGTTCGCAATATTTATTCCTTTGATGTTAATTTTGTATTCTTGACGCTAAATTCGCCTTCGTCTCGTTTATAAGTGAGACCAAATTATCAACGTGATATATCGAGTAGTAAATCAAATAGATACCAGCAATGTCAAAGACAATACTTTGCGATGTCATACAAGTCATAGGTTTAGCTAGCTATAAATCCAGATTTAATCCACAATTTTCTACATTAGAAAATGTATGTACCAAGTCAGGCACATGACAGCTGTTATCCATTCGTTTGATATGTTTGACATTTTGATTTTGCCTTTTGATTAAGGACTCTCCGTTTTGAATATTCCTCGGAGTTCAGTATTTTTGTGATTTTTCTTGTTAGTATGACTTACCCCACGATCTATCAGTAATATTTACGACACTATAAATAATCAGCATGATGTACCCGGATGGTAAACACAGTAGGAACCAGAGTCCCTGGAACAGACAGGTAAACTCATCTAAGTGACATAATCCAGTCACGAAAAAGAGGCCCACGAGACAACCAAAATATACCGTTGTTATGGAAATAGGAAAATCTTTACTAATGGCTGAAATAAAAAATAAAACCAATGTTAATAACGTATGCAAGAATAAAAAAAATGCTCATCGATATTTAAATGTGAAAGAAATACTTAATTACATTTATCCGATATTGTAAAGAAAGTAAGGATACTAAAGCAGGTATGGAGTCCACCCGCTTTATAGCTAACGAATTTACAAAAATTGAAGCAGGAAGCTGCATAGTTGTTAATATTGATAAAATTAATAGCAGTCTATTATTAATACATAATTTCCTGGACAGAAAATATTTACATCCTTATCAAGCTGCTGTACGTAAAAATTAGTAATTTGACATGCAGAGAAAAAATGTGTTTCATCTTCAACGTCATTAATATTCAATGGATAGCATCGAAATGTATGTACCATCAGGGCAGAGTGTTGGATTAATTATATCATTTAGGAGTTTCACATGTTGAGAAAAAGTGTGTATCATCTTCAAATTTAATACTAGTATTTAAAAGCCCACATCCAAATACATACCATCAGGGCTGAATGTTGGGTTAACGGTATCATTTCCGTCCTGATACGGTTTGTTGTTTATATTGGCTAGATTTTCTACAATCTGTTCCGCAGTACCAACAACCACGGCCATCATTACTAGGGCGTAGGCAAAGGTCAAGATTTTGGCCGTCTATGGAAGAGATTTTTTTATATACAATAACGAAGACATAAAAAATTACCAATTTAGTGAGAAATTTATCTACTCCAATATTTAGTACATGTTCGACTAGAATATCGCGTCTGACTCATTTTATATGTTGTACTCTTTCGTTTAGAGAGAAAGGTAGACCTTGAAAAAACTTTGGATACTTTCTTTATTTCAATTTTTAACACAGTTATGCAAGTTTTGAATGTTGCGTCATCATATGTTTTTCATGCTTTCATTTAAGATAAATGGTATGGAACTCCATGTGTTGCTGTCTTTATTTATTGCGAAAATATATTTGTGGTTATACGTGTTTTAGATTGACTCACTAGTTATTTATCATTTGGTATAGTACTTTATTCAAGTTAAAGTATACTGAGTATCAATAGAAACGCAACCCCTACATGTATTTTCCAATTAATACAAGTTTAGACCGACAGATGTTCTTTGAAATTGTCCAAATGAATACTATAGTCGAAGATAACTTGTGATATGCTTACAGAATGTTCCTAGCAATTTTTAGAGCTTTTTGATTGCAGAATCTACAGGTTTAAAAATTCCACAATTAAAAAAAAAAGAAATTTACACTTTGGATTGAAAATTTCCATCAGAACTAAACCCTGTAGCAAAGGTTATAAAATATATCAGTAGGTAAATAATGTTATTCTAGATTTTTGCACATTTTCCGTTCAATGAAGTAGTGTTTTTCATCCTCCAACACGACTTACAAGTAACTGTGTCTTCTGTGAAGTTTTTATACAGATTATTCCGTACAAAACAATCAGAATAAACTGTACGATGACTGTTGTTATAACTTCTAATCCCCAGGCGTAGGCTAATCCTCCTATAAAAGAAAGATATTTTTGTTTCGTTCTAGATAGACAACTGACAGCAAGCTTGACCAATTTGTATTGTTTACGTTTTAATAAAATGAATGAGTAGTGAAGAAAACAAATTGCTGTGTACACGACACAGAAGTCTGATTGTTTTCAGAACGGTGAAAATGACACAAAGAACAATTTGCATGACACAGCAATCAAATTGTTTTCAGAAAGTTAAACATGACACAAAGAAACAAAGAACGATGTACATGACACAGCAATGAAAATGATTTCGAACGATGAACATGACAAAAGGAACATTGAACATGATACGGAGAATGGTTAACTCGACATACCTGATATGATAAGCATAACGGTGCTTGGTCCTAAAACAGTAGATACCAGTAATGCTGCTTGATAAACTAAGAACCAGATTGATATTCCCTGATTTAACTTTCGCACAATTTTGGCCTCTTTTAGTAAAAGGTACAGGTTAGCTATCGTGGAACCTATCCATCGTCGCCTTTGTGTGTAGAACTCGTCAAACTCCGTAGGACAATTTGTATAGTTACACGAAGCTGCGCAATAGTCTATTCTCCAACCACTTTGTACCTGTTGATATATTTTAAATTTTATAGAATAAACGAATTGATGATCTGAGCATTGTGTTATTGCCCATTTTACCTATTTTCAACTTAATTAAAAAAGAATAGTATTATCAGTTTTGTATTTAGCACTATAAAGGAAAACACGTGTAAGGAACACTTATTGTTAATAATTGACAAATATCTTTATGGTAATGCAAAAAATAGATGCACCAAAGTAAGATACTGAATGAAATTCTAGACAAATTCAAATGGCATGATTCTGGGAATACACAACCGTACAAATATCAGACAATCTCTTATTTGTGCATGTAAAAAAAAACCTGACTTTTAATATTCAAGACTAATAACTGTTTATTTGTCTTTTTTTTTTTACAAATTTCTCAATATAGGAGACACGGACACCACAATTCTTTTTGTCATACAATCAGATTAAAATCATATCATTATTCACAACACTGCATTGTAAATGTCTTTACCATAAGTGTACAGAGCCATCTATCTTCTCCCATATCTTTGGTGAGGAACTCCAATCCTTTCTCTACATTAGAGGCGTACGTAGGTATAATGTCACGTAAAGCTCGGACTCTGTATACACTGAAACATCCAGGAGCACACAACACTGATCCTAACACATGTTCTGCAGCCTATTGATATAATACAGCTATGCGTTTACTAAATTTGTACTGTAAACCAACTTATTTTCGCGGATACTATTTTTCGCGTTTTGAAAAAATTATACATTGTGTAAAAGTCAATCAGTACATGTACGTATAGTGCAAGTTTTTAACGAATCAGATTCAGTCACTAATAGTCACAATTTCGGGCGTTTTTATAGTTTTTTTTGTGTACCAGCACAAACCTAAATACACCAGCATTTTTCAAAGACTGTTTTGTATCAGTTTTTTTTCCCGAAGTGTAACTTGAATACCAGTCTATGGCCAAACCTTCCCGAAGTGTAACTTGAACACCAGTGTTTGGTCAAATCTGCCCGAATTGTATCATTAATACAAGTATTTGGTCGAACCTTCCCAAAGTCTAGTCATTGACATGTACCCTACATCTATAATTCTTTTTATATTATTTTCGTGCATGCATTTTCATCTATGTAGCTTAACTTCATTTTATACCTTTTGAAACCAATGGCCAATAGCATATTCGAACTGTTGATACCAATAGAGCGGGCCTTCACCGAGAGGATGTGTGCGCGCGCAAACAGCACCTACAGAAGTATCACGTGTCATTAAGTCAAGCAGAGCTTCTACTGAGTCTGGTGTAAACTTGACGTCTGCATCCGTTGTTAGAATGAAAGCTGTTTCATCATCAACTAAAACAATAAAAGGAAATTGTGAAAATTTGTCGCTCTGAAAGGAACTTTGTGAATATGCATGAAATATTTGCCATTGGGCGTTAAACAAACAATGACCAATCGATCAATCAACCAACTGTTAGCCTATGATTTAAGCAAGAATAAAGTCCGAATATTCTATAACTCTTTAGTTCTATGCACGATTTATTGTAAAATAATTGTTCCAGTTAGAAGAGATGTCTAAAATGAAAAAAATCTAGAGACTTTCTACCTGTGATAAAATTTCAAGGTAAGGGACGACATCAAAAGTTCAATAAACTTAAGGATTAAAAACTTAATTCATATAGTTTCTTCACTGACCCCCCTACCCCCCTCTTAACTTAATTTGGGAAACATTGATTGACCAATAAGGATATATGAAAAAACGATGATAATTAAAACAAAACTTGCAGCAATTTGACTATTTGAATTAAGTTTTTTATCCTTCATTCATTATTTTGATGTCGTCCCTAAATGACTAATGTGTTGGATACGATCAACATAGTCATCAAACTTTGCTTTTATCGACCATAAGCAGAAACCGAATTTAAAAATACTTTGGATCGATTGAACATCCTGTCTCGCTCACACTGTCATATGCATATTTATTTATTCCATGAACCTTTGTTCCATGAACCTTTGTTCCATGAACCGCCAAATCATGGTCAATCTATATTGGCAAACTTGTATCTTTCCAAAAGTTTTTTTTATAAGTAAGACTTAGTGTCAAGTTAATGTAATTACAAAATACCTGAAACAAAATGTTTATTGTGATACCGAACAGACGAACGAATGGATAGACGAATACACATACAAGTAAACACCACTTTCCTCTCCTTTAGTCGTATGCTAGCCATTAAAAAGGGATAAATAGTGATGCATGTAGGCATAAATGAATCAATAAATAGGATTACAGTTTGAAGTTTTTACTTTCTTATATTCCACAATTTGCATTTTCATTATTTTCTGTTTGTTGGTTAAGTATATTAAGACAGAATTGTACGCTCAATTTAGACTAATAGTAAGTATTTACCGTTCGCGTCTTCTTTGACAAGGAAATCCAAGATGTATGACATATACATTATTTGACTCCATCGTTTCTTATTCTTCACCTAAAACGTGGACATACTATCAATGTATTAATTCTAAGCGACTGTCATAAAAGTGAGAGGTTTGGCTAGCTACAAAATCAGATTTGATCCTCCATTTTCTACATAAGAAAATGCCTGTACAAAGTCAGGAATATGACAGTGGCTATCCATTTGTTTGATTTGTTTGAGCTTTTGATTTTTGCCATTTGATTACGGACTTTCCCTTTCGAATTTTCCTCTGAGTTCAGTATTTTTATTATTTTACATTTTACAGTAGTGTTACAGATTTTATATACTTCAAAATATGGTTTATGTCAGACATAATTGAAATTCCCTCCATCAGTTTAATTGACTTTCTTAGACTATATCATCAAGATAATTCGGGCTAATATCATGTTAAGTTCACAAGATCATCGAAGATCACACACGCTGGGGTTCGTGATGCTGCGTTTTTAATTTCTACTTTGTGTTTTGGTGACTGTAAATTTGTTTGTTTTTTATGAGTTTGAATATCACTTTGGTATACGCCTCTCTCATTTTGATTAAGTATTAATAGACTAAGATTATTTCATTATGTCTACAATCGAGAAAAACATATTTGCTATCTAATTATCAGTATACTGAATCTATTTTGTCAAAATATCGAAAAATTCATGAAACTAATATGTTCCATTGAAATATAGACACATCATTGGTGTCTGAGAAATTAAAACCGCCATTGCATCTCTTGTGTCGAAAAATCTGCATACGCTTCTACTTATATCTTTTGTCGAGATAACGACAAAGTAATTGAGTCAGAGTACATATACAAAAGAAGATGTGGTATGATTGCCAATGAGACAACTATCCACTAAAGACCAAAATGACACAGACATTAACAACTATAGGTCACTGTACGGCCTTCAACAATGAGCAAAGCCCATACCGCATAGTCAGCTATAAAAGGCCCCGATAAGACAATGTAAAACAATTCAAACGAGAAAACTAACGGCCTTTTTTATGTAAAAAAATGAACGAAAAACAAATATGTAACACATAAACAAACGACAACCACTGAATTACAGACTCCTGACATGCATATTTCTTTTATCGAAACGAACAAATGCGCATCCAATCTACATAAAAAAATATATGCATGAAATATATGGCACTAGACGCTAAGCAAAAAACAATCAACCAATCGATCTCTATTCCGAAATAATAACGAAATAATAGCAAAGTATCTCTTCTGTCGAAATAATGACATATTTATTATTTGTTGAAAGAAAAGACACACTTATCAGTTTAGTCATCATAGCAATGTAATGATCGAAGTGAGTAAAATATAACGACTGAATTATTCGGGTTATGTTATCGTCTGTAAAATGACGAAACGTATTTCATTATTTATATGACTCCTATAGCGCCGAGATAAGACACGAATTAAAAATGTATATATTTTCTTTCAAATGAGATACTTCCTTATAATATTTGTTTACATATTTGGTCACGTTTTTACCTATTTTTAGTCTTAATCTACTTCTATCACATTAACCTGAAATTTTAAATGTTGAAAAGATTGTTTAAATTTCTATTTTATACAATCTATTCAGAAATTTCAATTTTTGTTATTGAACACTTTAATAGGGAGTCACAAGATCGTTAGATGTCTTTTTAAATTATGTCATGTACGACGATTTATTTTTCACCATTTGTTACATACACAATTTTGACAAATGTCTTTTTTCTCGTTAATCATAAATCTTTTTTTTCCTCAAAAATGTAGACTGTTTCTATTTGGTTGTATGATCACAGAAAACACAATAATGAAGATTTAAAGAAAATTTAAAACAATATATAAACACATTTAAAAACGTAAAGTGAAAACTGTTGAAATCAATTATCCGACTTTGAAATAAATCTCTGAGCATCTAGCGTCCATTTTAAAATGACAAAATAAACAAGACTCTCAATAAAGTCACTAAAACGCAACCTTAAATACACGTTGAAAAATAAATATGCTTGTTTTCACCAAAGTTGGTAAATTTAAAAATAACATAACAATGTCAAATAAGTTTGTTCACAACCAATTGTCCTTTTCCTTTTCTCACCTTTCTATTATCCTTCAAGTGAATAACAAATGTCATAGGTTGTCCACACCCCTCCCCTTTTGATGCAGGTAGCCTCCAACTCAGACGAAGTCCATAAGGGAAGTCAGCTTTCGTACAGGTATCAACATCACCAGTTTCTTAGAAATAATATAAGTATGATAAAAAAAAATGTCTTTTACTTGAACTCTGTTATTGAAAATCACACTTAATGATGAGCATTCAAAAACAAAATTCAAAGTTGAAAATTTGAAACTTTTTTTGCAAAAATAAATAAACACATTCAACACTCTTTCAAAACGGCTCTTTGATAACGAAAGTATGACCCGTTTGAACTAAACAATAGATAGTTACAATGTAGAGTAAGATATTACAAAGGGATAATTCACAATTTTAGAACCTAATGCAATGTTGGTAATATGCAAAAACGTGCTCTAAAACATTGTGATTGGTTTAAAATGTCATACACAATTGAAATTCAACCAATAGTATGTCGATATTTGTATTTTCAAGTAAACACAATCATGCATATGCGCATAACCAATAGTCCGTTGACAAAAAACAGGTAAATTGTAAACTTACTCAGAACTTCCGGAACCAAACTTAACAGTTGCAGTGCTTTATCTCCGATCACGTTTCCTTTTATCCCACCGTCAAATATGATATGTGATTCAAAATGGCGTGTGCCATATTGTTTTGCTGCATTGATCAGAGAAATAGATTCAAGAAGCTGTTTCATTTCATCTCTAGTCTGTAATAGAAATATGTGTCTTGCGCATATATTATGAAAGCGCCAGAATTTGGCGGGAATGTATCGGAGACAAGCAAGACAGTCTAAAAAATGATTTTGATTTACAATTACAACACCGAAACACGATACTGACAACCAGCAAGTTTTCACAGCATAGATGTTGCCATTCTTCATTTGGCTGTTACTTTAAAGGTATTTAAGGTAGATCGAAAAAACTCACAAAATCTAATATGAAAATGGTCTTAACGGTTGATTTTCATGTTCATCGCGAGAACTTAAAATACATTTTTTAAGGTACACATCTGAATTCTGATGTAAACTGTATATGTTAAACGATCTCTCGGAATATGTGATTGCATTTTATATTTCTATGTTCACTACGATATTTGGATATCTTTCTTGACAATACTAGTCTATATTCTGTATGGTCTGGGTTTTTTTTCTCTTTCGACTATTTTTTACAATCTCCTTTATATACCATTTATATTCTTATATCATCTTCTTACTTACCTCGCGGTACATAGTGGTACAAATATAAACTTTGGTCTTTTTTATTTGTTCTTCTTGCTGTTCTTGTGTGTCGTCCATAAGTTGCGTCCGTCTATCCAATAACATCCACTGATCTGGTAGGAAACTGTTGTACATCGGCATCCAAAATAACTGTAACATTAAACAACAGAGGTCAGAAAGTCTCAATTGATAGATTAGAAATTACGAAGACATTAAGTATAATCAAAGATACAGTGACTAAGCGTTGATTCTTGAAAAAGAAACCATGAGCCCGGAGATTAAAAAATAACGAAGAAATTTTCAACACCCTAAAGCAAAGTTCACTGTAGATTAATTTGACTATTTTGTTTATGCAGTTTCAAATGTTTGGGTTGTAGTGTTCCCGATGAACTTAGTATTTTCAGAAAAAGCACTCGCACTTACGAATTTAAGTAGGGGGTCTAGTATTTCAACTTAGGGCCGGAAACTAGTAACTTATAGCTTAATACAAAAAAGTAACATAAGAAAGGATTCGCAATGATTAGAAATCAGTTATATACTAGAATGGCCTAAATTCTAAGTTGATGGCTTTGAATTTCGTTCGTTGCAACTTAATATTGTTGACATTGGATAATTTGGTGTTGATGGAAGGTCAAATAAAGTCTTTGCATAAGAGATGGACATATTGGCGAGACTGTATGCTAACGTCTGGATGGTTTTCGGATGTTTTTGTGTGTGTCTTTGGGTCGTTGTCAGATTGATGATGGTCTGACATATCTTGTTGTTCATACTAGATTTTGAAAGATTTGCTTTTTATGAATCAATATAATTTTTATAGAAGGTTGACAGATTAGAACTACGACTTTTAATATTTATGTTTGAAGTGATATCCTTCTTTTTCTTTCTTAAAAACAATGACAAAGATTAGTTTTGGCTGTTTTAGAAACAAAGATTAGTTTGGCCCGTTTTCACTACTAACATACCTTGACTTCTTTTTGCAGTACAATGGTTGAGCTCTTGTAAACATAGTAACCAGTAGACAGACATTGACCAATGCAGACTAGAAGTAAGGCAGGTAACAAGAATTCCAGATTTTCTGTTCCGTTATGGCAAATATTGTTGCTATATTCGATATCAGTTTTCCCAAAATAAAGTCCAGAACACAAGTCATTTATATACAGCATGCCAAAGGTCACAGGTGTTGAGAGGAGAAGGGGGACAGCAAACCCTCCCTTACCCATCTGTGTTCGCAACACGTACAGACCGACGGCATACCCTAAAATACTAGTAATGATATTAATCATAAAAAAATATGTTTGGCGGCCATTTGTAGTTTCGAGATCGCCGAGCCGTAGATCCCAGCCTTCGGACCATTCCTTAACCGACCAGCCATCAAACATACTTTGGATCAAAAAGGCAAAAAGAAACGTTGAAATTGTTTTAG
>CM034354.1:23985485-24109937 GCA_019925275.1 Mytilus edulis
CCTGAAAATATCGATCTTTTTTCTCTGAATACTATCATTAAATCTATAGTTGGAATTGGTTTTATAAAAGATTTTCCTGTATACAGGTCAGAATAGAACTGCTTTTCTACTGCAGGGGCTCTTTCCAGGGATTCAAACCGATGAAACTAAACGTAATTGCAATTTTGCAAAATTAAAAAATCGAGTTGTCTAACTATGTGCAACCAAAAGCTTTATTATTGGGAAGCCTAGGTGGCCGAGTGGTTTAGCGGGTCGGATACAGTGCAAGGCGATTTGGTGTCACGATATCTCAGTAGCATGAGTTTGAATCCCGTCGATGGACGATGGAAAAACAAAAAATTTTGAAAGCAAATTTACAGATCTAACATTGTTGGGCTGATGTTTAGACGAATTCTATATAATACTATATAATTATATAAAATAGCGTTATATTTACTCACATAAAATATTTTTAGTTTTGACGGCCATTTTCTGTCTTTCCTATAAAGACTATTCCACGTAAAACGTAAACAAGTAAGAACATTTGGTATGACTAACAATAACAACAGCAATATGAAGCTTGTAGAACAATCTTTTGAATTGTCGCCATTTTGGTTAGTGAAGCAGTTTCCACTTTCACTGAGTTTAGCGGCTATTCCAATGGCGGACAGCTTACTGGAAACCAAGCAGACCAATAAAAGCACTCCGAAAACAATTGTCGCTAACCATTTTGTCACAACCACATATTTTGATGGATTTTCTAACACGATATCTGATTGGTGGATATGTCTTTCGATTTTTGATAACCCGGATGCTGAGAGCTGAGATCTCATTTTTGGAACCGTTGTTCTGGTAAATGATGTTGTGGAAGTGATTGTATCACCAGACTGTTGGAAGCTGAACCCATTGTTTTTTCCTGCATCTCGGCCTGTGAACTCATCTCTTATACCACACCTGAAAATAAACTTAATATGAGGTACTAGACTCACAAAAAGATAATGTCTTATTGTCTTGTGCATATTGTTACTTAGTCTTGAGTTTCTGTGTGATTATTTGGGTATTATTGTTTGCATATCAATGTTTTTTTTATTCGATTCAATATATGTTTTTTTTATATTTTGCCCGGTTTTTAGATTTCACGTTACAAGAATCTAAAATATATATATATATAAAAACCCGATCATGCTCACGCCGGTCACACGAAAACAAATACAAGTAATTTCATGGTATTGTTCTTCATAACTAGATGCAATGGAGGATAAAGTATTTGTATGACCGAAAACTAATAATTCGACATTTAAAAGCATTTCTATGATCAATGGGTTGCATGACAGCGAAAGTAGCGGTCAGAAGCGAGACTGTTATCGTATTTCATATGTTTATTCAAACGCAACGCTTTTTTTTTTAATTTGTGTGTCTTCTTTTTATCGTTCGGATATTTTGTTTGATAAAGATAATATTGGTCGATATTTTACGCGTTTACCCATTTTATTACATCAATAATAATCCAGACTTTGCCAATTTCCTTATTGAACAAATGCAATGTCACGAAATAAAAAAAAATAATATAGAATACAGGACATAACATATATTGAATTTCTTTTACGACGAGATAAGAAAAACTGTCATATGTAAAGAATACGATGACATAATTGAATGATTGATTTTTTTGATTGATATAACGTCCAGTGGAATATGATGTGGAGGAAAATATTTTATGCAGTAAAATAATGTGAACAATGTAATTGATGACGATTGTTACTTAGTCGTAGATATGTTCATGATGTTCAAGACATAAGTCATTGAATATTGTCATATTGTAAACAGTCGATGTGAGTTCAAGATATCACATACTTATTTTGTACAATGTTAATATAGCAGCGTTGTTGATTAATTCACAAATTATGTTTATCTATCTCGGTTTGAAATGAGTCGTATTAAGTTGATATACAATCTCGTTTAAAATGGTACATAAGTGATTAAATCATATCTAATTAATTGTAATTGGTTGTGATTGATGTATGAGGCTATAGCGCTAATTGTATAGGAATAAGGGTAAACAAAATGGAGAAAACATTTACATCTTACAAAGGTGTACGAGGAAAACATTTGATTTTCTGGAAGGGGAGATGATTTTGAAAATAGACGGCTAGCGTTGTAAGACCTGGATGAACTTCATGTGTTTATTCAAGCTCAACATTTTTCTTTTAATTTGTATGTCTTTTTTTATCGGTCATATATTTTGTTTGATAAAAATAATATTGGTCGATATTTTACGCGTTTACCCATTTTATTACATCAATAATAATGAAGACTTTTCTAATTTCCTTAATGTCACGAAATAAAAAAAAAATAATATAGAATTCAGGACATGACATTGAATTTCTTTTACGGCGAGACAAGAAAAACGGTCATATGTAAAGAATACGATGACATAATTGAATGATTAATTTTTGATTGATTAACGTCCAGTGGCAAATATATCAGGACTATGAAAGGGAGAGAATCAATGATTATTGGTTAAGAACAATGATCAATTTTAAAAACTAGGATGACAGGGTTGATTGATTGATTGTTGGTTACTTAACGTCCAGTGGAAAATATTTCATGCCTGTTCAAGGCGATAAATGCCAGGTGGTGGTATATTAGTTGCAATACAATATGTAAAAACTTAGATGATAGGATGTACTGATTGTTGGTTGCAGATATTACATGTATATTTTGAACGATAGATGAAAGAAGTCGTATGTGAGTTACAACACATCCTCACTCGCTCCTTATTTTCGTTCAATGGTTAATATATCGAACGTTGTTTTTTGCAATATGGCATTCAATTCAAATTTGTTTATACTACTCCTCGTTTACGATGGTACGTATAAGTCTGATATGAAATTGTAGTACAATATTACATACCGTAATGGTTGTGATTGATGTTTGGGGCTATAGTGCTAATTGTATAGGAATAATGGTAAATAAAGGGAGAGAACAAAGGTGTAAGAGGAAAACATTTGATTTTCTGGAAGGGGAGATGATTTTGAAAATAGACGGCTAGCGTTGTAAGAACTGGATCCGATGTATGCTTTTCCTCAAACAGAAAACACAGGATATGGTATTTATATACAATTAAATACATTTCATAATTGAAATAAATGTATATTCTACGAAATCACCATCCACAAATACAATAAATCCTATTCATTTTACATGACTTTGTCAGGAAATAAAAATGTTAATATTTTTTGTCAAGACCTTTTTTTACCTTTAAATATGAAATTCTTAATCTACTGAAAAAATAAAACATAAATTTTGATAAAAAAAAGGGTAGGTGGATAAATAGATTTTTTTTTCATTTCTATGGTATTATGAACTAGACTTACCCAAATAATCCAGTCGTTATATTCCACTTACTACGGATGAGAGAGTCGAACTCGGAAAGGACTGGGAACTAACTGAACTTTCTTCTTTATATACACGAGATTTTATTACTTTTTTTTTTATTACGATTCAATTGTATTCAAAGCTTCCTTTAATAAATTATATATAGCTTTTTTTTACATAAGTGTCTTGTTATATTTTTTTCTTGAAATGAAAAGGAACTATTGCATAATCTAACATAAAAAAAAACAGGCACAAGCTAGGATTTCTTTTTTTATATAGGAATAAAAGTTTACATTGATGACAAAAAAATAGTTTGATTTTAATCTGGTTCCATAAGTGACCTGTCACAAGGTAAAATTTCTACTCCTATCCAATGTTCGCTCCTATTACAATGGAAGTGAGGCAGGACCTTCCTGTTCTTTTTTTCGATACACCCTCTTTACAAAATCCATCTAGCTTTTTGTATAGACTGAAAATGTCTTCTAGACATCAAATGATGCATGAAATATTTGTCACTGGACATAACATTAACAACAATAAATATAAATGTTCCAATCTAAGCGGTGAGGCAGAACACAGCACCGGGAGTTCATATGATGGTTAACTCTTTCTCAATATGGAAATAATCTTGAAATATTTGTCACTGGACGTAACGAAACCAACAATAAATATTAATGGTCATGCTGAGCGAAGAAGTAGTACACAATACAGTAAACTATTTATATCATAAAGATTACACTTCTTTTAAAAACAACTTCACAATAAGCGTTATTGGTTAAACTTTCCATTTTATGATAACTATTACCTATTATATGTTTACGAGTTCATTGGGGGTATGTCACTTTGGTCTTTCATATATTTATTATCACATGAATTTATTTATTTGGAATAAAAAAAAAACACCCAACTCCACTCATCGGATTGCAATTGTTTTTGGATAATAAAACTTTCGATTTAAATACGTATTAGATTTTGATAACATTAAAAAAAATATTAGATAAATGCAACAGAGACAAATTTACATGAACATCTTTAAATGCTACGATTGTTTTCTTTATTTAGTACGTAAGAAGCGAATATCTGTGTTGTGGTACCCGCTCATCCGCATCAAAATTGGACAATGCAGGTTCAAACTTTCGATTCAAAACTCATTGATAAAATGCAACAGATACTTGAACATCTTAAAGTGCGCAGCTACAACTTTTTTCTTCACTTAGATGTATATAAGAAAACGAAACTCATACTTACATATTTGTTGTTGTACCCGGCCATCTGGATCAACATGTGATTTGTTTTGGACGATGAAACTTTTGATTTAGATAAACATTAAAATTTTATAACATTTGGAGAAGAAAAAAATCGTCGATGAATGCAAATAGATACATGGACATCTTAAAGTGTTACAATTATTTTCTTTAATAAGACGTATATATATATAAGAAAATGAAACTTACATATTCGTTGTTATATCCGGCCATCCTAATAAAAAATGTGGGATCTCACTTCCTTGTTTCCGAAAAATGCAGTGATTTAAATTTATTTTACTACTTTTAATTTAGATGTTTGAATCACCTTGAAGAGATGGTCACATGAGTGCATTTGTTGTGAATGATCATAGTGAGGGTTTATTACAAGTGGTTTAAATATACCATAGAAACTGCATAGATACTAAAGATACTAAACAAAACCGTAAATAAATTAAGTTGTTGACCTGTACATGTCAATTTGTTTTTCCTTTTGTAAATTTTAAGAAAAATTCGTGCGCGCAAATTTAAAAAACAAAGTTGTGGAAAGGGGATTTTGTCAATATAATTATGATTGTTGCACCCGAAATAAAATTATTGATGATAAATTTAAACCGAGTGTAAGGAGATAGTTAGACATGATAACGATATGAGTACCGACCACTGAAGTATCAATATAAGTACATGTGCAGATTATTTACAAATAAGTATGATATAAGGTAAACATGGAGAAGTTAACAAGGGGGACAATCAATACTGGAAAAGATCAGAAAACAGCATCATTACTTTGACAACGAACTGAAGTCAAAATAGTAGTCCTGAAAGATTTCATAGTGACAAGGTGCTGGCCGAGAGTGTGTAATGCATGGTCAAACTAATGAAAGCATTTCGTGTTGCTCTGCTAAGAAAGCGTATTGAAGGAATAAGGGCAAAGACTGGTCAGCTTGGAGTCAGAAAAAGTGTTAGATGATAGGGTGACATTTTTATCTTGCGGTCTTGTGAGCTACCACGCAAACGTTTAGTGGACATATTAATATTAGTATTTGTCGTTTGTCTGTGTATCATGTTGCCACAATTTGAATTTATACTGAATAAGGTGTATTTTATTCATAATAAAATTATCTTATTTAATATACTATGATTCCGGCTTTGCATGACGGACTAGTACCAAGTAGTGTTCATATTCATATCGCATTATACAACACGTTCTTATCCAGGAAATGCATTTAGTATAGCACTGGTTGTTTAATAGCCATCCACTGATCGAGGGATGCATGCATAGGCTCTGGACGTGTAAACCAGTGGTCCTTATATTGTATTTCATTAATAAGATGATGCGTTGTCATACAAGTGAGGGATATAGCTAGCTATATATCCAATTAAGTTTAATCCACCATTTCTACACATGGAAATGCATGTACAACGTCAAGAATATGACAGAGGTTTTCCATTCGATTGGTGTGTTTTAGTATTTGATTTTGCCATCGATAAAGGAATTTCCGTTTAATTGAATTTTTCTTTAAGTTCGTGTTTTTGTTACTGTTTTGCTTTTTTTTTTTTTTTTTTTTCTTTCTTTTTTTTTTTTTAGATCCGATTGAATAGGTACAAGCTTTACATTGAATTTAAATCTAGCTACTTCCATATTTGTGATGTTGGTTCTCAAAGCCCTATTGTTTCATTAAATAATTTCGTTAAAAAAGAAACAAATATATTTCCATCTTTAATGATACATGGAATTGCTTCATTATCTCAGATTTAAATGAATGACTCATTGAAATACTGCTATTTTGGTTAAAGCACAAACATGAACAAATATACTGAAGTTGATTAACGTCCAGTGGCAAATATTGTGTTTTAAACATGAATTTTGCTTTTTAACTTGAACGACATGCTGGGCCGTATTTTATCGTACTAGTTCATACAACATTTCGCTAAAAGACATGTCGACCTACTCGCACACACTATTTGACTCAGAGCTGGTCACTATTAGCTCTTACTCCCACATACCACATGCTTAGCTAATTTTCAAGTATTTTCTTAACCCTGCTGGGGGTTGAATTCGGGAATTCCCGTTTTCAAAGTATGCCCTTTAACGCATAACAAAAAGAAATCAAAAGTAGAGAGCAGTATAAAGTACAATCATAATGTATAAATACCGAAATATAAACTTATGTATTTAAATAAAACCGGATTGTTAATACGTTCAGGTAAAGTTTTTACGAGTTTTATTATAAAATATCACAATAAAAGAATTGATATCAGTTTGAATGGATGTTATTTATTGGTATGCATGAACTTATTACCGTACAAGGTCAAATATGTAACCTTTCTATTTACATATGATGGTTATCTTTTTATACTCGGCGACGAAAAGAATGACACATTTTACATCATCAAATAATATTTTCGACTCAACTAATGAAAATATACATGAAATAAAACTCATACTTTTCTGTAATTTTTTTTTTATCTATAATGGATTTTGTGTGTCCTCCGTTCATAACAATGCTACATAAAATCATGCAAACAATTTGTGGAACCGGAAGTATAGTTAAGAGTACATTATCGACATGTATATATCTCTACACCACATTCACTGCACCTGCTCTATCCTATTATAGCATGCTGGCTAGCAAAGTAAAAAAAAAAAAAAAAAAAAAAAAAAAAAGAAAGAGTTCCACTATGACGGTATACATTATTGCTATTCCATACCGACGCGTGCTCAATGGAGATTCAGCAACACCCGATTTTAAGTCTTTGGATGACACGACTAAAGATTGAACCATTGACAAGAACAGGATACCAATCGTCATCAAAGAAATGTTCTGGGAAGGAGGTACCGAAACCATGTTTATGTTTTAGGAAAATCCGTCTCCAAATCAATTCCAATTTCAAACGAGGAGGAAGTCCCGAAAAATCGAACTTTATTGTCAGAATTTGGTGGACCAATTAGGGAGGGCACAAGATAAAGTACGCCTATTTCACTGTGATTAACTCAAAACGATAGTGATGTCATTCTGCAAGGTCCGATCGATGTTTGTTTTTCTAAATATTTAAAACACGCTAGATATAAGACATTATATAATTTCAATAATTTTAATTATAAACAGGTTCATTTTTAAACTGTAATCAGCAAGTTTTTAGTTAATAAAAACCACACACAATAAAATCAAACACAACAAGGGTAGGCATGGCCTTTTTCGATGTCGTTGCGGGTATCCTCCAGGGACTCTACTATCAGCCGAGGCGCTAGACGAGGATTATAAAGGGTCATCGGTCCGGGTGAACGAGGAGCACATGATAAAAGCCTATCAGTGTGATAAGCTGATATGAATTGATTACGTTATGGCAGTATAACCTATGCTAAATATAGCATTGTGTTGTTAAGCATGAGATACAGTGAACTGATAATAAGAGTAACGTAAATAATTATAATAATAAAATAAAAGAATACTGCATCGTTGATTTTTGGTCAGTTGTCTGAATCTACTCTTGTTTCTTAAACATTACTGCTTAACGTCCAGTGGCAAATATTTCAAAATCTACCTCATTTCTTAAACATTACTGCTTGACTCCAGTGGCAAGTATTTCAAAATCTACTTTATATCTTAAACATTACTTCTTAACGTCCAGTGGCAAATATTTCAAAATCTACTTATTTCTTAAACATTATTGCTTAACGTCAGTTGCAAATATTTCAGAATCTATTTTATTTCTTAAACTTTACTGCTTAACGTCCTGTGGGAAATATTTCAGAATCTATTCTTTTTTCTTAAACATTACTGCTTAACGTCCAGTGGCAAATATTTCAAAATCTACTTTATTTCTTAAACATTACTGCTTAACGTCCAGTGGCAAATAGTTCATGCATTAATATTTGGTTATTCCGATATATGTACTTCCTTGGGGGGGGGGGGGGGGGGGGGTGTGATAGATAAATAGATATTTAAATTCAAAAGGGAGGGGTGTTAGGGGTGTGGGCTATGTTTTTTCTCTAAAAGAACATTCTGTTCCCCATTTATCATAAAAAAAAAAAAAATCTTGCCAAGCAGATATCAGAAAAAAACAATTCTGAATCTAGTTTTTCTCGTTGCTTTATAGTCTTAAATTTTTAAACAAATAATTTAATTAGTAGCGTCGAAAATAAAAACAACCCCTCATTGAACTTAAATGGTTGCTCCCTTGTCATCCAGAGTGCATATCCATCACGCTTCAATTGGCAAAATTTGCATGTAATAACATCAGACATTTTTACAGAATAAAATTTTTTCACACACAATTTGTTGTCAATTTCATGTTTGCGTAATTTAAAAAAAAATAAATATATATGGTCAATTGTTTCTTTTCAAATTCAATGCAATTAATTTACAATATTGTATCCGGTTACAATCGCCCCAGTAGCGCTGAAAAGCATTCAAATTGTCCCTCTGGTTGGAATTTTATCAACTTGGTATATGTACCAATAAATGCAGAATTATCACAGGTTAACTTGTCTATAATAATTGGTTTACATTTTTGTTATGAAACGTTATTATTTTATAAATATAATTTATTATATATACATGTATAGTTCGAAAATTTAGTAAATATTTCAACCGAATCAAATTGTAAAGATAGATGTTAAAAACATATTCACATCAGGAGAAAATAAAGAAAATAATAGAAGACAAGTTTATGACAGCCAAAACATATATGTTTCTATTCTGTGTCTTTCAAAATATGACTTTATGAATTTAACCACAAATTGCTTCAAATATTTTTAATATGAAATAAATATTGTAAAGAAAAGAAACAAACAAAAATACTTAAATAATTCGAATAATATATATAATTTTACACAATTTAAAATATCCAATATTTTTTCAAGGAAACTACGAGAATAATATAAAACATACGTGCAGTAAATTCTGAGTTATGAAAATTATTAATATCAATTCTGTTTCTGTGACGCTGGCAGACGAGAAGACGCTGGCAGACTATGAGATGACATACCTTTAATCTATACCTATACGGACAAAATGGGTTTTATACTTTTTAGGTTGATATCAGTTCCAATTTGATAGCTAATTTGATATTTTAAGCTAATTATGAGTTTAACGAAACATGCGGAAGGGCGATTATCATTTATAAACTTTATCTATGTTCATCACTTTTCAATTGTCCAATCAAAATGTTCCTACACTGATTAATTATCAGTTACAAATATACCTTTTGTAACCATCAATTTATTTTAAAAAGGTTTGGAAAGTTTATATATTTTTTTCTGTCAATTAGTAATGTTTTGGATTACATACGGTATATACATTGTAATTGAAGACGTTCAGTTGTAAATATTTCGTGCATTTTTCGGTCTATAAAGAATAACAATTGTTATCGCTACTTTTGTGTATTTTTCTTTTGATGTTTTTTTGTGATAATTTTCATATCATGCTACTCGCTTGAGATGGAAAAATTATCGCTAGAAACTAAGGGCACGTGGCGTTGCTAACGAAATAGACATGAAATTGACAACGTCGTCATAGGTAAAATAGCGATAAACAGATTATCATTGGTCATCTCAACTCGATTGCTTTTCTCACTTTCGCTGTACCAGCTCAAGCGAGAAAATCAATCTCGTTGAGATGATCAACGATGATCTATAAATATCATACAGGCATCCGACAATCCTCGGTAGAATCTGCTACTCTCGGAATCGGCCGAGTTGAGACGAATGATCATACAGCCATACAGGGTCTGCTTTTAAACGAATTGAAAAAAACCCTCTTTAATTCCAGATCCAAGTAAATTGTCTACTGTGTTATAGTGCTGTTAATAATATAAATGATGTTGGATGGCTTTTAGTGAGGGTTTGACACGTGGGTGTTTATTTTCCAAATACGATTTTTTTTTTAAATATCCACCCTTTTTAGTGAGGGTTTGACACAGGGGTGTTTATTTTCCAAATACGATTTTTTTTTAAATATCCACCCTTTTTAGTGAGGGTTTGACACAGGGGTGTTTATTTTCCAAATACCATTTTTTTTTAAATATCCCCCCTTTTTAGTGAGGGTTTGACACAGGGGTGTTTATTTTCCAAATACCTTTATTTTAATATCCCCCCTTTTTACACCTACACATTTTTTTCCATTCTTATTCTATATCTTACTTTTTTACCCCAATAGTTTATCTATATCCCATTTATTTCATGCCTGTATATAAAAAAAAGAAGATGTGGTATGATTGCCAATGAGACAACTATAGGTCACCGTACGGCCTTCAACAATGAGCAAAGCCCATACTGTATACCACTTTCATACACTTTTACATGTATTCGTCTTGTTTAGAGGTTGATTATTAATTTTCGAGGGTGCAGGTGTATTTAAAAATACTTAACTTGGCTTCAGTTCTAATAAATTAAATTTTACTAGAAACGACTAAAATAAAAATTATGCAACACAATTCAGGAAACAATTGTATATAAAATTAAAAATAAATTTTCGCGCGGAAAAGCTGCATAAAAAATATCCCGCGAAGCAACAGGTGACAATTTATATTTAATTCGTAAAAATCCTTATGTTCCCTTCCATAGATGACCAAATGTTTGCTCGTCCCTTTAGCTATGACAATATTCTCTACAGATGGTACCCGTAAATGAATTATTTGTAGATAAAACGTGTAATAGTTTAATAGATAAGAAATTAAAGCATGATTGTATGATCTAATAATCAAATTAAAATTTTTAATGTTTAATCCCTTCGGTAATGGGGTTTCATGTAGTGTAAATCATCCAAAACGTATGGCAAATACTAGTAATGCAAAATGGTTATTTGCCTGAATAGCCCCCCTTCCGCTGTGTTCTTGTCTTCTACTAAATATTCAAGCACTTATAAAATCATTATTTTTTTTTACAATTTTATAACCCAGACAAAAAAAACTATAACACCATTGAATTTAAATGGTTGCTCCCTAATTATTTTTAGATCTTAAACGAAATTAATTTTAAAGATATACGGCAATGTTAGTGGTATATATGTTTTATAATTTTACAGATGGAACATTCAAATGGTGCATTCGTCTCAACTCGGCCGATTCCGTACCCTCAAGGAGAGTAGCGGATTCTACCGAAGATCGCCGAATGTCAAATGGTGCAATAAACTCTCTAAAAAGGTTCATGCAAATAGACATGGAATCGTATGTCCCTCTTTATTAATTCTTGTGCCTTGAAAAGAATTGTTTAGCTCTACCTCTTTTGATAAGTTCAAAAACCTTCGGTTGTGAATAATGCCTTGCTTTTCTTTTTATTTCTTAAGCTTGTACATAAGAATTTCGGCTCTCCTTTGACACCATTTGCGAGTATGGTCTTGAGGAAAAGATGATAGTCTGTCGGAAGGGGACGATTCATGGCTGACCCGTGTTAAGAGAGAGCCATATGTCTTGCACGTTAAAGACACCCTTTTAGATTTCGAAGAAAAGAGCAGGCTAATGCCGCTACAAGGCTGCACTCGCACTCGCAAAGTGGAAAGGGATTACTATAAGTTGCAAAACTTGTTTCCCAATCCACTATGAATAAATATGTTTAAACTAATTAAAATAAACAAGAAGTTGATATTTTCTTACACTGGTCATACAATTGTAAATGTAATTAGGATATTCTAAACATCCTGTTGGAAAAACTGCATGTGTATTCTCAATTTATCAGTAAAATAACCAAATGCCAAAACTGATCATCTCGTTCTGAAGGTTTTTGGTCTGAGTCAGAATTTTTGTTCGCGCAAAGAAATAACATGTTGTTTTAGTTTTTCGACGTTTATAATAAATTTTTTCTTCTTCAAAATTTTACTCTGTAAGGTATGGTGACTGTGAAAATCTTGATTCAGAATATTATATGTTGTTTTAATATCAGCATGACCACAATATTTCCCCCATCAAATCTGTGATCAGAATGCTTTTAGAAAACAAGTACTCTTCGAAGTTAAATGGTCGTTTTCCGTAATGACAACACATGCCTCGATATAACTAATATTGCTATTAAAGCGGGAGGTTTGGCATGCCACAAAAACCAGGTTCAATCCACTATTTTTTCATAAAATGTCCTGTACCAAGTCAGGAAAATGGCCATTGTTACATTATAGTTCGTTTCTCTGGGTGTTACATTTCGGTGTTGTGTCTCTGTTGTGTCGTAGTTCTCTTATATTTGATACGTTTCCCTCAGTTTTAGTTTGTAACCCGGATTTGTTTTTTCTCTATCGATTTATGAATTTTGAACAGCGATATACTACTGTTGCCACGAAATATAGCTAATCGGTTTATCATTTAATTTTGTGTATGATTTTTCGGTAAAATTGATTAAATGTTATTTATCTGATTATGCTCGGAGCAGTTTCAGGGTTGTACATGATGTATAAAAGGAATATGGCTGCAGTTATTAGTATCTGAAACATCACAGATTTCAACAGAGCAAATTTCGAAAATGCAGGTAAGAGATGTTATATTTCTAGTTTGTAAAACATTTTCTCGGGACATTTTTGTTTTTCGATGCTAACAATCAATTTTTGTTTTTCAAAACCTTACACTATATTAAGGTATGGAGAAAATCTGGATTTATAATTTTTTTATCATTTGCTTGACCACGTATTAAAAATGGTATCTTTTAGCGTTTCATCAAAAAGCCTGACTAAAAAGTAGTAATCTTCAAAGGAATGTTACAATTTTTACTGTTATATGTTCAGTAATCATGTTTCGGGTAAAGGTGGTACCCAACACCTTCACTAAAATTAATTTGGCTCGTTTAATTTTCATAAAATTTTGACAAAGTATTTACTTTGACCCTTTGACAAAAATATCAAAAATTTTTAAAAATGTGAACCAACCGTTTTATCAGAAAAAATGCACTGGTTATATAGCAGTTTGACAAACACTGATTTTGATCATTGAGAAGCTTAATATTACTTTAACAACACAACGTAATTAAAACGTTAAGCCGATTTTACAGAGTTATCTCTCTGTAGTGTTAGGTACCACCTTAAATAAACGTCTGTGAGCGTCCAATACTCCTGTTCTTGGTAGCTGTGATGTTAAAGCCTGACATTGATTATACTAGTATATACGTATATATATATAGGTAGCATATGTAGGTATAATGACTTTGTACATTTGAATGTAGAAGTATGCAGGTGTGAGATATAAGTAACCATGATTTAATACACAGAACGTCTATAAGTATATGTATGAGTTTAGTTCATGTGTTTTTGGTGCTAAGATCTATAAGAAATTAATTTTTTAAGGTGATAATTTTTAAAAAGACTAAAGTTGTCACCACGAACATTCCTATAATCATCCATTCAGTGTCTTTATAACAAATGTGCATTAAAACACGCAGTGAATCTCAACACTTAAAAGACGCCTGGCAGTGTTCCAGCTAGGTTTTCAAAAGGGCAGGGTGCCAATCCTGAAAAAGGGCATTTAACGCGCGATATGATAATATGAAAAGGGCATATTTTAATAAAAGATGTTTTTCAAACATTTGTGTTTATTCGTTGAATCACAGGTTATACAAGAACAACATCTTTAGCCCATATAGAACTCTATCTTTCTACTTTTAAGGCTGAAAAACTTGTCAAGCAGCTTGTCACACAAGTTTTTTTTATCATTGCTTGGCACAGTTGAACTTTATATGCAGTATGTTTTGAAAGGAGATCTGTTTCATACTGTTTCTATGGTCTACCACATTTTACCAGTTTCACCTTTCTACCCCTGCTGTGCTTGATGGCAATACAGCACAAAACAGCTGTGCTCAGTAAATTCACAATTTTAGGATATAAAGCAACAGTGAAAAATAGTATCAAAAATAAAGAATACAGAAAAAGATGACCAAGGCACCCTACCAACACTGCTACTAAGACCCTCTTTAACTTTTCCCATAACTCAAAATAAATACCTAAACATATATATTCTTAAGCAAGAAGTATGGAGACACATTTTAGAATATGTAAATGGGTTACTCAATGCTAGGAAAAAAATCAGATTGAGTTATCTTTCTTTATTCGGGTGTGCTCCTTCTTTGGAGGAGTATAAACAGTACGTAAATATGATGTAAATATGATCACAATATGGCGGCCGATTTTGTTATTTTCGTATCAAAAATGAAGGCAGTCAATGACAAATACGTGTCAATTTTCTGTTTATTTTACAGAAAACAAGTAAAACAATTTCTTCAACGAGTTTATAATGGTTTTCCAACTTTCTGTCACTACGTTTCTTCCATGAAACTACGGTAAACATCGCAAATTGTGCCCAAGTTGTTGTATGCACATTTCTTCAAAGATAATTGCCGACTGACCGATTCTATTTGAACGAATTAATGTTTATATTCATTAATGACCCATACGATAAACGGATTACCTATAACAACAGATTATGACACCAGTTGTAACCATTAATTAGCTTGGGGTGGTAAACAAAGTCATAATCTTTTCCCCAGGTAAAATTTAGTAATTAGCGTATCATATCAATACGCAAATTAATATGCAATCGATCTTCAAAAAAGGCTTGGGCGCCCTGGAAACTGTAAAAAGGGCACAGGGCGCCACTCGGAAAAGGGCGGCGCCGCGCCCTCTGAAAACGGCCTAGCTGGAACATGGCGGCCATATTGTATATAGATATAAGAAGATGTGGTATGATTTCAATAGTTACCAAAGGTACCAGGATTATAATTTTGTACGCCAGACGCGCGATTTGTCTACATAAGACTCATCAGTGACGCTCATATCAAAATAGTTATAAAACCAAACAAGTACAAAGTTGAAGAGCATTGAGGATTCAAATTTCCAAAAGGTTGTGCCAAATTCGGCTAAGGTAAATAATCTATTCCTGGGATGCAAATGAGACAAATCTCCATACAAGTCACACTTTTTAAACGTAAACCATTATACGTCAAAGTAAGGTCTTCTACACGGAGTCTTGGCTCACAACGAACAGCAAGCTACGAAGGTTTCAGCTCATTATTATTCTTTCTTTCTTAAAAATCCGTTAAAAAACAAAAATCGTTATTACACATCGAGAGTACTTCATGTATTAACATTTATTTCTATTTTTCAGACCAAAGTCCTCGTTGTTATGTTGATGGTTGCCATGGTGATGATGGTAGAGGTCAAAGGGAGACAATTGACAAGAGATTGTCTCGACATCTGTCGCCGAAGAATAGACAGATGTAAATCAAATTGTAACCAGGACTTCCAGAACAAAAACAAAAGGAAGAAGTGCAAGGACGTCTGTAGAAAATCTGATAAACAATGTAAAAAGTTCTGCCGCAACGACGACCCGACCGATGATTTTACTTACGACATGTAGATAGATAATTGGGACATACAATGTACAATTCTTTTAATACATGTGTTCTCCATATATTCATTTCATACTTTGAATAAAAGCTTATTACTAGTAATACTTATTATAACTTATTTAAATTATTCTTCTCCCCCAAGGTATTTTTAACAGAAAAAAAGGTCTTGTATTTCCAGGGCTATATTACCTGTCAGGATTTCCTTGGAAGAAGGTAGATATCAACCAAGAGTTTCAAGTTTTGACGTTGCAATCATCCCTTCATAATCCTACGGACGCCACCACGAGTTGGTTGACCGCTGTGAAATATCTGTGTCACATGTACCGATGATAGCGGATATGTTTCTAATGTCGTTGCTACAATCCCGTCAGTGGTGTAACAGTACATTTATTTGTTTTTGCGTTTCTGTTTGATGAATATTTTTGCTGGTGTTTGTGCGGGATTTCTGTCACGTATTGTCATTTTAGCGACATGTTTTAATATAGTCATAAAGCAGGAGGTTTAGCTAGCCATTACACCAGGTTCAACCCATCATTTTTCTTGAAATGTCCTGTATCATGTCAGGAGTATGACAGTTGTTATCAAATATTCGTTTCTATGTGTGTAGGAGCTTGTTTTGTTGCACTTTAGTGTTTCTGTTGTTCCGTTGTTTTCCTCTTATAGTTGATGTGCTTCACTTGATTTTGGTTTGCAACCCGGATTTTTTTTCTCCATCGTTATGACTTTTGAACACCGGTAAACTACTGTGGCCTTTATTTTGCAGGATGTTAATTTCCCATTAACGTGTAAAATGTAATATGTAGGGTGTGTGGTTCCATTTAAAATAGTGTTTAATGATTGATATACTTTGTACGGATTTTTAAATTTAAGTTATAAAAAAGAAGATGTGGTATAATGCCAATGAGACAACTCTCCACAAGAGCCATAATGACACAGTAACAAAGCCTATACCGCAAAGTCAGCTATAAAAGGCCCCGAAATTACAAATGTAAAATAATTCAAACGAGAAAACTAACGGTCTAATTTATGTACAAAAATGACCGAAAAACAAATAGGTAACATATTAACAAACGACAATAGCATGAATCCAGTTTCACATACCTTATAATGTTCAATGTTGAAAAGACAATTTGATTGATAGCGTCGAAAATCTGGAAAAAACCCCAAGTGGAGTCTATTTCACAAATAAACTTACGACTAAGATTGATCGTAAGTATACTGACTTGTTCGTCACTTACGATCAATCTGAGTCTTAAGTATTTTTGTGAAACTGATTGTTGTTTTTTAAGATTTTTAGGGCTCCCTTACTTATGTGCAAAAATGCAGTTATTGAATTTTACAATTGTAAAACAAAAGATGCATCATATTACATGTTATTATGGCCATAACATACACAAAAGGTATAAAACTTAAAAAGCTGCAATTAGTTTTTTTTTCTTTTCACACAAAAACTTGCAATAAATATTATTTCTATCAGTCAAATTTATCAACCATTTGTTGGCCATCAAAATTCGTTCAAATTAAATGTTATCATAATTTTTCACTCGGTAGGCTGCAATTATTGTTCTCATTATACACAAAAACTTATAAATAAACATTTTTTTATCAGTCAAATTAATCAACCATTTATTAACCCTCATAATTCGTTCAAATTAAATTCAATAATAGTTTTTCAATCTTAGTCGAAGTAATCGGAATCGCCGAGTTGTGGCGAAAATCTAAAAAAAAAAATCTGGCTCAAACAAAAACAATCGGCAATCCTCGGGTGACTCCGCTTCTCTCCTTCTATAAGACGAGGTACGGAATCGGCCGAGTTGTGACGAATGATACAAAAAAACCACCATAATCACCTTAAAGTTAAATGGTTGCTCCCTTACTTATGTACAGACATGTAGATATTGTACGGAAGCGTATTAGGGACATAGAAAAAATAAAATTGGCAGTGAACTTTTTTTTCAAAGTCGATATTTTGACATTTCAAATCTCAAAATTTCGACTTTAACTCGAAATTTTAACTTTTCTTATCTTGAAATTTTGACTTTCTAAAATCTTGAAATTTCGACCTTTTTTAAAACTTGAAATTTCGACTTTTTCTAAACTCGAAATTTTGACTTCTTTTAAACTCAAAATTTCGACTTCTTTTAAACTCAAAATTTCGACTTTTTTTAAACTCGAAATTTCGACTTTTTCTAAACTCGAAATTTCGACTTTTTCTAAACTCGAAATTTCGACTTCTTTTAAACTCAAAATTTCGACTTCTTTTAAACTCAAAATTTCGACTTGTTTTAAACTCAAAATTTCGACTTTTTTAAAACTTAAAATTTCGACTTTTCCTCAGTATTTATACGTTTGCGATTACCACATTCACAGTCATTTATATCAACGAGGCGGAGAGTCATTTACATCATAAACTTCATAATATAAAAAAGAAGATGTGGTATGATTGCCAATGAGACAACTATCCACAAAAGATTCACAAGCATATTTTAATAAACTAAAACATTTTAAAGAGGTTATTTTAGATAGAAAATATTGTTCTTGCCAAAGAATAAATAAAATATGTTTCACGTTCAAATACATATTTCAAGTCTGGACTTCAGATATGTGTATCAAGTAACCCCGCTATTCCGACACACCTATATTACGACATACTTTTATTCAACAGTCTAATATATAAAACAAGGGTTAATAGTTGTGTTATAAGAATGCAAACTTCCAAAACTAGAAAACTGGGGCAGCTCATTGGTCGTTCTGAATATGCATGGCATTTTGGGTTACTTGATTTACCATTGTTTAAACAAGGCAAAGTCAGTGACTTGCTATTGGTATACCAAACAGGCCTATGCAACTGTGATGCTAAATGTCCTCAGGTCTGACGATCCTATGACAGTGTCGTGGAAACTAAAACATGGAATATGCGGGGGGGGGGGGGGGGGGGGGGAATTCTGTCAACATGCATGTTCTTTACGAATGGTTTCTTTAATATTAAATGCTAATCCATATCTTAAGAACAAAACCAGTTTCTTAATATAAATTGCCAAAATAAGTAAATGACGCTTTAATTATTTGCGTCCATGTCTACTCCTTCTAAAATTGTAATAACTGTTTCAATACTAACATCAAAGTTTTAAGAGTACTTAGAAAAAGTAAAAAAAATCGAGATTTCAACAGTCGAAATTTTGAGATCAAAGTCGAAATTTCGATTTAAAAAAAAAAGTCGAAATTTTGTGTTTATTAAAATAAGTTGAAATTTCGAGTTTAAAATAAGTCGAAATTTCGAGTTTTAAAAAAAGTCCAAATTTTGAGTTTAAAATAAGTTGAAATTTCGAGTTTAAAATAAGTCGAAATTTCGAGTTTTAAAAAAGTCGAAATTTTGAGTTTAAAATAAGTCGAAATTTTGAGTTTAAAATAAGTTGAAATTTCGAGTTTAGAATAAGTCGAAATTTTGAGTTTAAAATAAGTTGAAATTTTGAGTTTAGAATAAGTCGAAATTTCGAGTTTTAAAAAAGTCGAAATTTTGAGTTTAAAATAAGTTGAAATTTCGAGTTTTAGATAAGTCGAAATTTCGAGTTTAAAGATAGGTCGACATTTCGAGTTTTAAAAAAGCCAAAATTTCGAGTTTAAAGTGGAAATTTTTACTTTTTATAAGTTGAAATTTCGAGTTTGAAAAAAGTCAAAATTTCGACTTTTTGAAAAGTCGAAATTTCAAGATTTTAGAAGGTCAAATTTTCAAGTTTAAGTAAAAATTTCGGGATTTGAAAAGTCAAAATTTCAAGTTAAAGTCAAAATTTCGAGATTTGAAAAGTCAAAATTTCGACTTTGAAAAAAAAGTTCACTGCCAATTTTTTTTTTCTATGTCCCTAATACGCTTCCGTAATATTGAATTTTACAATTGCAAAACACAAGATGTATAATAGTATGAACATGAAATAAACAAAAGAAATGAAACTTAAAATATTGTAAGCTGCAATTATGTTTTCATTTCACACAAAAACTTGCAATAATTGTTTGTCTATCAAGTTTATCAACTATTTATTAACCATCAAAATTCAATCATATTGAAATCATTGTTTTTTTTCATTCTTAGTCGAAATACAACGGGTTAATATCTTCAATATATGCCCTACATATTGGACAGCGCTGGTTCGACTCCAAATAAACTTCCATGGCACACTCCATACAGGTAGTGTTCAACGGGTTAATATCTTCAATATCTGCCCTACATATTGGACAGCGCTGGTTCGACTCCAAATAAACTTCCATGGCACACTCCATACAGGTAGTGTACAATGGGTTAATGTCTTCAATATCTGCCCTACATATTGGACTGGTTCGACTCCAAATAAACCTCCGTGGCACACTCCATACAGGTAGTGTACAATGGGTTAATGTCTTCAATATCTGCCCTACATATTGGACTGGTTCGACTCCAAATAAACCTCCGTGGCACACTACATACAGGTCGTGTGGCCACATGGTAAAATCACAGCATTTTTGTCACGGTCCATGCAGATCGTACATTTCCTGGAAGGTTCCTTTATTTTCTGAAATTAACAAAAAAAAAAGCATCATAGATGCCAAATATAAAGGTTGTAACAAGCACCTTGACTAAAACTAATTTGGCTCTTTTAATATTATAAATATTAACTTAGGCCCTTTGGCAGGGAGGTAGTTTAAAGATAAGTTCATTTGAATTCGCTATGAGAAAAGCGTCGTCTTTATGTACACTCATCCAGGATTAAAATTGTGAACGCCAGATGTGTAGCTATACATTTACAAATGACTTATCAGTGATGCTCGAATAAAAAAATGAAAAAAGCCAAAAAAATACAAAGTTGAAGATCATATATATCGTTGGTACACAATTCTATTAATATGCTTAGAGGTATAAAGGGGGGGGGGGGGGGCGGGTTAACATGTAAAACCGAGCCGCATTTTTGCGCCTGTCCCAAGTCAAGAGCCGCTGGCCTTTTTTAGTCTTGTATATTTTCTTAAATATTAGTTAATTTATATGTTTTGAAGTTTAGTGTGACGTCCATTTTAATTGAACTAGTACACTACTAAAGGACAAGGTATGATAAGAGGCGTTTTTGGCCCCCTTCCCAAATAAGTTTATATATACATCATTGATAGCCTTAGTATAGAAAATATTTAAAACTATGAGGACCACCTCCAGGAGCGGGTTTTTCTCGCTGCGTCGAATACCCTTTGGTGGACTTTAGCTGTTGTCTGCTCTTTGGTCGGGTTGTTGTCTCTTTGACATTTTCCACATTTCCAATCTTTATTTTATTAGAATATCACAGTGATTTATTCTATAAGATTGAAACAAATGTAAAAGGGCAACGAGAGGGTATAATGCCAACTCAAACTATATATAATTTATTTACCAAACCGCCCAATAAACTATCATACTATATTTACCAAACCGCGCAATTTCTTTAACAGTTGTTCATGTTTTTCTTCTTTCTCTTTTTTTTTGCTGACCAAACTTTCCCCTGTAAAGACATATGATATACAAAAGTATATATATATTATTTTTAACCTAGAGCGTTAGGCTTGGCATGCCAGTAAACCAGGTTCAACCCACCATTTTTTTCTTCTTAACATATCCTCTTTATCTGGAATATGTCAGTTGTTTTCAAATAGTTCGTTTCTTTGTGTGTTGGCATTTTGTTGCATTTCGGTGTTCCTGTTGTTCCTTTGTTTTCTTCTTAAAGTTGATGTGTTTCCCGCGGTATTGGTTTGTTAACCGGATTTGTGTTCTCTCAATCGATTTATGATTTTTGTACACCGGTTTACAATTGCAACTGTTGCCTTTATTTGTAGGTAAGGACAAACTTCTCTTTGTATAAATAGAAAGACTTAAATACTACAAGAGAACCTAATGTTTTGATAACTTGTTGATGACATTACTGGTGAATGTTTCGTTCACGTGAATATCATGCATAAACAAGACAGGTAACTTTTGAAATATTTATAAAAAGTAGATGAGGTATAATTGTCAATTAGACGATTCTCCAGAAATGACACAAAAATAAACCACTATAGGTCGACATACGACCTTCAAAAAACGAGCAAATGTTATATTCGGCTAAAAAAAGTCCCGAGTTCTGAATAATGTAGAGTAGTTGTCGTCTGTTTATGTAGTTCATACGTGTTTCTCGTTTCTGGTTTTTAAACCGTTGGTTGTCCCGTTTGGTTTTACACTTGTAATTTATGGGGCCCTTTATAGCTTGCTGTTCGGTGTAAGTCAAGGCTCCGCGTTGAAGGCCTTACCTTGACCTATAATGGTTTACTTTTATAAACTGTTACTTAGATGGAGAGTTGTCTCATTGGCAATCATACCATATCTTCCTATATCTATTGACAACGCCATGGCAAAACAAAAAACAAAAACAAAAAACAAATAATAGTACAGAAGATACAACATAGAAAACTAAAGACTAAGCAACACAAACGCACTCGTGGAAAGGGAAGGGTATTGTAAGCAACATATCCGATATCACCTGTTTGAAACGGTTATTCCATAACGGTCAATCAACTAGTGATGGCGTCTGTAAAATTTTCGAAGGGATGAATTCAGTTTCACCATGTGGAACTCTTGGTTTAATAGGATCCTTGTGAGCAAAAATCTACTGGTATCAACTATCATTCTGTCAAGCGTTTCACTTATCTTATATATATATGTAAATATAAGGACCACGAAAAACATTGACTTTACAATGAAAACGACAGAAAAATAAATATGAAAAGATAAGATACCAGGGAGAATAAAACCCGTTACAAACAGACATCATTGAAAAAAAGCGACGGAAAGACATACATCAATAACCAATTGCTACACTGAAGACTTTGATTGGATTATTTATCATCCAACCAAGCAAAACAACAACCAACAAAACGGAGCTGAAATCTGGTTAGCTGTTTCTGCTCGGGCTTTACAAGTGACAACCATTGAATTGCGTATCAAATGTCTATAAATAGGAAAGAGTTAAATCACAAAAAATACTGAAATCCGAGGAAAATTCAATCGGAAAGTCCCTAATCACATGGCAAAATCAAATTATATTACACATCAAACGAATGGACAACAACTATTATATTCCTGAATTGGTACAGGCATTTTCAAATGTAGAAAATGGTGGATTAAACCTGGTTTTATAGCGCTAAACCCCTCACTGGTACGACAGTCGCAGCGATGTTGATTATATTGACAATGATGCGTGAGCAAAATGTCATAAATAGGGATTATGTATGATAATGTTTGAATAATATGATGAAGATAATGAAATAATACTGACCAGATCTGAATCTAAATAAACTCATCAAAGATACCGGGACTAAATTTAGTATATACGCCAGACGCGCGTTTCGTCTACAAAAGACTCATCAGTGACGCTCGAATCCAAAAAAGTTAAAAAGGCCAAATAAAGTACAAAGTTGAGGACCAAAATTCCTAAACGCTTAGCCAAATACAGCTAAGGTAATCTATGCCTGAGGTAGAAAAGCCTTAGTATTTCAAAAAATTAAAGAGTTACAAAAGAAAACATCTTATCAAGACCAACTTAATGATATTAACATGGTGAAGGAACAAAACTCACAAAAGGATTTTATCTTGCACAACATTTTGGAAATTCGGGTCGAAAGTTATCCGTTGTGTTAATTAATAGAATTCCCTTGCATTCAGTTTGAAAAGTTACAGGTCACGAAGTTAAAATTAATAGGATCTTAATTGATCTAAAAAAAAAAATCGTTCCGTACGGATTGACATTTACGTGTGTTTTTTTTTATTGAGTAACCCTTTTGATGCGGTTTGGTACAACTTGTATTGTGCTGTATTGTGTAATTTTTTTTATCGGTTTTGTTATTTTTGATTGATGATCAAAGTTATATGAAAAAACTTAAAGTGCTTAAAAATTTTAAAGCAATTATTTATCTAGCGCATGAGTATATACTTAACTAAGTCCTAAGTGTGCTGTTTTTTTTTCATTTATTTCTATCAGGAATGAACAATGTATAATCGACACAAAATATTTCATTCGTTGATCGTTTTGATTGTTGTCCGTAAATTCATGCTGCTTGTTAATTTTTTGGTTGTTTTGGTATCGATATTTATCGATAGTGACCCTGATTCTATTGGAAACAAAGCATCAGCATTCCTTACAATATCACGTTTTAATCAATTAGACAGGACAATTGTGTAGCGATAACAATTAAACGTACCCTGAATCATTTAATAAAAAAAGAGTACCAGGTTTTCCTGAAGAATCATTAGATGCAAATATTCTAAAATAAGTTCTTATTATTAATTAAGAGAGCTCATGGAGATAAACATGAAACAGTCACGTCATTGACATCAACAATAAGTCATCGCGAGTGTTAAATGTTATGGACTTAATTTACATTACATAATTTTAAGTCCATCTACAGATTAAAAAAAAAAGATACGTAACCTTCTACTTGCAATGATTTTTCAGGGTTCACACCTAAACAACTGTACAACATTCTAGTGTCTAGTAAATATTGGTCTCATGATGCCAGATAAACGGGAGTTCGAATGCAACTAACGTCTGTTCGAGATTAAAGAACTGATAGTACGAAACTAGGGTATGGTAGTAAATAACAATATTTTAACCTTTCATATTCTACCTTACAGAGTTGTTGAAAGGAGTCTATAAAAGTACAGAGACCACGTTGATACAAATATAATTAAATAATAGTTCAATATCTTTAGTTTTATTGATGAATAGTTTAAATTATATAGTATATTAATATTTTATAACAGATATAATAGTTGCTAACAATCGTGCAAATGTTATGTCTTACAATGTATGTGGTGGTTGGTAGCTTATTGATAGGTCTTAAAATGTGGAAATATAAGGAGTTAAACGTCATTTGTAACCACATCACAAGTTTAATGTTATAGAAATAGCGTATGAAAAAAGACGACTTCCTTTTCAATACCAAATTATCAAAGTGACAATTTTTAAAATTATATGAAAAACATTTTCAATAGAGTTATTAACAATGTTGTTTACCATTATTGATCAATGTATAAACGAAATTAAGCAGTATATAAAGTATAGCAAATTGAAATAGAACTGTTCCGATTATGCACATATAATGTTTTACTTTTTAGATTTAAAAAGTGTGGATAGCACGGTAACTCCTCCTGCAAGAATTGGAACACAGGATACCATATCAGAAAGTCTATCCATACATATTTTAGTACATGTTTTTTCTATCCAGTCCAAGCACCACGAACCATTCTCATTTGCAAAGATGTTCAGATGATTGCTTCCTTTTGAGATTTGTATTATGCGTTGGCGATTGTTTTCAGTATATATCAAACAAACTTTTGTATCACTAATGCACCATGACTTCTTAACTGCCTCTAAAATATTCCGACTCTCTGTACCAGGAATTTTTGTTTGTTGGAGAACCTTGAATAATCGTGTGGAAGAATATGGAGAAAATGTTCCCTGTCAATACAATTAGTAATATTTTAATTTTGAATGTAACGCGTCTTTCGATTGGCTGACATTGTTTTGTTTATCAGCCAATAAAAATAATTTTGTCCTGTGACTGTGACGTCATCAACATTTTGTCATGGTTTACTCCGGTTTAAAATGGAATTTTGAATTAAATTATAAGAAATAACTGTAATTTTTTTTTAACTATTCGAAATAACGTAAAAAAATGTGGTGCACACTACGCGGGATATTCAGTGTGCACCACATTTTTTATGTTATTTCTTCATAGACAGAAAAAATATGACAGTTATTCCTTAAATATTTTAAGAATATCTTTCAAGGCAAGATGTATTGTAGAAACATTAACCATTATATCCCTAAATGCAATTTATGTGTTTCTTATTTTTCGTATCAGACCATTTTATAGACGACTTTATGATATGGAGTTTTTCATTGTTAAATGCCGTCTGGTTGCCTAAAGAAGCGTAGTTGTATTTGGCAAATTTTTTAGGAATGTTTGGTTCTCAAGGCTCTTCAACTTCGTACTATAATTGGCCTTTTAAACATGTTTTGATTCGAGCGTCACTGATGAGTTTTTTTTAGACGGAACGTGCGTCTGTCGTAAATATAAAATTTTAATCCTTGTATCTATGATAGAGTTTATTTGCATCTACTTTTTTTTCATCAGAGCTTTAGTTGGTACTTGTATTTTAGGCAATCATACTACATCTTTTTTATAAGAAAATTTAAGAAAAAATCAAAAGAATTGAAAATAATTGTCACATATGGAAAAATTTCTTAAAACTTAAAATACAGAACTAAAGACATTTTTCAAAGTTTCGAAAATTATCAATTACGTTTAGATAGTTTGTGTTCAGTTAAGAATAAAGCACAATATGATACGTCTATATGAGGGTCCGGATTTGGAAATCGTCATTTCAATATTCTTAATTTTTCTACGTGAGCTTGCTCTTTTCTTCATATACTAGTCAACAAAAGAAACGATACACGCCTTTGGAATAAAATCTATCGAAAAGTATTAAATAATAAGCAAAATGAGATACACAATTTTAAAAAGCTTTCATTTGCAAAGTATGCACAAATCAAAATCAAACTCTGTCGGAAAGTATCTAAATTCCGTGTAAAAGAACATAGGGTGCAAATTCATTTACACACAATTTTTAAGTACCAAATGAATTTTCAAATTTGTTTAAAAATATTCAATATGCTAATAAAGTTATGTTTATGTTGTAACTAATGGGTTGAAATATTGTTGTTTTTAATTTTTGGTGAAAAAAGTGTTTTTTTAAATCTCAAAAAAGCAAACAAAAATATATTTTTTTTCCATCTCAAATCAATGCTTTGGATTTGAAAACAACACACTGTAAATTTGGAAGCTTTAAGATTTGGTTTAAGATTGTTACCGCTTTTTTTAATTTCACTTTTAACATACTGTCTATGGTAAATCATTTGATAATGTATACATCTAAATAATGTCTTGTGGGGCCGAACTTTGCTAAGAAACTTTATGATTTTTTAAAAAGAATTAATGGCAAACATTTTCTTTACCTTTAAATGAGAGTTTTGCATCAAAAGTTGGAACTTCTGTTTTTGAATATGTCGTTTAATGTAAATTTTATAAAAAAAAAAAATTTCGCCAAATGACGTCATGAAAGCAAAAATATTTTTTTTTTGAAACGGATTTATATTTCCATGGTCATTAAGTATTACTACCTTCAATATTGGTCCTAAAAACGTAAAACTTCATCTTTAATGTGAAAAAAAATGTCTTGTATCGTTTCTTTTGTTGACTAGTATATATTTGCCAATTATTTTGAAATGTTTATATTTTAGCAACTTATTATTAAATTTGCGTTTTTTTATTTTCTCGAATCTTTATGTTGTGACTCCTTTTTCTGCATATTTCGTTCATTGTCCTTTATTCTATGAAACCCATTTAAACCCCTATATATAGCATTCTTCAATCAACGTAATTTTTGTTGGAGTTATTTCCATTAAGCGATATTTTGGAGTCAAACTGATTGATTTTTTTTTATATCTAGTCACCTAATATCAACATTATTGTATAGGCTAAATATAAGTCATGCAAGTAAATCTTAGTGATAAATATGCAAGATCAAAACAAACGAAATTTCTTTTTTGTAAAGTCTAAAGCTCAGTATGAAGGAATTTGTACAAGTTGTCGTCAAAAATGAAAATAACAGAAAAAAAGAAAAAAAAATATGTAATCACTGAAACTATCTACTAGTATTACCAAACTATACGAATTCCTTACTTCATTTTCATTTTCTAGTTCCTGCTCGTCGAAGTTCCCTGTAAAAAGAGATGGCATGTTGAAAGTTCATGGTGAAATTATATCAATAACAAAAATGTGTAAAAGGCGTAGAACGCCAAATAAAATCGAAGAGACGTGGATTTAACAGAGTATTATAAAAGACGTAACCAACTTTATGTCACAGATCGGCCTTTAAAAATCAGCGAAACACATACTTAATACCATGAATACTTCGCTATAAAAGAGTCCCCCCCCACATGACAAAATATAAAACATTCAAATAATAAAAAAACGGCCAGCAAAATCTGACCGTCATCTGTTTACTTTTTTTTTTTTAAATGTAATGTGAGACAACGCATTATGTATTACAGTACTTGCAACCTTAGGCGTTACTGTTTGACGTGAACTTGACTGATCGGTGAATGATCAGTGACGGATGTTTTACTGATCGATGAGTGATTGGTGATCGGTGACCCATAGGATCCGCCAGATAAGTCAAATAACCTAATGTGAGTGTTACCATGACAACGGTCAGCGATCGATCAGTAAATCAAATTTATGCACGGATCGGACGAATATGTTTATATTTCAAATTCTTATGTAAACCGAACTCAACAGTGTTTACAATCCATGAATATTACATGTATAAATTGTGTGACGATATTTAATACAAAATACGGAATCATGCACACATACTATTCGATTTCCACACCATTGTTTTTAAAAGTAAAACATTGGCAATATCAAATGTATGAAAAATCTAAAATAATCATTTCCAATCAAATTTTCAATGGCTTCTATTTCAAAAACAAGCACATGTAACCTATTTTCTGATTTTTAGTTTTTAGTTTATATATATTATCAACGTGTAGTCCTAAAACGATTGTTACATCCTGAAGAATTGTGTACTCTTGGTTAGTTGTTCCAAAGGTAAAAAGTAGTTTTTCATGTTCATGCATTATACAACTTACTCTTGACGTAGATTGATTGATAGATGGATTTGTTGACGTATGACGACATTGTAAACAATATTGGCCATTTCGTAGTAGATCCCAGTTTTTTTATTTATTTGTTGAGGATGATTGAGTACCCGAAATAAACCCATCGTCAGTATAATTGAGATTATTTGTCAATAAAGATTGGAGTCATCGAACCTGCATAATGTAGAGTTCGAGTTCACCACCTCAGTATTTACAGGCTAGTGATACAGAATTTTAACTAATTAGACCACTTGGCCATTAATGACTCTCATGTGAAGTATGTCAACGTTGGAGAGCTATGAATGAATGTGTGAGAATGTCAACAGGCAAAATAGATGGCCGAGCGCTAATAAACAAGTCTAAAGCCACCACACTCTTCGTGCCTTTGTTCTAAGGAAGGAGATTGTAAATGAGACTGTAAAAAAATTTCTGTCTATGAAAAAATAACATAACAAATGTGGTGCAGACTGAATCACGCGCGTAGCAGATTATTTTAAAGTGTGCACCACATTTTTTATGTTATTTCGAATAGACAGATAAAATATTACAGATATTTCTTATAATTATAAATTCACTTTTGAACCGGAGAAAACCATGAAAAAATGTTGATGACGTCACGGTAACATTTACAAAATTATGTCTTTAGGCTGATAGACTAAACAAAGTCAGCCAATCAGAAGACGAGTTACATCTAAAATTAAATTATTGTCCATTATGTTTATTTTTTATTCAATGATTTGTCTCAAGAAGGCTCAAGGGTACACAAATTTCAGCAAACATTTACGCATTTATTGTTTCATTACACATTTTTGTTTTCATGAAACATTTTATTTATTACACTATTAGTTGTAACTTTATGTAATGGTACAAAAAAACACCAAAAACCGATTTGTTTTGGCCACAGATCACTTTTGTTTTAAATGTTTATATCAATGAAAAAGTTCCAAATATTCTCCCTTTGCTGCAAAATTGAATAAAATTGAAATATCTTTTTATCTCATCGGTGACCTATATTTCTTCATTTTTTTTAAATAAGCTGCAGTTCAACTAAAAAATTGTTATATTTATTCGATTTCTGTAATTTAGTTCTTTTTTTATTTCGATATTACCTCTATTTATCCTATTAATTCAACACAAAAAAGTACCTTAACAGAAATAGATGCTTCTTTTGAAGGCAGATTGTGAGCTTAAATGAACGGTAACCCCGTTTTTTGTTTTATTTTTCTATTTAGTACATGTATGTGATAGAGGTCATTTTATAGTAAAAAACAGCGAAATCCTATATTTAAAAAAATGTAGTTATACCCTCGAGCCTTCTTAAATCATATCTTACTGTTGATAAACCATTGACTTTTCGATCTTATTTGTCTTCCAAACTGTTTGTATTTATGCGCAGTTGATTATATTAATGTAAACAAAACGCGCGTCTTGTGCACCCAATTATAAATAGTTATCAAAGGTACCAGGATTATAATTTAGTACGACAGACGCGCGTTTCGTCTACATTAGACTCATCAGTGACGCTCATATCAAAATATTTATAAGGCCAAACACGTACAAAGTTGAAGAGCAGTGAGGATCCAAAATTCCAAAAAGTTGTGTCAAATACGGCTAAGGTAATCTATGCCTGGGATAAGAAAATCCTTAGTTTTAAAAAAAAATCATATATTTGTAACAGGAAATTTATTAAAAAGACCACATTATTGATATTCATGACAACACCGAAGTGTTGACTACTGGGCTGGTGATACCCTCGGGGACAAAACGTCCACCAGCAGTGGCATCGACCCAGTTTATCATCAAATTGTTGAACAGAATATTTTTTTAAGAAAAACATATTGTCAATTTGGGGATCAGAATATTTTTATGTGGCAAAAACCTTTACACCCTTGATGTTAAATGGTCGTTCCCTGATATGTTTATAAAATCTACTCACCAAACCTAACGTTAGGTTGTCTGTGAACCAAATGCTGTAATGTAAAATGTGTTGTACTGCTAGAAGTCTAGATAACCTGGATTCTTTATTCTTTGAAGTTTTAACCATTTTCTTAAATTGTTTTGAAGGGGTTTGTGTAGCCGTCATGTAATTTTCATGATGATTTTCGATGCTATTTGTTTTTAATGCACGACTTGAATCGTAAACAATCAACAATTAATTAATCGATTGTTGGAAGTATTTTGTTCGGTGACAGTCTTTCCTTTATCTTAATCGTAAATATATACATGTATTATCATGTTCCATTTCAGACTTTCACCATGGGTATAAGTAGTAGTATAGGTTAAGAAAACTTATTTGTACCGATCATATTTTGACTATTTTATTGATTATGTCTGTTTAGTTTACGCATCATTGTAAATATAACGGAATTCGATGAGACTGTCAATTGGAAATCATCATTTCAATATTCTTAATTTTTCTATGTGAGCTTGCTCTTTTCTTCATATACTAGTCAACAAAAGAAACGATACACGCCTTTGGAATAAAATCTATCGAAAAGTATTAAATAATAAGCAAAATGAGATACACAATTTTAAAAAGCTTTCATTTGCAAAGTATGCACATATGAAAATCAAAATCAAAATCTGTCGGAAAGTATCTTAATTCCTTGTAAAAGAACATAGGGTGCAAATTCATTTACACACAATTTTTAAGTACCAAATGAATTTTCAAATTTGTTTAAAAATATTCAATATGCTAATCAAGTTATGTTTATGTTGTAACTAATGGGTTGAAATATTGTTGTTTTTAATTTTTGGTGAAAAAAGTATTTTTTTAAATCTCAAAAAACGCAAACAAAAATATATTTTTTTTCCATCTCAAATCAATGCTTTGGATTTGAAAACAACACACTGTAAATTTGGAAGCTTTAAGATTTGTTTTAAGATTGTTACCGCTTTTTTTAAATTTCACTTTTAACATACTGTCTATGGTAAATCATTTGATAATGTATACATCTAAATAATGTCTTGTGGGGCCGAACTTTGCTAAGAAACTTTATGATTTTTAAAAAAGAATTAATGGCAAACATTTTCTTTACCTTTTAATGAGAGTTTTCCATCAAAAGTTGGAACTTCTGTTTTTGAATATGTCGTTTAATGTAAATTTTGTAAAAAAAAAATTCGCCAAATGACGTCATGAAAGCAAACAAATTTTTTTTTGAAACGGATTTATATTTCCATGGTCATTAAGTATTACTACCTTCAATATTGGTCCTAAAAACGTAAAACTTCATCTTTAATATGAAAAAAAATGTCTTGTATCGTTTCTTTTGTTGACTAGTATATATTTGCCAATTATTTTGAAACGTTTATATTTTAGCAACTTATTATTATTAAATTTGCTTTTTTTATTTTCTCGAATCTTTATGTTGTGACCCCTTTTTCTGCATATTTCGTTCATTGTCCTTTATCTATGAAACCAATTTAGACCCTTATATATACCATTCTTCAATTAACGTAATTTTAGTTGGAGTTATTTCCATTAAGCGATATTTTGGAGTCAAACTGATAGATTTTTTTTATATCTAGTCACCTAATATCAACATTATTGTATAGGCTAAATATAAGTCATGCAAGTAAATCTTAGTGATTAATATGCAAGATCAAAACAAACGAAATTTCTTTTTTGTAAAGTCTAAAGCTCAGTATGAAGGAATTTGTACAAGTTGTCATCAAAAGTGAAAATAACAGAAAAAAAGAAAAAAAATATGTAATCGCTGAAACTATCTACTAGTATTACCAAACTCTACGAATTCCTTACTTCATTTTCATTTTCTAGGTCCTGCTCGTCGAAGTCCTCTGTAAAAAGAGATGGCATGTTGAAAGTTCATGGTGAAATTATATCAATAACAAAAATGTGTAAAAGGCGTAGAACGCCAAATAAAAACGAAGAGACGTGGATTTAACAGAGTATTATAAAAGACGTAACCAACTTTATGTCACAGAACGGCCTTCAAAAATCAGCGAAACACATACTTAATACCATGAATACTGCGCTATAAAATAGCGCCCCCCCCCCCCCCCCAACATGACAAAATATAAAACATTCAAATAATAAAAAAAACGGCCAGCCAAATCCGACCGTCATCTGCTTACTTTTATTTTTTTTTAATGTAATGTGAGACAACGCATTATGTATTACAGTACTTGCAACCTTAGGCGTTACTGTTTGACGTGAACTTGACTGATCGGTGAATGATCGGTGACGGATGTTTGACTGATCAATGAGTGATTGGTGATTGGTGACCCATAGGCTCCGTCAGATAAGTCAAATAACCTAATGTGAGTGTTACCATGACAACGGTCATCGATCGATCAGTAAATCAAATTTATGCACGGATCGGACGAATATGTTTATATTTCAAATTCTTATGTAAACCGAACTCAACAGTGTTTACAATCCATGAATATTACATGTATAAATTGTGTGACGATATTTAATACAAAATACGGAATCATGCACACATACTATTCGATTTCCACACCATTGTTTTTAAAAGTAAAACATTGGCAATGTTAAATGTATGAAAAATCTAAAATAATCATTTCCAATCAAATTTTCAATGGCTTCTATTTCAAAAACAAGCACATGTAACCTATTTTCTGATTTTTAGTTTTTAGTTTATATATATTATCAACTTGTAGTCTTTTAAAACGATTGTTACATCCTGAAGAATTTTGTACTCTTGGTTAGTTGTTCCAAAGGTAAAAAGTAGTTTTTCATGTTCATGCATTATACAACTTAATCTTGACGTAGATTGATTGATTGGTGGATTTGTTGACGTATGACGACATTGTAAACAATATTGGCCATTTCGTAGTAGATCCCAGTTTTTTATTTATTTGTTGAGGATGATTGAGTACCCGGAATAAACCCATCGTCAGTATAATTGAGAATATTTGTCAATAAAGATTGGAGTCATCGAACCTGCATAATGTAGAGTTCGAGTTCACCACCTCAGTGTTTACAGGCTAGTGATACAGAATTTTAACTAATTAGACCACTTGGCCATTAATGACTCTCATGTGAAGTATGTCAACGTTGGAGAGCTATGAATGAATGTGTGAGAATGTCAACAGGCAAAATAGATGGCCGAGCGCTAATAAACAAGTCTAAAGCCACCACACTCTTCGTGTCTTTGTTCTAAGGAAGGAGATTGTAAATGAGACTGTAAAATTTTTTCTGTCTATGAAAAAATAACATAACAAATGTGGTGCAGACTGAATCACGCGCGTAGCAGATTTTTTAAAGTGTGCACCACATTTTTTATGTTATTTCGAATAGACAGATAAATTATTACAGATATTTCTTATAATTATAAATTCACTTTTGAACCGGAGAAAACCATGAAAAAAATGTTGATGACGTCACGGTAACATTTACAAAATTATGTCTATGGACTGATAGACTTAACAACGTCAGCCAATCAGAAGACGCGTTACATCCAAAATTAAATTATTGTCCATTATGTTTATTTTTTATTCAATGATTTGTCTCAAGAAGGCTCAAGGGTACACAAATTTCAGCAAACATTTACGCATTTATTGTTTCATTACACATTTTTGTTTTCATGAAACATTTTATTTATTACACTATTAGTAGTTGACTTTTCGATCTTATTTGTCTTCCAAACTGTTTGTATTTATGCGCAGTTGATTAGATTAATGTAAACAAAACGCGCGTCTTGTGCACCCAATTATAAAACTAGAAAAACATACTGTCAATTTGGGGATCAGAATATTTTTATGTGGCAAAAACCTTTACACCTTTGATGTTAGATGGTCGTTCCCTGATATGTTTATAAAATCTACTCACCAAACCCAACGTTAGGTTGTCTGTGAACCAAATGCTGTAATGTAAAATGTGTTGTACTGCTAGAAGTCTAGATAACCTGGATTCTTTATTCTTTGAAGTTTTAACCATTTTCTTAAATTGTTTTGAAGGGGTTTGTGTAGCCATCATGTAATTTTCATGATGGTTTTCGATGCTATTTGTTTTTAATGCACGACTTGAATCTTAAGCAATCAACAATTAATTAATCGATTGTTGGAAGTATTTTGTTCGGTGACAGTCTTTCCTTTATCTTAATCGTAAATATATACATGTATTATCATGTTCCATTTCAGACTTTCACGTTTGGTATAAGTAGTAGTATAGGTTAAGAGAATTTATTTGTACCGATCATATTTTGACTTTTATTTATTATGTCTGTTTAGTTTACGCATCATTGTAAATATAACGGAATTCGATGAGACTGTCAACAAAGTGAGAGGTTTAGCGCTTAAAAACCAGGTTTAATCCAACATTTTCTACATTGAAAATGCCTGTACCGAGTCAGAAATATGACAGTTCTTTTTTATGTGTTTTCTCATTTTGATTTTGCAATGAACTATGGACTTTCCGATTTGATTTCCCTCTGAGTTTATTTCTATTGCCTGAACAATATATTCACTGTACATCGGAAAACTTCACAATACTTTATCAGATGTGTGACCATTGCTACATGTATATAGAAGATATAATACTGTAAAAACGTGTTTTCAGTTACCGTGTCATCAGAATATTCCTCTATATAGGGAGTTATTCTCCTAGGCATATTCCTGCCAACTGTATCGTTGTTTTGAATAGCAGGTAATCTTGAGTTATATTCACCACGACTGAAACTAGGGTAAAATTGTGCTGTTTCTCTTCCGTTAGTAGGGTCCATATTAACATGTTGATGATGCTGGTTTACGTGCCCACCGTTGTACCGACCATACCATACGGTATGTGACTGACGATATGGTGTTTGAGTGACCATTTGGTGTCTGAATGACCATATGGTGTTGGGCTGATCATCATATAATGGTGGACTGACAATGCCATTTGGATTGTGTTGCATAGCGTTACCACAAATCATCTATAAAATATAAATAAGTACATATGGTTAATAAAATTGATTTTATATTAACTATATAGTGAAGAAAGACATGTCAACTGCAGTTTCTCTTTCAACATTGCTATGATTCTCTGTCCTGAATAGGTGATACTTGTGATTCTTATTTGTTTTAATCAGGTCTTCGACAAAAATTAGTACGTTTGTTTATTGTAAGTTCATTAATTTAAACGGGCAGTGCATTATACATTGATTTATCCTTGATACCATCAATACATCATTGATCATGATGGCGTTAGGTTTTTCCTCTTCAAAATTATATTTGCGGTCTTTTATTTGCCAAGTTGTGCGTAAAGAATTGAAAAGAAAGTATTTACAAACTATAAATTTAAGTTTTATCCGACCTTTATTTGAATATGCAGATATTATTTGGGACAACATTCAAGACTATTTAAGTGATAAACTAGAAAATATGCAACTTGAAGTGGTACTAAGTTATCGTCCATAAATAAATTATACGACGAAACAGGATGGGAGTTACTATAAGAAAGACGTAAAAAGCATAAAATTATAAAATTTCATGAAATGTTTCATTAGACCCCTGATTTTTTAAGCGATATTATCCCTCAACAATTGTTTAATATTCATAATTATGGCACAAGACGAACGAATGACACGCAGCATATAAAGTGTAGAACTGCATTTTACCAGAAATCTTTTCTTCCCTCAGTTATTCGATCCTGGAATGCTATTCCGGACGATATCAGACTAAGTTCATCTAAGTTTACACTTAAACGTTACCTTAATCAAAATGTAAATAAGATATCAATTTATTATTTGTTATGGAGACAGGAAAGGACAAATACCTCATGCCAAACTTCGGATGGATTGTGGTAATCTGAACGAACATTTATGTGAGAGAAATCTTGTAGAAAGTAAAAACTGTACCTGTGGTAGAATCGAGAGCAGTAAGCATTTTCTTCTCGAGTGTAGTAATTACTCCCTTGTCCGAAAACGTACGATAGAAAAAATTCCGTTCCCATACAATATAGAAACACTCATATTTGGCCGCAATAACCTCAATCAAGAGGAAAATCTACTCGTATTCAAACAAGTGCAACAATTTTTGGTAGATTCGAAGCGATTTGGCTTATAGCGTCCTTAGTGCATGATTAGAATCGTAATTGGGCTAGACATTCTTAACAAAGTCCTGTAAACACACTCTGCCGCCTCTAACAAATGACTTGTTAATCACTTTATATATGATTTTTTGTTGTTTGATACAGTTGTTTGAATTGTATATCATATATGTAGACGTATGTTTGAATACGGTTTACTTTATATTAAAAAAAGAAGCGGCGTAGTCATGCGAACATCCACTGTACCTATTATTTTCTATGTTTTAGTCAATTTTACATCGTTAATATAACTATACTCGACACGGGAGGGTCAACGATGTTTGGATATATGTTATTTGATTTTTGTTTTAATTTTATATTGTATTTAGTTTTACGAGGAGAATAGATTTTAGATTTCAGCTTGGTTTATCAAAGAAGACACGGTATTTGTAGAAATATGCATCTAGTGCAGTAAACTTGCTTTTGTTCATACACGCTCGAAATTTAATACTGGTGCATCGATATATCAATTTTTATATTTATTTAGGGACTACAATTATACCTATTGTAATTTTTTTGTTTCGATGTTAAAAAATAAACTGTATTTCACAACTTCAAAATTGAAGGAACGGGATAGGATCAATCAAAACTCGTTTTGTTAGTTAGGGTTGCCTATACATATATTTTATAAACACTGTGTTCAACAAACAACACATTATCATGTGCGCATTCATACTAAAGACCAACCAGGATATTATGTTGTTACAATTTTTCATTCTAATTTGAAATTATTCACTTTTAAGTTGACATTGCTCATTTCAAAGTCCAAAATAACAGAAGATTTCAGTTAACCGATCAAAATTATGTATAAAATGAAACATACATGTATTGTTATATTCAGTTGATGTATAAGAATTATGATGGACGTTATTATATCAAAAACAGGTGCTGCTTGTGTATTTTATTGATGTTTATAAATTTCAAATCGGTAAATGGAGATGCCGTTAATTTAAGGGGTGATTTCAGATCCTTGTACATGTAGGCATAGTATGTATTTTAATCTGAATTTGTATATTGCCTTGTCAGTATTTGTTTTACTGTGGTATACAGGCAGCGTGAGATGTTCTTACTTATATTATTAATCATAAATTGTTTTTTGCAGAAGGGGACGACCATTTGATATTCTTTGGGAGGCAGGAGGATTTTGAAAAAAAAACTCAGCCTTGATAATCACAAAATAAATTGTTTGTTCTGTTGTAGTTTGAAAATAAATTACCTGACTTGCAATGTTTTGAAAATTAATAACTCAGCAGGTCTAATCGAAAGAATGAGAGTTCCAGATTCTTCATAAATGAATCTTTTTTTTCCAAAAAAACTATCAGGAAACACTTCCCAAATCTTTTAATAATAAAAGTATGAATATCATTTAAATATACTTGAAATGTCTGAAAATTGGTTTTCTTAACTTGAAATATATTGTCTCAGGAACACTTACCTCACTTTCATTACAGGACCTTAACTACATTGAGGAAAATGCCTCATGTAGGAAATTTCAAAACCAAACCGCTTGTCTCCATATTAAGTTGTATTCATGGCGAGTGCCTGTCAAGAAGCAGGTTCTGTTCTCCTTGAGATGTATCCCTTGGTTTTTCAGTATCAATGTTTCTTATTTATTTGTCTTTTGTTCATTTATTACCCTTCTGTATTCTGTTAGTGTTGCATTCATTTTAGCTCACCTGGTCCGAAGGGCCAAGTGAGCTTTTCTCATCACTTTGCGTCCTGCGTCCGTCGTCGTCCGTCGTCGTTAACTTTTAAGATTTTCCTTTTTGAATTTTCCTCGGAGTTTAGTATTTTTGTGTTTTTACTTTTTACAAAAATGTCCTCCTCTGAAACTACTGGGCCAAGCATTTAGAGTAAATCTGACTGGGTAAAATTGTTTATCAGGCCAAGATCTATCTGCTCTGAAATTTTCAGATGGATCAGACAACCAGTTGTTGGGTTGCTGTCCCTGAATTGGTAATTTTAAGGAAATTTTGTCTTTTTTTGTTATTATCTTGAATATTATTAAAGATAGAGATAAACTGTAAACAGCAATAATGTACAACAAAGAAAGACATAAAAATAAGTCAACATGACAAAAATGATCAATTGACCCCCTTAAGGATTTTTTGTCTTTTATAGTCCATTTTTAACAATTTTCATAAAATTTGTAAATTTTTACTAACATTTTCCACTGAAACTTAACTGGGCCAAGTTCATCATAGATACAGATAATTGTAAGCAGCAAGAATGTTCAGTAAAGTAAGATGTACAAACACATCACCATCACCAAAACACAATTTTGTCATGAATCCATCTGCGTCCTTTGTTTAATATTCACATAGATCAAGGTGAGCGACACACTGCTAAATCATATTTGCCAATACTTTTAAAAGAGGCTAGTTACAACCAAACTTTAATACTGTGTATGAATGCAATACATGAATATGCAGTTTGGAATCTAGAAGATTCATTTCTTCAGAGTATGATGATTAATTCTGATTAAATGGAACACAATGACTTGACTATACATGTATTATTAATAATAAACAAATAATTTTAAAATGGTATGTTTTCGAATATTATAAATATAGTTGTGAAAATAAATAATCAGTCCCTAGCTTTAATGAACTTAGCTAACAAAATTAAATAACCGATCCAAAATAAACCCTCCTGCCCCTAGAATATCAAATGGTCGTCCCCTTATTTACTTTAATAAAACCAGTTTGGGTTTCGTTTTCGATTTGTTTGTGTTGCGTTTTATTATGGAAGTTATTATTTGTCATTTTTTTGTTTTTAGGGTGGAGGTTAAATCCTAATGAGGTAACTGATTTAAATAAATGTGATTTCACTTAATGATAATGTTCCTTCTGAGAAAGTATTATTTTTCTCATTCCTACTTTCCTTTTTAATACATCCGATTGCTATGTGACCATTTGGTCAGTGGATAGTTGTACACGTCATTATATATATATATTTTACAGATGGACGTTATGATATTTGGAACAGAGATATTAAAAACCTTTACTAAATACTTACTCCACTACTCTGATAATAATTCCGAGACTCTGACGGGAAAAACAATTCTGCCATTTCGTCTGTTAAAAGATTTAAAAACCCAATAAATCAAATACGTGGGCAGTCAAACAAAGCATGTGTATATATATATATATAAATCACGCAATTATAAAAAAGGTTTGTATTCGATAATGTCTTAAGTCAACAATAAGGCGATAAACGAATCTTTTATTATTTAAACATTTGAATATCATTTAAATGAATACAAAATCATTTATGACATGAACCGTAACTTAAACTTGAGGATGTTTTAAAATAACAAGCTTTTTAAAAGACTGATCCAAACTAAAAGGAATTAAAAAAAAATGAGAAAAAATAAGTGGTCTGTGTCATACCCAACTATATCAGTCCTATTCAGGACCGATAACTATATCGATAAATATTGTCGTGTATACAATGTTGTTGAAATCAGAGCAATTGTATACTAGTATATGTCTATGTTGAAATGTATACAATAACATTTTTTTTAAACACAACTTTAACTTTATATCAATTTATTGAATGCCTGGATTTTCCTTAAAATATTAGATTGAAAAAAAAATTAATAAAATCATATCCAATGAAATCTTGTTTAATTTTCTACGAAATAAAACGAATTAATCCATTTAAATTAGAATTTGAATCAAAACATTTCTTTAAAAATATATAATTATAGAAACATAAATATTAATTTGATTATCTTTTAAACAAAAATATTTTTTTTAAAGAATTTTTTTTATATTATTTATATTTTCTTAAAGTTTATTATGATACATTCTTCTTCTGATTTGACACGGGGAAGAGAAGATATATTTGTATGAAAACCTTTGTATATCACAAAATTCAAACTCTGTTAATACATGCATGTATACACAGGATGTTTAATGTCACCTGGTTACTTTTGGTTTGCACGTCTACCTGACAATATATTGTTATGTAACATTACAACCCAAGTCAGAGTTCACCTGGTCGTCAAGCGATGGGATTTTGAAGGTATAGACTATTTATCTATTATAATTGTTTGAATTTTTTTCTGTCTTGGGACGTAAATATTTTTTGGTTCTAAAAGGAAAGTATAAATATATTTCTAAAAAAAGATAAATTATACAGAAAAAACAGGAAAAAACGCCTTTAAAAAAAGCATAGAAAATTTTATCGTGTACTATTTTCTGGTATAAACAGTCTATATTTTGGATCGAGGCGGTCAAAATAAAATGTTCCCGTGTCATTAAAATAATATTTTTTTATCAAGAAATTTTGAAATCAATCATATCGAAATATCACCAAAGAAAATAACAGAAACATTAGAGATTCTACATAAAAAATTAAATTTAATCAAGGAAGGTCGTACTATACAAATCCTTGATTCGATGCAACATTTCCATATACATCATCCGCCATTTTGAAAAATCCCTAAACTGTTTCAAAGAGTATGTTTCGCCAGATATATGTTTAAATATACTTAATCGATTTGCAAAGTTTTATTTTTATTAACGGAATTTCTTTATTTGTTGTACAAGTAGACATGGGTATCCGTAATTTAGCATGGAGGCAACGGAAAAATGACGAGAAAAAGCAATGTTTTTACGATTCTCATTTGATCGAATTTAATCAAAAATTAAACTGTTAGGACCAACAATGTTTGATAGAAATAGGTTTGAATAACATGGATTGATTTGCAAAAGTTAGAAAACGGGCCAGGTTAATGAGAAAATTATTGAAGTACCTATGCATTTTGTATGGGGCAATATAATACAAAATGGCGTTTAGTATACCTCACAAAAGTCACGTGATGTCCGACTTAGTTGGATATGGCTTGTTTTCGAGATTTAAGCCATTGAATATTTGGCGGGAAATTATACTCTCTATATTTTTCATACTTTTAGCATTGCTCGCTTTTTTATTTAAAATAAAATGAAAAAAAATAACAAGGATTTTAATAGATTTTCAAATCTGGCTGTTAAAACAATATGTACAGCAATTATGAAATGAAAAGTAGGGCTAGTGGGCCATTTTTTTTTATGACAGCAAAAAAAGGATAAATTCATTCCGAAATTCTGACAGAAATTAGAACAAGAGGAGCAAACATCCCTAAGGTAACACAATACAAAAGCAACATTTTTAGCCGTTTTTGTAACTTCACTGAAAATCTAAATTGGTCAAATTGACCATTTGATTGGTCAAACTCTCGGCTTTGGGTAGTCAAATATGGGAATGACCAACTAAGATAGTCCACATGACTACGTGGGTGGTCAGGATAATCTTCTTACTAATTACATTGTCAAATTGACCATGAAAATAGTCGGTAATTGTCCAATAAAACGAAAGCACGCGTGCGCGGTTTTTGGCGGTATTTCTTTGCATACGCGGCGTGGGTCAGTGACACAGTAATTCAAATCATTCGAAATCCAAAAACAGCAACTACATTTCGCACAAGAAGATTGCATTTAGAACTTTTGTAAGTATACTTTGTTTACATATGAACTATTTAAATGTTGTATTTATAAAATAATCATATATTCTAAGATAAAATTAAAACTAAATTCGCAACAAGGAAAAATGGGGGGGGGGGGGGGGGGAGACATTTTTTGAGGATAGTCAACTTCCCAAACAAATTATTGAAGCAAAACATGTGTCAACTGTAATATAAATTTATACTTTTTAAGATGAAATTATGTATGAACATGGAAACAATGTTTTCTTTCAAATAAAACGTGTTTTTTGTTAAATTTTTACACGGAAAACAACCGGAAGTTGGTTCGGACTTGTAAGGATTTTAGAATATTTGTAAACAATAACTTTCATTGAAATGATGAAATGACTTACAAATCTTTAAATTGTGGAATACATTCGGATATAATGATGATTATTCATTTAAGGAAGCTAATGGAGCTCATTTTATAGCATTTCCGTGGTTCAGAAACTCGTGGATATGATAAACATAACAAAATACATGAAATTGTAATACTACTAGTACAAATGCACACATGCAGTGAGTACATAAATCATAATCTTAGCATTCAAATTGTATAATTATTATGAAATAGATATTCAAAAGCACAATTGACATATTTATCCAATACATGGATGCCAACATACAAATAGAATTCAAAATATGGTATGATCGTCAGTAAGTCCACAGAAGACCAAATAAAGTGGGTATAAGCTCTTTATTCTTTGCCGATCAAGGTTTATAAATTTGTTTGTTTATATGAAAGGTCAATCAATGTGAATGTTTGCGTTTATATGCTCATTCATAAGTACATCCAAAAAGGTCATAAATGTTTTGGTTTTGTATTTATCCCAGGTTCAAATACCTGTATTTTCAGTTACAATGAGTAAACACAACAAAAGGGCAAGAACAGAGTATGAAAGGAAGAGAAGACAAGCCCAAAAACTTAAAAAAAAGAAGGCAAAACAAGAACAAATTAACTTGCAAGAAGCAAATGAAAAGAAAATAGTTAATGAAAATATTTCTGAAGGATATTCAAGCAGTATAAAAATGAGTGATACTGAAAGCCAAACAACCGCTGAATCCCCTTTTCATAATTCAAGTGATCAGAAATCAGCAACTTCATCTAACTTTTCTGTAAGGTCCAGTCGATCATTTTCATGGGAACGTGCTCAGGCAACTGATCCACTTCTTGTAAAATGGGAAGAATATAAACTGTTACAAACAAGAATCCAGAAAATCAAGCAACACAAATTTTGATTTACAACATATTAATATTTTATGATTGAATTGAACAATAAGCTTATAAAAAAAATGTTAGATGTCTTAACTTACCATGTGTTGTTATGAAGTCAAACACAAATTATGATATTAAAAAGGAAAGATATATCAAATTTATTTTTTATTATTACAAATCAATATTCTGTTTTAAATAGACCTGTTGGTAACCTTCTTTTGTTTTTTCTATGGTCGGGTTGTTGTCTCTTTGACACATTCCCCATTTCCATTCTCAATTTTATTGAGTTAACCAGACACAGTAATACATGCATATACATGCATATACATGTATGATACATTGTCATATACATAATACCATTCTTGATTGGGAAGGTTAAATTTGATGTACATGTACATGTTTATCTTAAAACCTGATCAAACTGGTGGATATTTTCCTTATATACACAATTACTTGTAACCTGACCATAAGTGGTAATCTTGGTATTTTATTTTTAGTAACAAGTGATGCGTTTGCAAATCTTGGCAGCTTAGAATGAAATTAAGTGAACTACTCTTGTTTTTAATTCACGTAATTATGAAAATAAGAAGATGTGGTATGAGTGCCAATGTGAATGAAATAACTCTCCATTCAAGACTCAATGTTGTTAAAGTATGAAAATATATATACATAAATTATGTGTAAATTAAATATTATTTCTGTACACTTTTCGCTCAGTAGCAGTGAATATTTTGCTTTAATTTGGTTAGTTACAGCTGGTTTTCTCTAGACTGCAGGTGTGCGTAAAATTGAAAATGTCTCCTTGTGCTCAAATTCATTTTTATGGTATAGTCTTATCAGCATGATCATCATCAGTGGGCTCTTGGAATTTTGTGGTTATCTTGGTATTTTGTTTTTAACAGCAAGTGATGCTTTTGCAAATCTTGGCAGTTTCAAATGAAATTAAGTGAACTACAAATACAATATACATGTATATACTGGTCCCATTCTGTTTTGCACAGTATGCTTGCTTTGTATGCTCTGAAATTATGCATTGTTTATAAAAGGTTTAGTCCCCAGGAATTAATCCGTTGTTTTTCATGTACATAACCAATAAATGATATTCATATTAAAAAAGAAGATGTGGTATGATTGCCAATGAGAAAACTCTCCACAAGAGACCAAAATGACACAGAAATTAACAATTATAGGTAACTGTACAGCCTTCGACAATGAGAACAGCCCATACTGCAAAGTCTGCTATTAAAGGCTCTGAAATGAAATGTAAAACAATTCGAATGAGAAAACTCACAGCCTTATTTATATTAAAAAATGTATTCAATATGTACAGGTATTTAATGGGAGTATTCTTAAGTAACATGAACAGTACATAACTTAAAAGCTGGTTTGTTATAAATGCTGATTATTTCCTTGCTTTTTTTTTAATTCTAATATTTATATAAATGATATATATATTTATTTTCATCACAGATTTAAGTCAGTTGGTTAAGATTGGAAATACCAGTATTTTGATAAAAGCTCGGATATTAGATAAGAGACATTGAAAATAAAAGGCAAGTACATGTACATGTATAATAAAAAGGAAGTTGTGTCAGCATCTGTCATTTAACATACATTCATTGTACAGTGTATGTACATTGTACATGCACAAATGTACAATAAATATAGTAAAGTTGTGTATTTATTTTAATACAAATTTTAATATTACTTTTAAGAAATTCTATATACAATGCATTCATGTACAAGATGTGCATTTGAATGTAGGACTTACAAAAGACTACTTTTACACTATAGATTTGTGCATAGTCATGAATTAGGATTTACCATAACTTGCGGTGTAAATGGTTGCCAGAGAATTTACTCCGTAGTTAAATCCTTATTAAAACACATGAAACGTAATCATCATCTTTTCTATAATACCAATATTTCAAAATTTCGAGCTAGTCAAAAAGATACAGATATATCAGAAAATCTCACTTTGGTGGACTATAAGGAAGATGATGATGAATACACATGTAATGAAGCAACTGAAGATGGAGAAATAAATGCTAAATCTGTAGAAACGGAGGTTGATCTTATGAAAAAATCTGCTGTTTTTATGTTAAATCTTCGAGAAAAATGTAAACTCCCCCTGAATTCATTACCGATTATTGTAGAAGAGTTTAGTGATATGATATGCTTACATCAATCTGAAATGACACAAAAACTTGAAAAAGTTATGTCAAGCTTTAATATTGAACAGGATATCAAAGATGAAATTAAGTCAGTAATGAAGGAAAATTCTAATGTTGAGTCTGCATTTATATCATTTGATACACCGAGTAAGCTAAATCAGTATGCAATTGAAAATATGAGTATGGTAGAACCAACTGAATATATTTTAAACAATGATCAGGATGTTAAAACAGCATCTATGCAGTATATTCCTATCATTAAAACCATTGAAAAACTTCTAAATCATGAGGATGTTTTATCTTATGTAATGAATAATCACAAATCAAATGATGGTGTGCTTAGAGATATATGTGATGGTACAAGACACCTGAATTCAGATTTTTTTGCTCAGGGAGACAATAAACTCCAGATTATACTTTTCTACGATGATTTTACAGTAACAAACCCAATAGGCCATGCAGTTAAGAAATACAAAATTGGTGCATTTTATATGCTTCTTGCAAATCTACCACCAAAGTATAGGTCACAACTCCATGTAATACAGCTTGTTGCTATGGTGGAAGCAATTCATTTGAAAACTTTTGGTTTTAAAAAGGTTCTACAACCTCTAATTCAAGATCTTAAGGTACTGGAAAATAATGGAATTATCATTCATAAACCAGAAGGTGAAATAAGTATTCAAGGAAGCATCATTGCACTTAGCGGTGATAATCTTGGAGCCCATGCTATTGGGGGTTTTACAGAAAATTTTACTACACTGAGATGTTGTAGATTTTGTTTTATCCCTAGACCACAATTGCAAGTGTGTATTAACTGTGAAAATTTGCCACTGAGAACAAGAGAAATGTATGATCAGCAAGTAGCAATTGTTGCAAATAATCGAGACTTTAGAACTACTTATGGCATAAATCATAACTCAGCTCTAAACGAATTAAGTCATTATCATGTTGTGGGAGGAATGCCGTCTGATTTGGCCCATGATTTGTTTGAAGGAGTCGTGCCGCAGGTTATGACACATGTTATAAAATACTGTGTTCAGAGTGGTTTCTTTAGTCTGAATTATTTAAACGGGCAGATAAAAGATTTTCCTTATTCCTCCATTGACAAAGCTAACAAACCAAAAACAGTTCCTGAAATTGTTTCCAAATTTAAGGTCAGTCAATCTGCATCTCAAATGTGGTGTTTTTTTAGACTCTTACCATTGATGATTGGTGAGTGTGTTCCACTTGATGATCCAAAATGGGAAACAATACTTATGTTGTATGATGTTGTGTTTTATGTTTGTGCCCCCGCATTACGACCATGTCATACTGAATATCTAAAAGAACTGATTGAGGACTTTCTTGAATCCTTTTTAAGAGAATTCCCTAATGAGACATTGAAACCAAAATTTCATTTCATGCTTCATTATCCAGACCAAATCTTAACATTTGGACCTCTAGTGCACTTGCAGACTTTAAGATTTGAGGCAAAACATAGTTACTTTAAAGAACTTGCCCAAAGAAATAAATGTAAAAAGAATTTATGTAAATCCCTAGCCAAAAGGCACCAATTCATGCAATGTGTCTCACAAAGTCAAAAACTATTTTTAAAATCTGATAAGCTAGATTCTGTTGGAGGCAAAATGATGCCTATTGATTTGCTACTAAATCAAGTAAAAAATCTTCTCTCACCGTTTTCAAATGGCTTAAATGAAGTATTTCAGTGCAATTCCATTACCTTTAGAGGCATTAGATACCTTAAGAACTGCTGTTTAGTTACAGGGTTGAAAGAATCACTGTTTCAGTTTTTAAAGATAGAACATTGTTACATTATTAATAGCGTTCCATATGTTGTTGGGAAGCAAATGCGCACAATTGCTTTTGATCGTCATCGTTATGGGTTCATTGTCGAAGAAAGTCAAAATTACAATATTGTGATCTTGGATCAGAATGTTGAAGCTCATACCTTGGGTCTATATAAATGTACAGATCAATTTATTATTATTATGAAATCAAAATTATTATTTGAGGATGAAAACTAAGTTTTTGGGTGGGTCATAAACATTGGTTAGGTTAAGTTTATATTGTTCATGGTTTCCTGAGAAGAGTAGCTTGCTGGGCATTTTGAAAAGCATATGTTTTCTGTACATTTGTAGTAGTTTTAACTGCTCATGCTCTTAAACTGCATTGGTGAAACGGAAACAGCAATATAGCTTCTTTTTTTTTATTTTAATATTTTAAATACCCTAGTTTTGGTTTTGCTTTTAGTGGGCAATTTTTATGACAGTTCAAGTATGTTGTTATTTAAAATAACACTGGACATACATTTATTTGTTTGTTTGGTATTTATATTTAAAATGATGTTGATACATGTATGTCATGTATGTTGTAAAACATTATAGAAAATATTTTCACATAGAATTATGTCTGTAGGATAATTTTTATTAATTTGTAGTGATTTTATTAATAAAAAACAGCTTTATTACAGGAAAAATGGTCAAACTAGTATTAAGTAGTGGCAACAGGACAAAAAAATTAACATGTGAACTTTCCATTGAGTGTATCAAAAAGACTGTGAAAGACAAATTTGCTATATTGGGGGAATTTTACCTCCAGTATTTTGATGTTGAAGTGGAGGAGTGGATTGATCTAGATTCTGAGAATATTAGTGAACTTGATGAGCCAGACAGATTCTTCAAGGTGAAAGTAATAGCAGAGAATACCAAAGGGAGTGACAATTCGGATCAGCTTCCTTCACTAGTATCTCCTTCCCAGTACAGATCCAATACACCATGTTCTGTAGAGGGAACTGTTTCAAGGTCTGTTACACCTGTATCAAGGCCAGATACACCTGTTTCCAAGCCAGACACACCTCTGCCATCATGTTTTGATACACTGCATCCAGATACTGATACTCAAAAGACTTCAAAGAAAAGTCTTACTTACCAATTGGAGGAAAGTCCGAGTACCAGTAGTACAAGGTGAATATTATAGAAGGTTAATCTAAGTATGGGTTAGAAAATGACACTTTTTTGTTATTTTAAAAAGTTAGTTTGGTCTGCCTATATGTACATGTATATTAACTTTTAAATTGAGAATAGACATGGGGAAATGTCTTAGAGACATATATAAACCCAACCAAGAACAAATAACAGTGTCTTCAACACAGTGAGAAAATCACGCTCCAGAAGTCGAGCCTTAGCTAGCCCTAATATAAAAATAAAAATGTGTACTAGTTCAGTGATAACAGATGTCATACTTAACCCAAAACATATAAATGAACTTAATTTAAAAATTTAAAATCATTTAAGACGTAATCCTGACTTGGGACAGGCGAAAAAATATTGCAGGGTTATATATTACTTCAAAAATTGCAATGTTGTGCTAATATTCAATCATGATAGTTTTGTCATTTTATAAATAATAGTTTTGCATATATCATATATATTTTTACAATTTCTGTAAATTATAGGAAGCTGAGTCTGAAGATATGGCCAAGAGAGTACAGGCTTCCAAGGCACACCTTTTCCCAAACAACACTGAGAAAATTGGATGAAAGACAGGCATTAGATAAAAAAGAAAAACGGGACATACTATCTGGCATTTATACAGATGTCACAATGTATGAAGGTGGATTGTAAGTACATGTATAATGTAAATGTTTTAAAAGAGATATATTTTGGAAGACAAGATGGTAGAATAACTTTGTAAAGAGTAATTTTCAGTATAGAATAACTAGATAACAAATTTGAAAAAAGAAGCCCCTATATTTGTTCAGTTATTATATAAAGTATGAACGATATAACTGAATACAGCAGAAACATGTCTTAAGCAAACATGATAATCTGAACATGTTGAAAGTTGTCTTGTTGGCACTCACACCACATCTTCCTATATCTATCTATGATAATCTGAACATGTGTAAATTATGGTTAACAGACAAATGCTGGAATGGAAATTTTGGAGTTTAAGTGTTTCATACAAGATATTAATTGTCATGATTGTAGGTCATGTGTTTTAATATTGTATTATCATTTTTTTTCTGGAAAAGGAAATCCTTTGCCGAACTATTTGTTCATTATAATATAAATTTATACAAATGTACTATTATATATCATACATAACTGTGTCAAGTATGTTTTATCTGTATATTTTAGTTACCCAACAGCTGACAAGTATAATTCCATTGTGGACAGTCTCTTTAGAGAGTGCCCTTATTTAGCCCATGGTGAAGGTGTTGCCTTACAAAGTGCAAGGGTAAATATGCAAGATGTTTTTATTTTAACATATTTTCCAATCAAATGAAAGCTGTGCCATACATTTAAAACAAACTTACATGTTTTATTTTATATTCAGAAATCCTTTTAAATAATCTCATATATTCTTTTAATTATGAAACACTAACACTACAAATATGCAATATATTTTGAATGTTTGTTAACTGTAGTTTTGATGGTCACTAGCTGCAATCAGAATTTGTCACCAGTCAAAAATAAGCAACATATACTAGTATACTGGCTTTTTTCAGGATCTTTGGAAGGAAAGACTCTTGCACAAATTCCAAAACTCTAGAAAAAGGCATGACAAAAATCTTCCTGAGGTCAAGGCCAATAAGCGCCAAAAGACGGACTCAACCATAAAGATTTATCAAGGTCCTTCAACCTGGGGGTTAAAAAACTACTTGCCAGATAAACCTTTATCTGAGGATGAAGCAAGTGTTGAAAAAAATATGCAGTGGCTTCAAAAGGAATATAGAAAAAAAGATGACCAAGATATCACCCAGGTTGACCTTTTGATGGACCTTACACTGCACCATAGAAGAACACTCGTAGTCAGCCAACAAATGGATGTTGAATCCATTTTAAGTGATTATCCTTGGCTGAAGTCAACAGATGAGGTAAATGTTTATTAACCTTATATTTGATTGAATGACTAGAAATCAAACAAACATCTTAAATATGCATGCCATATTCAGATCATAAAATAAATTGACATTGTTTGTAATTATTCATGCATGCTTTTTTTGATTTTATAAAGAATAATTGATGATTGTCAAAACATTAACAAAATTTTACTCATACATATGTAATTCACACTACAAAATGTAAGGAAATAACTGCAACTTAACAAATCCTTTTGTAATATTATATTTCCTGCATACAAACAGTAAACTTCTTTGTAATAATTGACAAAATGCATGTTCATTTCAGCAGTTAAAAGTAAGCATGGATATACATTGATGCATGATGCATGTGAATGATAACATTTCACAAGGTAAATTATTTAAGTCTGAAAATATTTCATTAACCAATATTCACTGTTCGATATTGATGAAGAAACCAAATTGTTCATATAATGATGGTATCATACTTTAGTTTTTTGATGCCCCACCTAGGATAGTAGAGGAGCATTATGTTTTCTGGTCTGTGGGTCTGTTTGACCATCTGTGTCCAATTTCATGATTTACTGAACATAGAAAATGAGTGCTAGTTGGGCATACATACATGTACTATGGACACGTTCTTGTTTCTGATCTGATTAAAATCTCATTAATTGACATTCAAATTGTTTTGAGATGTGGGCAACAGGAGAATAACAAATTTTACAAAAGTATATTACTGAAATATTGATCTGTCAAGCTAAATTTAATAATTTTAGAAAAATATTTTAGAAATCTGAATATATATTCATTAAACCTGGACATGTTTTATTTCAGTTGATAAAGGAGTTTGTCAGACTGGGTCCTTCAATGGCTGAAGAGGATGTAAGAACAATATTTCTTAGAAATTTGGACAGATATGCTGGTCCTATTTTGAAATTGACAAAAGGGAGGAAAGGAGGACAAAAGGCTGATGATATCATACAGAGACAGGCAATATTGAGGACTGAACAAGAGCGTGAAGGTATTGATGAATTATTCAATCAATTTAGCAAATATTAAAACTTGTTTTATTTGCAATGAGATAATTTACTGCCTTACAAAGAGTAAAAAAGTATGATGGTTACTACAAAAAAAACAACAAAATAAAGAGACTTTTATGCTTATTAATCTTTCTTAAATTATGATTTTTACTCGTTTTTAAGTCCTAAGGTTGTTTTTTTTATTTGTTAAAATAGGTATATAGAAAGACATTGATTAATATAATCTTCAGCTACTATGTTTATCATGTCTTATAAAATCTTTCAATTGATTGATTGATTTTTGGTTGCTTAAAGTCCTGTGGGAAATATTTCATGCATGTTCAGGACGAAATTTCAATTGTTTATTAGTAATTAACTGATAAGAGATTTTAAAAAAGTACAGCAATATATCAATCAATGAATATAGCTTAACAAGGTTTTTTAAATCCTTTGTCCTTTTTTTTTTATTTTTAGCAGCAAGAAGGTGTGCAGCCATATTGAAATTGCCTCTGCTATTTAAGGAGAGAGTGGATCATCTGATCATGCCACGTGAAGAAATACAAAATTGTGAAGAGGTAATTAATAAGTTAATATTGTTTTCTAAATGTTGAAATTCTAACTTAATTTGAAAGGTAAAATGCAAAATTTAAGAATTTTACTTGAAGACATTGCTTGTATCTATTATATCGTTATAGTAGCTGAAAGCTGACAAATTAAAATATAAAATGTATTTGTCATTACAAATGTCATGCATGTATTTGAAACTTTTATTTGGTTTAAAAAAATGATCAAGTTCAATTTTAAACATTTTACATAAGTTATGTAAAATTTTGTTTATTAAAATTGCTTGTAAGAAATACATTATCCTACTGTAAAGGAGTTCCTTTGAATAGTTTAGTTTTTCACTGACATTTAAAAGTCTTATATAAAGAAATATTATTGATTTTTTTTTCTATTTCAGCCTCGCAGGATTATAATTTGTCAGGAAAATGATGTTCTGTCGAGAGAAAATGATGCCTTCAAAGTTACTGTGGAGAATGTGATTGTGAGCAGATCATGTGACATGATCTCAGCTGTGTTGGGCCTTATAATGGCAATATATACATTTAATTTGGCATATCCAAAACACATTCAAAAAACTTTGCTATTTTGTCAGCGGGTGTTATTAAGTCTTGATGATGAAGTAGCAATTGATAAAAAAATCCTCAATGTAACCTCCTTGTTGAATCAAGAAATGAACAAATAAATTTATTTTGATGTTCAGGTAAATACAGTTTCCAAAATTATGATTTGAAAGTTGTAATGATGGCATTATAGGACATTTGTTATTTTATACCATAGATATGGTAATCTGGTTTAAAACAAACATATTGCTTTGCTCACAAGGATCTGACAACATTCATGACATTCCATTTTACCTTCTGTTCTGATAATCATATCACCCAATGAAATTAAAGTCTATCAATCTGACAAAACATAAGAATCCTAAAAGATCTTTATAAACAGAAAGTGGAATGGAGTGTTTTTAGATCGTTGTAGGCAAGACAGTGACTCAATTGTAAATATGAAGTCTTGATTCATCTTTAACTTAACAAGGGAATTGTTCATTTATATGTTTTACTTTCTTCAAAAATGTTTTGATTTATGCCCATTCAATTAAACTTTAAAAATAAAGATATGTTATACATATTAGTCAGAGTGAAACGTAGGTTTTGTCTTTCATATAAGAAATTGGTCTTTAATTTAAGGTTGGAAAAATTACAGAAATAGTGTCCTGCAGTATGTGAATAATATCAGTTATAAATATAATGATTTTGTAAATTCTTGTATCTTCCAGTACAGATTGCATTAATGTATGTTAATGTTTTATTTCATTTTAAATATGTCTAGTACTATAGAAATAAAATTATATTTCATATTGAATATTTGTCAGTATTTCATTTACTAATTAGTTGATTTGAGGTAAAAGTTTAGTTGAAACATTAAAACAAAATACTAGTACAGTACATGAAAAAGAACTTAAAAAAAATGAAACTCAGAGCCATGAACAAATACAAAAAAAAAAAGAAAAACAATTGTAACAGTCCATCAGCAAAGGAAAATAAAACCCTGTAAATATGGAATTTCTGTATTAGTGATTTTTATATATATTGATATTGGAATTAGTATAAGTGTTCCTGATGACCAAACTTGTAGTCAAACAGACTGAAAAACTAGTCAATACTTCACTGACCGACTATAGAAGTAGTCAGACCGACTATACAAGTAGTCAAAATGACCTTTTACATTGTCATCTAGAGGACAGTCATATTGACCATTCAAACTTGTCAATTTGACCATCTTATGTAGTCAATGTGACTATTTACAATAATCATGCTGACAAACCAGCATTGTCAGTGTTGACCGTTTATATTAGTCAAACTGATTATACTTAATTGTCAAATTGACAAATGTAAATAGTCAATTAGACCAATCACATTAGTCATGGTGACTTTACATGGTAGTCATTTTGACTACCTAACCTTGTCTTTATGACAATCTTAAACAGTCAAATGTGACTAAACACCTAGTAAGTTGACTATTTCCTTAGTCAAAATGATTAAATGCATTGTCATCTAGAGGACAGTCAAAATGACCAACTTAATTGGTCAATTTGACTAATTTAGATTTTCAGTGTTCTTATTATAACAAAACCATAGAAGAAAGTAATTTTCCATATCTTGCCCTGTTCATGAATGTTGATTCTAATTAGATTTGTAAATAATTGCACGTGCCTGCTTGATACATTACAGTGAGTAGTACTCCGTTGTTAATCAATATAATCATTTGATAACGGTATGGCCATTGAGCAGCTATAAAAATAGAAAAGGGGTGGAATAATGGGTTTTACAGAAAAATTAGATAACGGTATCCAAATAAAAAAATACTTTTCAATATTGGTGCTACTAGGAGAGAAAAAAATGGAGCTATATAGGTGTTCAAAATATAAATGTACAGATGCCCTCTAAATTATCAACATCGATTTTTCAGCAATCAAAGCCGGGCTTGAAAGAAATTGCGAAACTGCCTATTCTGGAGGCGGCGTGGATCAGGATTCCAAAGATCTACTAATTGTGACTTGGATGGAGAGTTGTCATATTGGCACTCATGACACATCTTATATTTAACGATACATGCAGAGAACGATCTAGAGAGAAAATGCGAAAGATAACCAGAACGACCAAGATAAAGTGATGGAAAAAGTGATAAGTTCCCTTCCTAAATAAATTCTTTCAGCATAATGTTTTTTCCGCCAGGACTGTGCAATTAATCAGTTCATCGGGGAGCTTAATATTGCCTACCAATATCATGGAAACTCAAAGGTGAGCACTCAATTATGCAGTTCTCCTTCATAAGGTGTGCTCAAAACAAGTTTACATGTATCATGTTGAAGAAAAGGTTTATCTAAATATAAACTATGAACATATGTATTATTTAAATTTGTGAAATTTTGCATTACATCTATTAAAAAAAAGTCATTATATATAGTCATTTTTGATAGTTTACCATTCTTTAGAACTATCCAATTTATTTACCTAAAATATTTCAATCTTTGACTAATCTAAAAAAAATCGTCTTTAATGAAGAGTTGTTTCATTGACAATCATACAACATCTTACATTAATGTTTATAAATCATAATAGATGTAACCGATAAATTCACACGCACTGCTGACTCAAGTCTTTTATAGGAAAAAATTTGATCGCGGAATATGCATGTAACTCTTGATTTTGATCGCGGAATATGCATGTAACTCTTGAAGAGTTACATGCATATTCCGCGATCATAATTTTTCCTATAAAAGACTCACAGACGTCAAACCTCTCACTGGCAGGTAGGTGTATATCAAAATACCAGCACGGTCCTTGAACCGTTAAAACTTCCCAATAGACAACTTTAATTTGTCCTTCACCTTCAATTATGCGCGCCTTTGTGACGTCATTTACCAGATAGAGGGGATTGCCTATATCCCTGCACTTTTAAAGTTCACCAAGCGTCTTAGTCTTATTCTTCCTCAGTCAAAATAACCTTCCATCATTACCAAACTGTACAAAGAAATAACACGAAGGGTGCCGTATAAGGTGCCGGAAATGCTTACCCTTCCGGAGCACCTGATTTCACTCCCGGTTTTTAGTGGAGTTCGTGTTGTTTCTTATGTATTATTTATAACTGTTGATGTAAATGTCCCTTGGCTTTGTGAGTCTTTGTTCACTCCTTGGTTTTGATTGTAAACGTATATATCTTAGTGATCGTCATTGTGAAGGATAAACTAGAAGTAGTATTTGTTCCGTAGGTACTTAATCACAGATCCCTAATGACAGCCGTGCTGATTGTCAAGCATGAGAATTCAATTTGCTGAATAATTCGCGCATCATAGTTTTTCAAGCACTCGCTCAACATGAGAACAGAACTGATATTGACCCTTAAGGTAACAGGTACGTAAATGGCTTGTCCTGCGATTATTAAAAGAAATTGTATGCACGTGGAACTTATTAAAAGATAATGAAAAATCGAAAAATTTAAGTGGGTAACCGATCTAATTTTCGAGTTCCAGACATTTGAAAATGGTTAGGAAAGAACATAAAGTATATAAACATAACGTCAAATTTGTACCAAAAATAAGAAATATCAAGCTATAGTTAATCTGCAGTTTAAACCAATCCTACGATTTTTCTATAAAAATCAAATGTTTTTAAGGTATTATTTTCCTTTATTTTGAATATTAAATTTTCATGGGGTTACCGAACGCCCTTATTATATATCAGCCGTTTAAAAAGCGTTGCTGACGGGAAAGGAGAGAAAAATCATGACGTCGCCGAAAGGATTACGCAACGTAAAGGCTATTTCAGCAGTATTGTAAAGACAACGAAGACTGCTTCATTATAGTTTGTTTGGCCTTTAAACGCACTATAGAGCATATTATCCTGTCTGTAAAAAGCATTGATTACCTTTTATTATTTTGTTTTCAGTTATAATACGAGGTCCTACGTATTTATAGCGTATTTTTGGAATGATTAAACACAATGTTAAAGGACATATGTTTATAAACATATTGAATAGAAACAATAAAAGATCTGTCATTAAAATAGAATTTCCGAATGACGATATACATTCAATGTTCACATATTCGACCACAATTTTGTTGCTTCACAATAATGAAGGCGAAATATACCGCGCAACGGGAAATTGAAACTTATAAGCCGAAAACCTACTGACAATGCCATCGGAAAAAACGAAAAACGGCCAAAAGACAAACAATAGTAAATACATTGGGAAATGTGTCCATGGGACACATATGATGCCTCGCTTGCATAAAATGTTATAAAGTGATATTACTAAAAAAAATGGAAAAGTGACGCTACCCAAAGTCTTCTTGATCTCGATAAAGAGCATTGTGTTAACGTTTCAATACATTTGGTTGAGGCAAACTAAACTTAGAGAACGGAAACGAAAAATGTAACAATTTTTCATTTGTTATTGAGCATAAATCCAGAACGGTTAAAGTGAGACCACCAAATTTTAAACTATAGATCTGTGTTTGTTTTTTTTTTTGGGGGGGGGGGGGGGTATCAGCATTGTGTATACGTCTTCTAACATTTGGTTGAGGCAAACTAGGAAAACGGAAACCAATTGTGGACGGTACGACGGACGGACAGACTAACAAGTGTTAAACTTAATGCCCCCTCCGCGACGGCAAGTGCATAAAAAAACCACAACTTTAAATGTTATTCCTCCGACTTTTGCAGGAGGTCATGCATATAAATTATGTAAAATTATGTTCACAACACAAACACGAATACTTCGATCTAAATAGCACTGGTCATTTGCAATCTTGAGTAGTGTGTTTAAAATATGACACAAAAGGAATATCTTCTGACATCTTGAAAAATTTTTTCTGGTGTACGGGAGACAACTCCCATAGCAACAAACGTCGATTTTCCAGTTTTCCACTAGATGCGTTCATTTACGTACCTCTCACCTTAATGCACAAATGATGTTTACTAAAACTTTGACGGAAATGCATCGATTCGAAAGTTGTCTATTACACTATCATTATGCACAATTTTTCATACATAATATACACTGCATCGGTCAATATAACCAACAATGCAAATTGCTCGAAAAAAAAAATGATACTCTCTATACATTTTATATCTCTGATAAATTAAAATCTGAAACCCTATCAATCCCCCCTCACTATTCACATTACATTATACACATTATTCTTCACCTTTCAGTAAAAAAAAATAACGGTTTAGTGTCTTGATATATCAGCAGTATTCATACCAGTTTAAGGAACAGGTGAAACGCGAGCTTTAGCGAGCTATTACTCCTGTTTTGAGCCGAGTACAGATACAACTGATATTTAAGGGTGGTATATAAGAGACAACTCTTAAACATGTATTGAAAGTCATTAGAGCGTTTTAACCTAGCAGTAATTTAAACAGTGATCAAGCTTTTATGTTGCTTACATTTGGCTGTGAGAATTATGCAGACAGAACCAGTAAGCTGTTCATGTTTGACACAACCAAACATTAAAACTAAAGAACATCTTTTTTTAATGATTTTGATGAATAGGTAGAAAATTACCATTCATACATAAAATGCTTTATAAAAAAATACCAATGAACTGAGTCAAAGAGTTCTAGAGCAACTATAATTACTAAAGGACCTTGTGGTATCATTAATAAAAAAAAATCTTGGAAGTTTTAGGAAATTTGATTTGAACATATGAATTTAATAATGAGGTAGTATGGTTTAAGTGCTAAGTCATTGATACAGAGTTTTTACTTACTGTTTGTGTTTGGTTTATGTTCAATATACTATTCTAGAAGATATGATCTGAACATCAATTCTAGTACAAACTTATGCTACATGCATGTGCTAATAGATAATCTAAATTAATTCAAATATAGTACATAGATAGTGACAGACTGTCAGAATAATGATGTAAATATAAAAACGAATAAACGAGAGAAAAATGTTGGTGTTACCAAGGCCTACCCACTTAAAGACACCAAACAGTTATTGTCTTTATCCTGCAATTAGTTTTGTACATTTTTCCATATCCCTATCGTTAAATTTATTTTGAAAGAAATCGACATGACTTAAACGCGGACCTCAAACAGAATGTGACGTAAACACTACTTTGACAAACCCATTCGGAGGCAACAGAAGCAGGGTACCAAGAGACAGTATACATCTAGTATACGTATATTGCTTCGTATAATGTGTACACCTGTATGTAGAAGAAAGGTCAAGGTCGATTGCAGAATAATGTGCTGTATCCAACCATATATATATATTGTATTATCCTAAAGCTCAGTATGAAAAAGCGGGGCGACAGATAACAGAGGAAAATTTAAACTCATAAGTTTAAAAAAAACTTTCAACGCCATGGTTAAAAGAAAAAGACTACAAAAAGAAAACAATTTTGTACAAAACACAACATAAATACTAAAGACTGACCAGACAAACCCACTAAAAACTTGGGTAATCTTATGTGCTCTGGAAGGGTAAGCAGATCCTGCTCCACATATGGCACCCGTCGTGCGGGTCATGTTACAACCCGGTAAAACATATAATTCGGTAGATCACATTTGAGAAAAGGGAACGGGATTGTAGTAACGAACATATAAGCTTTCATCTGTGAAACAAATACAGTGAAACCTGATTAAACCGAACCCCGAATAAACCGAAAACCTGTCTAATCCAAACTTGTTCTGAAGACCAATCATATTACATTTTATGCATTGTGAACCTGATGAAACCGAATACCTGCCAAAACCGAACAAAACTCAAGTCCCATAAGGGTTCGTAAACGTCAGGTTTTACTGTATTTCATAACGGTCAACCAAATCGTGATGCTAGCTGTCATTAAAATTACGAAATTAGGAATACAACTTCAACACTTGGAACTCTCGGTTTGATATAAACATTCTTCAAAGGAACTCCCGAAGGCAATATAGGCCTTGAAATATAAGACCGTTTCTGTTAAAATACTTTTGGGGAGAAGAATAATACAACTAATTATAATAAGTATTAATATGCTTTTATTCAAAGTATGAAATGAATATATGCAGAACACTTGTATTTAAACATTTTTACATGTTGTTTCCTAATTATTTGATTACATGTCGAAAGTAAAATCATCGGTCGGGTCGTCATTGCGGCAGAACTTTTTACATTGCTTATCAGATTTCCTACAGACGTTCTTGCACTTCTTCTTTTTGTTTTTGTTCTGGAAGTCCTGGTTACATCTTGATTTACATCTGTCTATTCTTCGGCGACAGATGTCGAGACAGTCGTTTTGGAGTTGTCTACCTTTGACCTCTACCATTAGCACCATAGCAACCATCAACATAACAACGAGAACTTTGGTCTGAAAAATAGAAATAAATGTAAATAGTACTTTTAAAAAAAGTCAAATAACAAGAATAACGACCTCTAAGTAAAATTAATTTTTACTCAAAGTAAAATTCAAATAAATAGTCCCTTTTCAAATGGCAAAATCAAAAGCTCAAACACACCAAACAGATGGAATATGTCTATCTTATTCCTGACTTGGTACAGGCATTTCCTCATGTAGAAAATAGTGAATTCTACCTGGTTCTATAGCAAGCTGAATGATGTATAGTTCTGTTTTGTCTATTAGTGTGTTACAAGAAAAAAAACATGATCATGCATTACTGTGTGTTAAGGTGGTACCCAACACCTTCATCAAAACTAATTTGGCTCGTTTAATTTTCATAAAATTTTGACAAGGTATTTACTTTGACCCTTTGACAAAAATATAAATATTTCAAAAAAATTGAACCAACCATTTTATCAGAAAAAATACACTGGTTATACATGTTATATGGCAGTGTGACAAACACTAATTTTGATCATTATTAAAACGTTTAGCTGATTTTACATAGTCATCTCCCTGTAGTGTTAGGTACCACCTTAAGTGTTGAGATTCACTGCTAAACACATATAAAGATATTGATTAGACGATTTGAAATGCCTATTATAACAATCTATCTCACTTTCGAATAATAAATTCAAGTGCTAAGCACTATTTAAAACGTGTGTACTTTTAACACATATATACATGTACTAAAAGACACGTATTGAATCACATACTGTCAGAACACTTAAACATGAGTACGTACCACCTACATACTTCTACATATATGTACATTTACGTTTGTTGATTGAGTTAAGCCTGCCAATTGATATTTTATCGTGTGTTTTTCTATGTTGTGATGTTATGCTATTGTTTCAATAAAAAGGGAGAAGGTTTGGTACCATTAAAACGTGTAATCCCGCTGCAAATGTTTGCACCTGTCCTAAGTCTGGAATCTGATGTACAGTAGGGACCTTTATAGCTTGTTGTTCGGTGTGAGCCAAGGTTCCGTGTTGAAGGCCGTACATTGACCTATAATGGTTTACGCTTATAAATTGTTATTTGGATGGAGAGTTGTCTCATTGGCACTCACACCACATCTTTCTATATCTATCTACATATACATTGTACATGTACTATGTCTGAAAGAGATATACAGCCTATATAATAATCGTAATAGCCCGATTCAAAGTTATGAAAACAGTCTTAGAACTTAGTCTTTTCTCCTATCATTATTTTGTTTTCGTTCATGTAAATTATATCAGCTTCTTTCGCAATCCATTTGTAACGATTATCGAGGTAGCTAGTGAGAAATGAAACAATGTCTGACATTAAAGTACGTTCGCTCCTCTGTTCCTCTGTTTCTAATTATTAAGCTTTGAAAAAAGATTGTTATACAATGATAGTATATAAATAAAGGAAATAAAAGGAAACAGATGGAGTCAGCTTCCATGTTTTCGAAAGATAGGAATTTAAAAAATCTCTCTATATTTTGCTTGGTACACTTAACGTTGACCCCTTTTTTCTATCAAAAACTATGAAAAAAAACGGATTTTAAAAGTTTTCCGAATATGGCTTTTTAGAATATAAGTGATAAAATAATGAAAAGAAAAGTAGAGAAAAACGGCCAAATGTTCCATGACACCTCAAGGATAAAACCAAAGGATTTCGAATATCTGATAACAAATTAGAAATACAAGGGGAGCGAACATCCTTAATCACAATCATAGATATAAGAAGATGTGGGATGAGTGCATGCACATCAAAAAACCCTATTTTTAACTTCTGCTAAAATGTCAATTAAACATGTATATCATGTATATCATGGAAACCATAAAAACGTATTCTTATTCATGTTTCCTATTGAATTAAAAGATTTGTATTTAATTAAAGTTTTTAAACTTTTGTGTTTAATTAAAGTCTTAAACATTAGTTATTTTATTATTTTTTATCGAGAAAAAAATGAAAATAGTTACAAAATAAAACAGCAGTTCTTACCTCCATTTTCAAAATCTGCTTTGTTGGAATCTGATAAGTGTCAGAGTACTTATAATTACAGCTTTGTTCCTTATATATACAACCCAGAGACTGCCCCGAGCTTTTAATTTATCAGATTAATATAATTTAATTAGTAACTTTAAACAGAAAAAAAATTCAACACAAAATGTAATGATGCCGAACCAGCTATGTACCAAATGTTGCCATTAACCAAAGATGATAATCTATTACATGTAAAAAAAAAAAATGCTGTCATTGTATTCTACGTGTACATGTACATGTATGTGATATGAAGTTTGGCTATTGAACAGACTGTTCCTTGTAAACATATATTGTTTCCATGTCGTACAAATACGAATACTGAATACATCCAATTAAAGGGCCCGTTTTTGTTAGCATAGTTTATACACATTATATTAATTATACAGTAATTTTTCGATATATGAGCTACAACGGATGAAAATCGACCGTATGCAAGTGCAAGTTAAGTATACATGTACATCTGTGAAACTTTGGTCGATTTCGTAAGATTAAAAAAACTAAAAAAAATATAAAATAAAAGATGAATTTTGGTCTTTCTTGTAGGATGTGTTGTAGTGTCTGAATTTTCAAACCGTTATAAACTATTAATACAGATTGTTTCAACCAAAATATGTTAATAGATGTATTATTTTGCCTAATGTAGATATCTGTCCGACGCAGATCATATATTACACAAAAAAAAAATAACTATCCTCCCTACAAGATTGTGTTGATAATTACACCTTTTGTAAGAATCCTGGGTTTTGATTGGTTGATAGCCAGTGTATTTTTCACCAATTTCGGCGTTATCAAATGAATATAGTTCATTTTTTAACGCCGCTGGGGTATATATGCAAAAAGGCTATGCCTTTTTTACCCTCTCTGTCGTGGTAATTGCCAACCAAATACTCTATCCGACTAGACGCTTGTAACGTCACGATCATCAATGCGTTTTTGAAAGTTAACATTCGGTGTAAATAAACAGATATAGCATGTTCTTGAGAATGAAGTTCCCTCGCCTTACGGCTCGTGAATTTAACATTCTCTCTACTGGTACTTTTCGCAAATACCCCTCCTTAACATGATATATCTGTTTAAAATTAATGAATTTGATATTAACCCTATGTTATACATAAAACGTATTAAACTACATCACTGCTTCTTGTATCTAAAAGTTTAGATAATTCAGGTTGCTATACCTGGTTTACATATGTTAAAAATATTTTGAAAGAGGTAAACATGGACGCATCCATTCTTGAGGGAAACAAAAGAAAAAATTACTCAAAGTTGTTAAAAAAAACCTTAAAACATCAATTCTTAAATTTCTACACAAATATATTTGAACAAAAATTTGAAAAAATAGATAAAAAAAGTAAATTGTATTTATATAAAAGTTTAAAGCAAAATTTAGAAATGGAAAACTACTTAAACTGTAAATCTTTTGAAAAGAGAAGTAACATAACAAAAATGAGAATTAGCGATCATAATTTAATGATAGAAAAAGGAAGACATTTAAAAATACCTAGAGAAAAAAGACTATGCACATCCTGTAATACAATGGAGGATGAAGCCCATTTTATTTTATACTGCAAAAAAATTGCTAAACTAAGAGATAACTTTATAGAAAATGTAATTAAACATATGCCAGATTTTATGTCTTGGCAAGAAAATGAAAAAATTAAATATCTTCTTTGTTCATCAACCTCAAAAGAAGTAGAAAGCTTAGGGTCCTATTTTAAACAGGCATTAGAACTGAGGACAGGGGACTCTTGATTTATTTATAAAATATATTTATATATCATATAGATAGATTGTTTTGCTTTTTTGCTTTTTTGTTTTCATGGTTTTGTTTGTTAAATGTATTTTGTGTATGTTTATATTATTTGTCACAAACTTATTGTTCAGAGTTTATATGACAGTAAATATTTGAATTTGAATTTGAATTTGTATAATTAGTGACCGGAATGCCTTTTTTTCTTATTTCAAAATAAGCACTTAAATTATTGACATTGACATTGATATTATAATGACGTTCGTTACTCTGTTTCCAAATAAAAATCTTTTTGATAGACTGCTACAAATTGATAGTATTCATATAAGGAACTATAAAAGCCGAAAAAAATATGGGTCCGTTTGCTTGTTTGCGAGATATAAGCCATTGCAAATTTGGCGGGGACTGTTTCTCTTTAGCTTTTCATTTAACTTTGGCACCGTTTTCTTTAAAAAAACCTATTTAAAATAACAAGGATTTATTTATATAAGATTTTCAAAAATGGCTTTCTTAACAATATGAAATTGATTATCAAAAAAGTAAGGGTTACCTGTAGCGGGCCAAAGTTTTATTAGCATTAACATTGAAAAAACTAGAAGATTCAAAATAGTTGATAATACATTTTGTAAAAAAACACAAGAGTATCGAACATCCTTAACATTTCCTTTATCACCAAATAAACTGTTTGAACTTTGTAATAAAAGGGAAGTTTGTACATGTTATAGTAACACATTTGTTCCTTTTTGAGTTTTGTTTACTTTCACGTTTTTAGAACGATATATAGGTTACTAGAGTAAATACAAACAAGAGGAATGAATATATTTACATTACATGTACATTGTAAAAACATATAATTATTGTAAAATCAGAAGGAAAAGAGAGGCAAGAGAGTGTTATTCAGCGAATATGAATATATTTATTCTTTTCCGAATATGTATGTTTATGCTTAACTTTTGTCAAACACATATTTCATCTCAACACTTAAATTTTTTAAGTATTTTTTTTTCAAAGTTCCACATTCGACACATTCTTTATTGTTTAGAAATCGATATTGATTCAAACAAACATTGAAGTGAAACCCAAAGTGAATTAACTGTATTGTAAACAGTTATATTTTATTTCCTTTCGCTCGAAATGAACTTGAGCAGCATATCGGAAGATCTTATATATCTAGTATCTATATAAAATAAGGACACGATACGTTATGTATTAATTATTTATGTAACGCTTTTTTGTGCAATAGTTGACTGATATCATAATAAAGTGGATAACAACGCTGATACATGTTTATCAAACGCAATGTCATTTACAAGATTGAGCTTAGGATAGGCTCGGGTATGTTTTTTTTCTCGCTCTGTTCGTTCCTCACGAACATCAAACATTCGGCAATGCTCGGTAGAATCCGCTACTCTACGGAATCGGCCGAGCTGAGACGAATGGAACATCAAACTAAGACTTTTTAGTCGCGGGAGGCGCGAAAGTTGTCAAAAGAACTTAAAATTGAATTAGATGGAATACACACTCAATCAGAAGTATTTTTCTTTTTCTCCATCTTTAAATTATTGTTTTTGCTTTATCAAGATTTAGAATCACAATATATGTATTTTATTTTGAAAAAAATCTCCCACCTTTTCATAACAAAATGGTCGTCTAACATGTAATAAAACAATTACATCTAATTAATATATGGTAGGGCACGAGGTGAAATGATATATATTTCTATGTAAATGGCAATACCATTGCCGGAGGAATAGAATATAATTTGGTCATTTGATTAACTTATTGTTTTTATCTGATACAACAAACTACCTTTCCGTATACCACCTGTCGAGAATAAACGAGACGAATACATGTACAACATTGTAATTGTATTTACATCATGACGTCTTTACATGTTATTGTAATGCCTTAATTTTTCATTATTCATCATGAAATGAGTCTGAAAATTATCTAAAAGACTAAGAATGATTTATATATATACACATGGAAAAAAGTATTGCAACACCTTGGTTTTTTAAAACTTGAAAATTCAGCCTCTTATTTTGGATGGAATATGATAAAATATTTATAAAATAATATTGAAACATAGTTTATGATAACATTGGCATTTAAACGAACAAAAAATGTTTGAAAAAAAAAAGATTTATCTAACCACAATTTTAATAACAAAATGAAGTGTTTTTTTCCTAGCAGATGGTATAGGGGGTCTTCTTGATCTCGGAAGATATTTAACATCGTTTCTTTCCTGATTTTTATTATCAAAACGACTAATAGAGGAATGATGATGGCCAACAATACGTGCGGTTGTCACAGCGACATTCCTGCTTCTCTAAGGCTGAAAAGCTGCCATCTTGCTGCAGCTAAGAGTTGTGGAGGACCCATTACAAGGTTTCAATCACATAACTTTATAAACTTGGTTATTTAAAGTGTTGAAAACAATGACGATACAAACATTTGTTTTGCTGTTTACGGGTACAGTAGCTGCATGGGCAGATAAGAACTTATCGAGTCGATTTTTATTGATTAAACTCAGGTGATATTTAAATAATGTTCAACTAGTTCTATTTTAACAAATTATGTCACAACCAAATAAAGAGTGTTTTTTTTATTTCAATTTCAATTTGGTGTTGCAATACTTTTTTCCATGTGTATATATAAAAAGAAGATATGGTATGATTGCCATTTAGACAACCCTTTACAAGAGATCAAATGACACGGGAATTACCATCTATAGGTCACCGTACGACCTTCAACAACGAGAAAAGCTCATACCGCATAGTCAGCTATTAAAGGCCTCGAAATCACAAATGTAAAGTAATTCAAACGAGAAAAATAACAGCCTAATTAATGTACAAAAATGAACGAAAAACATATATGTAACACGGCAACAAACGACAACCACGTGCACTGAATTACACGTATGTCACTTTATATATAACCAGATTCGTTATTGTATTAGAATCTCATGTATAGCGTAAACATTTGCAAATATATGGTAAACATTGTGTAAACCAAAAATAACACACATAAAATATCATAAGCTTTAAATAATAAAACAAATAATGACATTAAAAATTATAAAGATTTATGAGAGACTATAAAAACGAAATATAATTTACAATATTTTACATCAAGTTAAATATAAGATTTTAAGATTTAGATTACATCGTTGGATATATGAGTAATTCTACATAAGATTTTTAAGCCGGTTTAAGCAACTACTTGACAAAGGAGTAGGTCCGGTAAGACCCCTTTTTGGCCCCAAAATATAACAGTTTTACAAAATTGCTAAAATGTAAACTTTTAGTTATCTATTGGACAGTTGAATGCTTCTGCCACATAAATATGGGCTGTTTTTTGACTATACAATGCAGATATATCGGGTTGTAGCGCCATTAAGTCATGCTAAATTACTGAAATCTTCAAAATTCTAGCATTTTAGTTAAATTTTAGACAATTACCGTGTAAAACGAAAGTGGCCGCATTCGTGTTCATCCTTAATATTGAAATGTAAGTTGTATTTTATGATAATACATAACATATATAAAGGTTGTGGATGAACACGGATGCGGCCACTTTCATTTTTGACAAAAACCATCTGTAAAGTGACATTTTTCAGCATATTTGGTAGATTTTTCAAATTTGAGCTGGAATCGGATCGTTTTTAATGACTAAATCAGTTAAAATCTTTCACATAAACTAATTGAATCAAGTAAAATGGACACTTAACTGTTTAAAAAGTGTTCAAAATCTTTCGTCAGATGAAACTGAAATTTGAGGCCAAAATGAGTCCTTACCGGACCTTCTCCTTTGTTTATTTCTGAATAAGGGATCTACCATTTGATTTAATTGTGTGTATAAGGGGGAGGGAGGGTAAAGGGATAAGACGAAGAATTTGTTCTGCATTACTATTTAGTTGTCATCTCTGTCCTGGCTTGTTATTTTTCACTTTATACGTTCATGCTTTTTTCATTATGCAATCTCTTCTTTTGACTTCTTATCCGACATTCGTGATACATTCTGGTGCGAGTTACTTAAAGACTCGGTTTAAAGCTGGGGTCACACATTCACGATTTTTACTGCCGTCCTTGACAGGACCATTCCCGATTAAAATTTGTCAAAAGTCTGATCAAGATCATGTGAATCGTGGATGGAAATTCAAACTGTAATGCGGCGTTCACACATTGCCGATTATTGCTCCCGTTTGAGATCAGACAGCCATAAGACACGAAAAGTGAAAAAAATTCGGATTACTGTCCTCAATTATCCGGAATGTCCTATCATTGTTTGAACGCAGTCGTTTAAGTTCGTAATGCGGGGTTCACACATTGCCGATTATTGCTCCCGTTTGAGATCAGACAGCGATACGACACGAAAAGTGAAAAAGTCGGATTAGTATCCTCAATTATCTGGAATGTCCTATTATTGTCTGAACGCAGTCGTTTTAGTTCGTAACAGATTCCTACTGGTCGGGAAGGGTCCGAATAGTTCGGCAAAGCATCCCGACAGTTAGGTGCGTCCCGTAACAATCGGGGAAACTCAGCCGATTTTGTCTAGTCGGATTACAATCGTGTCTATGTCGTGACAGATTCTGCTGTATCGGATCGAATTCCTAACAATGTTCTGTGTATTCGGGACGGTGTCCTGTGGAACGGGAATGATCTGGAGAAGTCCCGACAATAACAGAATACAATACGACTGAGACCAGACAAAGCCGTTTGCAATGCGATAGAGCGGACCGTGATAGGATTACGTTCCGACATTACCTGATCATCCCGATTATGCCGACAGTTTTCGAACGGATAAATTCCGTCAGCGTCGGTTCACTGTCTTGTCACTATCTGATCTCTGTCGGATTACATTCGGTAGAATCGGGACGCAGTCGTGACAGACTCGGTCGAATTTTACCTGGCGAAAGATACAAATCGAATTTCCATGCACGATTCACAGGATCTTGATCAGACTTTTGAGAAATTTTAGTCGGGAATGGTCCTGTCAAGGACGGCAGTAAAAATCGTGAATGTGTGACCCCAGCTTAACGGATAACTTCCGTCAGCATCGGTTCACTGTCTTGTCACTATCTGATCTCTGTCGGATTACATTCGGTAGAATCGGGACGCAGTCGTGACAGACTCGGTCGAATTTTACCTGGCGAAAGATACAAATCGAATTTCCATGCACGATTCACAGGATCTTGATCAGACTTTTGAGAAATTTTAGTCGGGAATGGTCCTGTCAAGGACGGCAGTAAAAATCGTGAATGTGTGACCCCAGCTTAACGGATAACTTCCGTCAGCATCGGTTCACTGTCTTGTCACTGTCTGAACTCTGTCGGATTATATTCGGTAGAATCGGGACGCAGTCGTGATAGACTTGGTCGAATTTTTACCATGCAAAAAATATAAATCGGATAATAATCGGATTGAGAACGGGATTATCGGGATAAATTCGCTTGGAAACGGATGAATATCGACGCTTTCTGAACAATATCTGATTGATGTCGTGATTAAAAAAAAAAATACAAATTTTAATCAAAGTTTTAATTTCCATCCACGATTTACAGGATCTTCATCAGACTTTTGACAAATTTTAATCGGGAATGGTCCTGTCAAGAACGGCAGTAAAAATCGTGAATGTGTGATCCCAGCTTTAACAGGCTACAGTGTAGCAGTAGAAGTATTTAGACCACTCGACCCATGAGTCCCTTTTGCTGTCGAAAATGCGATACTAATATTTAGTTATGCAAGTGCAAGTCTAATTTGGTACTTTAATCAACCAATCAGTAAAACATTATTCAACTCTCCAACTACTCATCTACTTGGTTACCCCATTATTACCTGTCATTTATTTTCTATCTATATTGGAATGGTTAAAGACCTTGCTTATGGAATTTTTTCAAACGCAAGGACTTTTAATGGCACTGTCATATTAAATTATAAAGGTCTTCGCGTATAAATAAAATAAAAACTTGGATGAATTAGGGAACGACTACATGTATATAACACTGAGGGAAAAAGGGGGTCTAGTCCCCCCTATTCTCCCCTATAGAAATACATTTCCCAACATAAAAGAAATACAATTTTTTTGACCAGGGAAAAAAAAGAAAATTTATTTGAGAGTAATTTTCAACCGATTCAATGATAGAATTCTTAAAAAAAAAATTTGCAACAAAAAATAAATATTTTGATACTTTCGTCTTACCAAAATGAAATACGAAAAAAGTATGAACATCCTTCTACCTTCAAAGTTAAAAAATTGTCGTTCTCGTATGTCATTCTTTTATATTCTTTTTGCTTGTGGCGTTTAGGACAAACAGTATTTTTTGTTGCTAACTCTCTGTGTTTTCTTGCATTTTGTCTTGTGTGATGAGAGTGTCTGCTTTCATTTTACATAAAACAATAAGAGGATGTGGTATGATTGCCAATGAGACAACTCTCTACCAGAGACAAAATAAATATGCAGTTTACGAATATAGGACAATTTATATTCCTCTCTCTCTCTCTCTCTCTCTCTCTCTCTTTTCCTTTCAAAAACAAATATGGCTTTTTTTCCTTTTAAATTTATGTAATAACATTATGAAAAGAAAAGTAGGGGTTTGCGGGCAAATATTATATTTTAAGGGCGCTATATGGCTAAACCAGAGGATTCCGAATATCTGGCAAAAATTCAAAAAACAAGAGGTACGAACATGCTTAAAGTGGAATACATAATGATTGACTCGCATGGTACTTATTCTTTGTATATAAATTTGAAAAAGTCCTTGTAGATAAAAGTATTATAATCTTATTGAAGATACTTAATAGAATATATCCTTGAAAGCTCTTGCTTTAATGGATTAAATGAGAAATAAAATATGTTTTATAAAATAAGAATTGATGATAAAAAAAGTATCATAAACTGTTTCTCAATGGAAAACTTGATTATCATACCTACTCAGGGAGCTACCATTTGATTTTTATGGGGGGGCTAGGATGAAAATTTTTGTCCTGCATTTTTTTTTAGCTGTAATCTCTGTCCTGCCTTTTTATTTTTCACTCTGTTCGGTCCTGCCTTTTTTTCTAGTTTATCCTAACTTTTTTTTTACCTAAATTGTCGTCCTGACTTTTTTTTTTTTGCAAGTGTCTCATCCTGCCTTTTTTTTTACTCAAAACTCCTGTCCTGCCTATTTTTTTCAAATTTCATCCTAGCCCCCCCATAAAAATCAAATGGTAGCTCCCTTACGTTACTCAGTTGTCTTAGTGGTGATTAAACCATATCTTCTTATTTTAGGAGCATTATGTTTTTCGGTCTGTGCGTCCAGTCATTCGTTCGTCCGTCCGTCCATCCGTTTTTCCGTTTGTCCCTTTTCGAGTTAAAGTTTTTGGTCAATGCAGTTTTTAATGAGGCTGAGGACCAATCAATTTGACACTTAGTGCACAGGTTCCAAACGATATGGTCTTTCTAATGTAATGCCCAATACGAGTTTTGAGCCCTAATTTCACGGTCCATCCCAAATGATAGTGCAAGTAGGGCATCCGTGTACTATGGACACATTCTTGTTTATATTGATCCCATTTCTCATGACTATGCTATACGAAATTCCTTTTCTAAACAGAGAACAAATGACTAGTACAATGTATAATACAAATATAATATGCATAGAAAGGATATACTATGACGGTGAATAACTGTGTCAAAGCTGATGGGTGAAAAAAAACCTTCCTTGGATGTAAAACACCCCAAAACATAGAGGATGAAACATGTACTCCTGCCTTGTTTTAGTTGTAATCTCTGTCCTGCCTTTTTACTTTTTTGCTCTTTTCCGTCATACCTATTTTATTAGTTTATCCTGATTTTTACTTTTTTGGATTTGAGCGTCACTGATGAGTCTTTTGTAGCGTCTGGCGTATATACTAAATTTATTCCTGGTATCTACGATGAGTTTATTGTCATCCTGACTTTTTTTTATTGCAAAGTGTCTCATTCTGCCTTTTTTTTTTACTCCTGTCCTGGTTTTTTTTTCTAATTTCAATCTAGCCCCCCCCCCCCCCCCCCCCCCCCCCTAAAAAAAGTCAAATGGTAGTTCTCTTACCCTGATTTTGCCACTGAAATATTTGAATACTAATCGATTTTACCATAATGTAAAGAGGTCAATATTTACAATACATTACTATATTACCACATTTTGTTTTGGCCAACTTGTAAGTAATCAATGATTGAAATAAAATTGAAAGCTTAACGTTGAATTAATTCAGCAGAATGGTGTAAACTAAATATCATTTAAACATTTTGTTAAAAGGGATCTATGAAACATTCAAGAAATGTTTTAAAAAGGAAATATCAATCTGTCGGAAGAATTCCAAAAGTTGACAGAATGTCATGCTAAGTGTATAAAAATTAGAAAGTAATTTTCTGTCAGATTTGTTCTTGCTCTTACAAAATATATATTACAAATAATCTAAGAACTAAATGGAAACTTGTGTTGTTGTCTTTTTCCGAATACTTCGCTGACTACACACGGATAAATTGGTTGACACGTGCAAGTGGTTTGTTTATTTGAGGTACACGTATACAACCATTCGAGTTACCAAACCTGAATATGCTTATTTTCAAAATTTCAAAATATTAAAAAATTCGAAGATTTCAAAATTATATTAAAGTGAAGAATTCTAACAAATGGTCAATTATCAAAATCCAATGAAAGCCGAAGGACAACGACTTCATTTTAAATTCTTTAAATGCAACAAATAAAAAAAATAAATACCAAAAGGAACATTATATGTATTGAGATAAAACCTTTACTTCAACATTTCAAAATTTTGTGCTCAAACCTAATGAAGGATATTAACTGAATTAAATAATGATAAAAAAAAATATTAACTGAATTAAAAAAAAAAAAAAAAAAAAAAAAAAAAAATATTAACTGAAGGTTTGGGTGCCAATCTATCCAAGATATAGGTAGGCGGTAGTGTTCTGCACGATGGACTGCTTCAATGCATAGCCCTGACGGAGAAAAACACTATGCAGCCTTAACCGTGCACTGTATCACGAGTGTATTTTCTTGTAGACTAAATATAGTCTTAAAGAATTTATTTTGGATAGGACCTCTTCTAAATTTTCACCCTCTCTCTTATTCTCTATATGCTCCCTCTCTTTGTCGACTTTCCCCTCTTTTGCTGTCTTGTCTATCAATTTCTCTCTCTCTACCACACGTTGTCTTTCTCACTTTTATTCTCTCTATCTCTTTCTCATTTCTCTCTCTCTCTCTCTCTCTCTCTCTCTCTCTCTCTCTCTCTCTCTCTCTCTCTCTCTCTCTCTCTCTCTCTCTCTCTCTCTCTCTCTCTCTCTCTCTCTCTCTCTCTCTCTCTCGTACGGTCGAGAAAGAGTGGGATAGAACGCGAGAAAAACTGGTAGAGAGCGAGAAAGGGTTAGAGAGCGAGAGATAGTGGTAGAAAAAGTGGGAGAGAGTGAGAGAGTGGTAAAAGTGGTAGCGAGCGAGAGGGAGTGAGTGAGAGACTGGTAGAGAGTGTGCGAGAGACTGGTAGAGAGAGAGAGGGAGTGGTAGAGAGGTGAGAGAGTAGTAGAGAGAGCGAGAGCGGGAGAGTGATAAAGAGTGTGCGAGAGACTGGTAGAGAGAGAGAGGGAGTGGTAGAGAGGTGAGAGAGTAGTAGAGAGAGAGTGGTAGAGAGAGAGTGGTAAGTGAGAGACTGGTAGAGAGAGAGGGAGTGGTAGAGTGCGAGAGAGAGGTAGCGAGAGCGACAGAGTGGTAGCGAGAGCGACAGAGTGGTAGAGAGGGTGGTAGTGGTAGAGAGCGAGAAAGTGGTAATGAGAGAGATAGAGCGTGGGAGAGTGGTAGAGAGCCAGAGAGTAGGGTAGAGAGCCAGAGCGATCGACATAGTGGGGATAGAGAATGAGAGTGAGGGAGAGAGCGAGATGGAGTGAGTGGAATAGGGAGCGAGACTGAGAGAATGCGTGCGATAGTGAGTGAATGGAGTGGGGAAGAGCGGGAAAGAGGACGGGAGATTCAGTTGGACAGAATGGCAAGTATAAGAGAGTTTTAGAAAAAGACAGCAGTAGGAGAGACAATGTGAAATAAGAGTGGGTGAAAGAGAATGGCAGAGCGACAGCTGTAATGAGCTTAAAAGCGTGAATATGACTGGCGGAAGGAGTGAGAATGGGAGAGGGACGGCGATAATGGCATATATAGTACGTTAAAGATTATGAGAGAGAGAGATATAAGGAGGAAGAGTAGGAGAGAGCATATGCCAGGTAAGTTTAGGAGGGAAATAGAACGAGAGGAGGAAACTTTTTCGAGTTTTTCGTTCCCTAGAATGTTTTTAATCCTGACTGTCTTGGTTTGTTTTGTTTGCATCCTATTAGAGGATTTGCATTATTCACGTATCAGGATACGTGCACGGATCGACATATACGTATTGAACAGATTTGTTTACAATAATGATTTTACCCCGATCTCAATTAAAATTAAATGCATTATAAAATATTTTCATCGGGACCAATTAGACTTAATTTATCCTTTCCTCATATACGTGTTAAACGATACGTCGATACGGATACGCCAGCAAATACTTGATTAATGCAAATGCTCTAATATTCGTTGTTTGCAAATTAGAATTGACATATTTTCGAATTACAATTTATGTTATGCTTTTGAGACATTTATAAAAGGGAACATATGTATTAAATTAAGAAATAAAAAAACACATTGATTACGATTGCTCTAAGTATATTGACAATAGATATAAGAAGATGTGGTATGAGTGCTAATGAGACAACTCTCCATCAATTGCACAATTAGTAAAAGTAAACCATTATAAGTCAAAGAACGGTCTTCAACACGTGCACGGAGCCTTAGCTCACACCGAACAGCAAGCTACTAAAGGCCCCAAAATAAGTAGTTTAAAACCACTTAATTGGAAAACAATGGTCTAATTACAGAAAAACGAAAATCGAAAAATCAAAAACATTTTTAACCACATCAAAATGAGTATGAAGCATGTAACGCAAGAATCATTAATTAATCTAGACTGAAGGTTTTCAATAGATTTAACAGAATCATAGACGAAAAGAAACAAAAGCAAAACATGTAACTTTTATATCAATGAAAAAAATCATGTTTTCTACATCCATTCAATAAATCAGTAATGTTATCCCTTTTTGAATTACGAAACTTATTTTTAAGAAGTTAAGCCTGAGTAACCTTATAGAATATTCTTGTATTCATGTAACATTCCGATAATAAGGTTTATTCTTGTACTTTGCGTCAGAAAGATACATAATATTTATAATTGGGAATCAGAGAGAATGACACAAGTTTTTTCACCACATGCAAAAAAGGGCACGCTATTTGTCGAATTCTCATTCTGCAGAACGGTTTCAATCAATAACGATGTTTTTCACTATTCAGTTATTATTCTACATTTTTGCTATACAGTGTTAAATTCACCATTTCGTTATTAAGCACAGAATCACGACAAGAGATAGGTATCACAGTCGAAGAACGTTCCTGTTGACCTTGTACAATGCAGAAGAGTCCGCTGTGACAAAATAAGAATGGTTCGCTGTGACAAAATTTGGTTTGCTGTGACAAAATAAGAATGGTTCGATGTGACAAAATCAATATTGTTCGCTTAATCTACCATGTAAATCATAAACTAAGAACTACGAAATAATTTGTTAAAGAATAATTTACAGTATGGTTCATAGTGGAAAATTACAAACAGAAATCTCAAATTTCAGACAACTATATCAAATTCCAAACAACTGTGTCAAAGTAAGGTTCAATAAGTCTGAGTACTGCTCAGTATCTAAACATTTGGTCTTCAGTGCCAATCATGTGGTGTCGTACATTGTGTAAATGTATATTCCATTATGTATGTCAAAGTTGGACCCACTGTATCAAAACACAGTCTTTGTGGCAAATTATGTTCATCTGTGGCAAAGAGGGGTGGAATATACCAGAGGGACAGTCACACTCATTGATCGGAAATATATTGACAACTCCATGGCTAAGAAAGAAAAAGACAAAAAGACAAATAATAGTACACATGACACAAAATAGCAAACTAAAGACTAAACAACACGAACCCCACCAAAAACTGGGGGTGATCTCAGATGCTTCGGAAGGGTAAGCAGATTCTGCTCCACATGTTTAAGTATTTACCCTTGTATCGGGGTTACCAGTGCTATAGATGATCAACTGAAGATAAATACTCTATTTCTATCATGTTAGCAAATACATTTTTTTTTCAAATTTGCCATACAAAGATACTCATTCATACATTATTGATTTCTCTGTAGTAGTGACATATGCCATTTAAGGGGGTAGACCTTGGTCCAGGGAGATAACTCTTTAATTCAGTGATGCGTTTGTAATAGTCAAGTTTTATGAATGTATTTTAAGCATTTACCTGACACAGATTGAAAATAATCTGTGTATCCAAGAAGCTTAGAACATATTTATGAAAATGGCTGACACAAACGTACTGATGATTTTAAGAGTTATTTCCCTTAACCTTGGTCTACCTCCTTAAGTATAAGAAGTTAATAGATATTTATCTCCTCTCTGTCAAGTTTTAAAATATCAAATTCTTAAAGGAATTTGAAACATTAATGTCATTGAAACAACAATACATTCGTTAACTGTTTCATATTACGACAAGAAATGCAATAGAGAGGTCAACAAGAAGAGAAAAAACTTCATATCATTGTAACAATCAGGCAAAGAAAAGTGTACATGAAAAAATATGTTAATATCGAGACAATCCACAAGGTGTCAAAGACTGGCTAAAAATTCACCAAGAAGACATTAGGCAAAAGCTATTATATCATAAATACATGATCTGATACGGAAAGTATCACAGCTATTACTGGTGATGAATATACCATTGTCTACTGACTAGTTTGAGGTTAAGGTGGTACCCAACACTTTAACTAAAACTAATTTGGCTCGTTTAATTTTGATAAAATTTTGACAAAGTATTTACTTTGACCCTTTAACAAAAATATAAAAATTTCAAAAATTTTGAACCAACCATTTTATCAGAAAAATTACACTGGTTATATAGCAGTTTGACAAACACTTATTTTGATCATTGAGAAGCTTAATATTCCCTTCACAACATAACTTAATTAAAACTTTTAGATGATTTTACGTAGTTATCTCCCTGTAGTGTTAGGTATTGTACCTTTGTGAACATTCATTGTAACTAACCTTTGGTTGAAGTTATGCTCCCCGTTCAGTGCAGGCATTTACACTATTGGTGAGTTAACACCTGTATTTTTGTAGTAATTATATAATATGTGATACAAAAAAAAAAGACAGCACCCTGATTTATGTGTGGTTCAAATATCAAACACGTTGTCGAAACCTGCTACATGAGTTGTAGAGGTATTTGGTTTATTACAAATCAGTGACGGATCCAGAACTTCTTGTAAAGGGAGGGGGGCGTTGACTGACCTAAGGTGGGCCGCTCCAGTCACGCTTCAGTGATTCCCTTTATAAGCAACCACATTTTTGCCACGAAAGGGGGGGGGCCGGTCCCCCCAGGCCCCCCTGGATCCGCCTATGCAAATATCCTGCTTCCTTTGTGTAACTGGGAATAATTTATCCTGAGTTAAAAGTTTTTCCTTCATGTGCGGTACATGCATCAAAACTGTTAGTAAACTGCTTCAAATGTAGTATTGGTATTATTCATTAAGAAAAATCTGCTTTATATGTGATACAAGTAACAAGAATGAGGTAAACATGTAACATAATATCATGAATATGTTATACAGGTATTTAACCTGTGGTAAAAAGCTTACGGCATGTGAAGTACAGGTTTGAAACCTTTTGTTAAAAAAATATGATAAAGTAAATTCGCCGTTTCAGAATCTAATGCATTCTCGGTGATATATCGAAAAGCGTACACCAACACGTTGTGATTGGTTTAATACGTGATAAACAATAGAAATTTAACCAATGACGTAATGTTATTTTAATTTTGATGATGTTCGAACAATGAGATTACCCATAGTCCTTTTGATTCTGAAAAGGCGAATTGCATGATAAGTTAATGACTTTAAGTCAGCAGACGAAGTTAATCAATATGTAACAAAGAGGAAACATGCAATCTTAAAACAACAACATTAGTCAATTATATGTCCAATTTGAGTCATTAGGTAGTTATTTTGTTTGAAATGAGACACGATAAATGGAATGTAATACTGTAATTTTAGAGTATCATCGTTGTACTCGCTGACGAACTTCAAAATTATCAAGAAAATTGCATCTAATTTCTTTATTCTAGACTTTATTGAAAGTTAGATCGTTAGTGCCTATTTGTGTTATTACCTTTTTATCGTCGATTAAATGAAAGTAATATATTTATAAATAGTCATATACTACTGTGCCAGGACAGTCTATATGTCAGACAATGTGTCAATGTATCTTTATGTGTCAAACTATCTTGAACTTTGTCAAACTTCATGTGAGTTACAATGTTTACCAAGTGGTAACCTGTCATACAGCATATACACTACAAGTATGATTCTTGTAATTAAATTCCAACTTCGTGTTAGTTGCTGTTTTTAAAAATCTGGTATATCGTAAAACTGCACGAGAGGTTCAAGTATAAATTGTGTAGTAAAATGTGTGCCTCATGTGAGGTAAAAATGGTAAAATTATTAAACCTTGCTTCATACGAAAGATAAATCTCTTTAAATGTGGTAAATGTATGACATCTGCAGTAAATAAAGGCAACAGTAGTATACCGCTGTTCAAAACTCATAAATCCAGGGACAAAAAACAAAATCGGGGTAACAAACTAAAACCGAGGGAAACGCATTAAATATAAGAGGAGAACAACGACATAACACCGAAACGTAACACACACAGAAACGGACCAAGCATCAGACAAAACACCACGAGAATAACAAATATAACAAGAAAACCAAATACATGAATTTGGGATAGACAAGTACCGTGCCACGTCTGATCTCAATATCTCAAAAATAAGAGAAAACACAAACGACTCAACGTTAAAATGCAACACACACAGAAACGAGAAACACAGTAAAAGATACCAGAGGGACATTCAAACTCATAGATCGACAACAAACTGACAAGACCATGGCTAAAAAAGAAAAAGTCAACCAGACAAATATTAGGACACTAGACACAACATAGAAAACTAAAGACCAAGCATCACGAAACCCACAACAAACTAGGGGTGCTCGCAGGTGCTCCGGAAGAGTAAGTAGATCCTGCTACAACTGTGATATCCGTCGTTTTTGGTCATGTTATTACAAACCCGGTAAATGTTCTTATTCGGAAGATCACATTCTTGTAGTTACGACATAAGGAACATATCCGATATTATTTGTGAAACGGAAATTAAACCAATTCGTAATGTCGCACGTAAAATTTACAAAGGAATTTCAAATTCCCCATTTGGAACTAGTAAAAGTACTTATTCTATAAGGTACAAATATGAAACTCGAGTTAAAAGTAAGAAACCTGTGGTAGCAAATCTGATATATCAAATTACGAGATAAGCCGTTGAATTTAAGAGCCAACACAGTTAATCAATATGTGACAACAGGAAACATGCAATCGGAAAAGAAAACTTATCACTAGTCAACTATCTGTCCAATTTGAGTCATTATGTAGATGTTTTGAAGGAAATGTGGCGTGATAATGAAGTGTAATTCTGTAATTGTAGAAGACAATCAGTATACGCTTTCGATGATGAAATTCAAAATCATTAAGAGCTTAAGTCTGTACTGCTGCAGACATGTAAGTCAGTGTTTGTCGTATTTTTCTGTATATATATGTCATATAAGTTTTCAGCCTATTTTGTTTCATATAGTAGGTAGATAGTTGTGTCACTTTTCTTGATTATAATTATATTTTCACACAATTAGATAACATGTATACTGACCATGTGGGGCGAAAGAAAGAGGAGCAACATATACAAGAGACTTAAAAGGATCTGACAAACACTGTACTTTCTTTTCTGAGCTGGCTAATGTCAACAAAGTTTAAGGATAAAAATTTGATTGACGGTTATACAAATTACCTGGTTTTTTTTATTGATATTAATTTATTTTATTTTGTTAAGAAGGTTTTTGTCAATAGTTTAATGTTTCGACAATACATGCGAAATTTCTAATTTGCAGTATTGAGCAATCTTAAAGAGTGCTCAGTCCATTAAAAATCTATACAATAAAGAGGACCAAAGATATTTTGAAATACTTGGTGTTGAAGAAAAAATTATAAGAAATATTGATTTTGATGCTGCAAATTATTAGTTAAAGCCCAAGAATACTGAAAAAGTGGTAAACAGCGATGTTAAATCCTTGTCTGAAGAGCATAGATACAGTAAATTAAATATTGACATATTACATATTGCAGATACGACATATATTGACTGATTACAGAACAAATGACATATTGTAAACATGAATGATGTCAAATGATTACTTATACTTGACATATTGTATATACGATTGTTAAGGGTCTGGATGGAATATTGGTAGGATTAATAATAAGAGATTCCGGAAAATTAATAATAAAAAAATTGAAAAATAGAGGGATGTGCCATAAATTTGCTTCCATAAATCACGTAACTAATAAACATGGAAGAAATTTGTGTTAAAAAGACTATTATGTTTGATATTTATTTAAGAATTTTTGTATGGCCAAACTTTACATCACATAAAAAGTAATAACATGGTCTGACATTGTACAAGATAAAATGTTTGTGTAGTTCAACCAGTTTTTGGAAAACTCTCCTTTTACTCTCTTAACCATTAAAGACATGTTTTAAGATGAGTCTTTTGTAGACGAAACGCGCGTCTGGCGCAAATACAAATTTTAATCAAGGTATCTATGATAAGTTAATTTTAACCTGCACAGTACATACGGTCAAGCTACCAACAGGATTTAAACTTACTTAACAAACCAGGTTTTAGTTTGTAACCCGGATTTGTTTTCTCTCAATCCAACAGCGGTATACTTATGTAAGCAATGAGTATTGTCTACCATATTCATTTACTTGACGGTAGAACATCGTTAAAATTCAGACATTGTTGGCTATTGACCATCAAATTTTCTATACAGTATGAACTTTTAATTTCTTTACCAAAACAAATCTATATTTTGTTTTGACCTAATTTTTTGTCAGCTATGATATTTTAACGAACTGCATTTTCTATGCACTTTAGAATTTCCTGCTTTTCAACAATAAAATGACACTCTCTGCCAGTTATGCCAGTTATTGAGTTAAATCCGATTTGTTCTCTGACGCATGTATCCACCATCTGACCTTTCTTTTACATTCTTAAGAGATCAGTGTTATTTTAAAAGTTGACAAGAAATTAATCAATGCGTACAATGTTTTTCTCTAATAATCAATGTAAGGAATTATTATATTTTCAGATCAATACAAAGAAGACTTAGTATGATAGATATAAAACAAAAACAATTGCATCCGGAACGATATTGCATTCTATATTATGTTTGGAAATTATTGTATGTACTAAAGAGATTCCGAGTTAAACAACATTTCACGCCAAAAAATAGTATTCGACCCACCAGCTTTTTTTTATTTTTTGTTAGTTAGAAATTCGAACTACAGTAATGTTTTTAAGTTCATGAGTGTACGCGAAAAAAACTAATCATACTTTTAATATCTTTTCGGATTGAAAATCACTTAGTTTTTCTAATTGTTTGTTTAGAATACTACATTTCAGTTTCTGAGTATGACCAGGAATAGCACCGACACCTCATTCTAACTATGATGTTGGCCGGATATATACGAACTGAAACGTTGATTAGTTTAATTGATAATTGATAATCTTTTCCACTAAATCAAATTCGCTTGTTTTCCACTACTAATTCGGACCACAAATTAAGAATTGGGGTTGTTGCAACCCCTGCTTAAAATAATTACCATATCAAAGTTTAGTATCTGCTGATTGAGAAATAACTCGTGTTGCACACTTCGCCTCTCAGTAGCAATACTCGTATTTTTATATTGTAGATCGGTGATCATCGGTAAGGTAATGTTTATGTTTTGACCGATTAATATTTTGAACATTATCATTGTTTCATATATAAAAGAAGATGTGGTTTGATTGACAATTAGACAACTCTTCGCAGAGACAAAATGGAACAGCAATCATGTTTAGAAAAAGGGAACTATTTTTAGCAAGAACCTGTTTCATATTGGTTTCTGAACTATATTCAGCTTGATATATTGTTAATGTTTTGATTTAACATGCAATAGTACCAGGCTGATAATTTGATACGCCACACGTGCGTCTTCATAAGACTCATCAGACACGCTCTGATGAAACTTTTTTTTATCTTTACCATTTTTTCTGCATAAACTTGGAACTAAATTGAGCTTGATATTCTATTCAGTGAAGAACGAAATATTTTGATTTAATCCTTTAACAAAATATAAATATTGACTGTTAAAACATTCAATTAGTTTGACATTTATTAATTTATGAATATGACCTACCGAATTAGACAATTTACCGGATTTGTAATCACTTAAGCAACACGACGGGTGCCACATGTGGATCGGAGCAGGATCTGCTTACCCTTCCGGAGCACCTGAGATCACCCCTAGTTTTTGGTGGGGTTCGTGTTGTTTATTCTTTAGTTTTCTATGTTGTGTCGTGTGTACTATTGTTTTTCTGTTTGTCTTTTTTATTTTTAGCCATGGCGTTGTCAGTTTGTTTTAGATTTATGAGTTTGACTGTCCCTTTGGTATCTTTCGTCCCTCTTTTATTAAACTATACATAAATCCAATAAATTAGACAATTTTTAGCCTTAAAGTCGATACACTATAAAAATTGGAAAAAAACTTCATTACATGCATGACAACACTAATGATCAATATAAATGTTCTGGTAAGATGTAATTACATATTTTGTCATTATTCAACTCAACCTTGAAACAGAAAATATAACAATATTCTAAAGACTTCAAAGGCAAAAGAAATATCACAAAATCTTATTAATGTTTTCATAGAAATCCTTGTATGACCAAGGCGAGAATTCAATGATATGTTAAGGTGGCTATAAAGAATTTAGAATACATTTGAGACATGTCAAAAACGAACATAAAATTAAAGCTGCGTATTTTTAAAATATATTCGCAATGGGATACGAGTACCATGTTAACGCTTATTTGAGAGTCTGGGGGAGGGTGTTAACAGAATAGAGAATGTCTAGCAAACAGGGCATGACAAAATGAAAACAAAATAAAGAAAAGTTGAAAAATAAATGCATGAAGAAAACAGAGCACCTGAATATGGAGCACCTAAGATAACCCACAGTTTTTACTAGGGTTCGTGTTGCTTTGTCTTTAGTTTTCTATGCTGTGTATTATTGTTTGTCTGTTTGTCTTTTTCATTGCATTGTCAGTTTATTTTTGGTCTATGAGTTTGAATGTTCATCTCCTATCTTTCGCTCCTCTTTATGCTAAAAAAAAGAAAAAAATAGACAAAACAAATTAATAATAGAGAAAAATGGCTGAAGATATAAAATAAAGAATTTGAAAATCCCCAATCCGACCCTTATTCATGAGAGTTGTTGTTTACAAATAATACCAAATAAGTATATTATGGCCTCGTGTATTGGCTCCATATTTATAAATTCCAAAACCACTAAAATTTTACCAAAATATTATGTTTTCAACAAAAAACGCCTTAATTTGGGCCATGTATATCTTCATCATTACATGTATTTGTTGTAAGTCTAAATCTATATTAAAAAAATACAGACGATACATCTATAAATTAATTAGAAACACACGTACATCTAGATCTGCCTGATTGATGATAACTAAAACGGATTCACAGGAAGTTTTTCATATTATATTCATGACTTTAACTGAATGCAATGCATGACAATGCCAACCTAATCATATAAGAACTTTACCCTAAGACAGACATACTATATTGCTTAATTCGGTTCCATTGAAAAGTGTCAATGTACCAAAATTTTGTATTGTAAACAATTATAAGTGATTGACTTCCAATTCTTGCAATATAATGCCAGCTGATAATAAAATATCATGCAATTACCGTTTCTCTTAATACAATTTTAATTGAAAGAGTAAAAATTAACAAGCAGACAATGTACTATATGAACAAGCCTCTGCTGATTGTGTGATAAAGTGACCATTTTGAGGTCAAAGAAGTGAAGTTGTTGTCAGATAATCTTGAAAGAAAGACTTAATATGTACACATACTCATTTTGATATGACCCTTTAAAACCTTTATATCAACCAATATTATTAATTCTTATATTTTAACAAATTTGATTGGTTTAGGGATAGTCACATGTTAAACTATAATTTCGAAGGTAGAGAGAAAACGGATAGTTTGAGGATATATAAAAACAGATATACTTTGTGACGTCATGTAATGAATTTCAAGATATTGTTAAACGATCTTTAACATTTTGAAACAAATGATATCTGTGATCGATTATTTGACGAAAAAAATCTTCAAATACATTAGATGACACACAAACCAAAACAATTGAAATAACAACTAATATTTTGTTATTGTCAAGAAGACAATATGATATCTATCAAATTCAAACAAAATCAAATGACGATTTTGTCTGATGCTTGGTCCGTTTCTGTGTGTGTTATATTGTAGTGGTGTGTCGCTGTTCTCCTCTTATATTTAATGCGTTTCCCTCAGTTTTAGTTTGTTACCCCGATTTTGTTTTTTGTCCATGGATTTATGAGTTTGAACAGCGGTATACTACTGTTGCCTTTATTTGATACAAATATGGTCGGAAATTGATAATATAACAAATATAGCCTTTGTATGAGGTCAATACAGGATATATCGACCAAAAGAATTATTTTGACCTCGGACTTTGTCCTCAGTCAATACAATTCTTTTAGATCAATATATCCTTGTATCGACCTCATGCAAAGGCTATATTTGTATAATATGAATGAATTACTATTTATTTGCAAAATCATACAGAACATGTTCTGGCAAATACATAATATATAATCAATGCGACAGTACTGTGGCCTCATATGCCTGTAAATGAGCACCGATGAGACACTATGATATCTATAAAATTCCAACAAAATCAAATGACGATTTTGATACAAATATGGTCGGAAATTAATAATACAACAAATATAGCCTTTGTATGAGGTCACTACAGGATATATCGACCTCGGACTTCGTCCTCAGTCAATATAACTCTTTTAGATCAATATATCCTTGTATCGACCTCATACAAAGGCTATATTTGTATAATATGAATGAATGAATATTTATTTGCAAAAACATACAGAACATGTTCTTGCAAATACATAATATATAATCAATGCGACAGTAGTGTGGCCTCATATTCCTGTAGATGAGCACTGATGGAGCTTAACATCATGTGATTTAATAGATCAAAATTAGGGTCTGTAAATCTTACTAACAAACATGACTCGAATTGATAAATTAATTTTTTAAATGTTCATTTTTACAGGATTACAAAAAACTACATATTATATGAACAACTATATCCCGTATTTCGTTTTTGATGCAGGCAATGTTTTTAATCTTATCTCAAGCAAGATTATTTTTTGTTTAGTTCAAACTAGGTCAGAATATTTCGAAATACATGTACCTCCTGTTCTTTATTGTTTTTTTCTCATCGTAAAAAAAATGATAACATTAACCATATGAAAAGTTAAACAATATCGGAATCCTCCAGCAACCAAAAACTACTACAAGGTTATTATTATCGTATATGGATAGTCTATCTTTATAAACGTCAACATGACTGGTGCCACTAATGAAGGTGAATCTGGTTTCCCGTTCGGAACGCCTTATGTCATCTCTTAGATGATTAATTTGTGGAGTTCCGGTTTCGTAGACTTAAGGATGTACTTTAACTAAAATTGACACTTTAAGTCGAAACTTAATTAATTAAGGAACACAATAAGCTAAAAAAACAATAACGGGTTATTTGAGTTTTAAAAAATAAGTGAGAAATGTAAGTTTTAAAAAAGGGCTGCAAAGGCTGATTTGGACTTATACTTTTTATTTGCACAATTTTGGTAAACGATATCCAAATAAAATATGTTAAATAGGAAATTAAATTGAATAGATTGTAAATTAGCATGTTTTAATGAATTTAGCCTTCAAGTGGAAAGTATGATCCTCTAGTAGGACTCTAATTACATGCACCCTGGACTTCTGTATCTATGATGAGTTTATTTACAACCACCGGGTCGATGATCTTTTTAACATTTTTTTATTAGAGCGTCACTGATGAGTCTATTCTAGACATAACGCGCGGCTGGCGTAAATATAAAATTTCAATCCTGGTATCAATGATACGTTTATTAATGAGCTATTGAAGTCTTATATGAAAAGAAAAATTGGTGTAAAGCGACAAACAATGTTCTCCTGAATCATAAGAAGAAACCTAAGGAGTCCGAACATCTGACACAAATTCCAAAACCTCACCTACATTCTTTAGCATTTTGTCGATCTCTCTTCGGGAATTTGGTTACGATTCTCACATTGGTTTCCGCCTCCTAATCTTGAATTTGATATCAAAGCACACAAATAAACAAACACATCACTGATAAAGAATTTTATTATCCAAAATCTAATAATTCAGAAATGAGTTATGTTATTAGAATATTTTTCAAAATTACAAGGTTTATTTCTAAGAAGTTAAGCTTTCTAAACTTTATAGAAAATCCTGTTCTGCATGCAAATTCCCGATAATAGGTATAAAATTGTAAATTACGTCAAAACGAACAGGTCGTGAATCTGAAATAATAATACAAGTCATGTTATAAAACAACTGTCACGTAACTGATTGAATTTTTATTCTTTGTACGTTTTGGCCTATCACATCTTTTTGATGTACGCTTTTGAAATTACAGAAAATGCATTATATTCTAAAAAAATCCATGGTTGAAATAAAAAAAAAAGAGAAAGATAATGAATCAAGTTGAACTATCACGATAAGCATATAGGACTACTTCATCCTATTTTTAATTACGAAAAAAACAAACTTATTCTATATTAGAGCGGGTTATTTTTCTCCGGGTGCAAATTTACGCTTATTTTCGCCGATAGAACAAAATTGCCAGAATAAATTCCGCAAATTTGAAACGGCACATGCCAAGGTATTGCTTAAAGTTTTGAATCCCTAAACTAATGACCGTCAAATTATTTCCTATACCTTATTCAATGAAAATCGCGAAATTTAACCCTTTTTTCGGTAATTTGTTAGCTTTAAAAGGTTCCACGTGACTCATTGTGACAATCTGAATAAAATACTGTGCTGCATACCGAATTAATAACCCACCTCGACTCCTACACAATGTAATGGTCCACTGCAAAAGTTCTCTTTTCTCTAAGGTACAGATATGACACATGTGGTGAAAAGTAATACTTTATAAGCGGTATAGGTAGTAAACTTTTGGTAACAAATCTGATAAATCAAATTGCGTGATAAGCCGTTAAATTTAAGAGCTGACACAGTTAATCAATATGTGACAAACACGAAACATGCAATCTGAAAACAGCAATACTAGTCCAGTATCTGACCAATTTAGTACAGTAAAACTAAGTTTGAACCTGAAACTAATTGCAGCAGAAAATGTTTTAGTTCTAATCTATAGCATTAAGTCACAAATATAACACAGAAAAAAGTTCCATAAAATCTAAATTGAGGAAAATTCAAATTCAGCATTTTTATTTTCTTATGAAAATTAACATTTGCAAGGGATATAACTCTACAAAAATGATTCTTCTTTGTCAGTTATTTGTTGATTTAAAATTCATGTAAAATATGATACTTTGATTGGGTATAAAATCGTATATGACTATTTTATATAAGTGTCTTATCATGATATGTACATAATCGAAGTGTTATTGGTATTTCTATTATCTGCACATTTAATGTGAATATTTGGTATTGTTTATATCTCCAAACTATATTTGTTCAGCGTCTACCTTGTTGAAAGAAATGTTAAACCACGACACGAAGAATATATGCTTAATTACTTATATTCAATTTGAGATGATTTACCTTCACCTGCAGAAAAATTTAATAAATGGTCAACTAATGAATTATAAAATATAAGTTATAGCTTGATAAAAGATAAGAAAACACCTTTAGAGTTGTTTGATATAATATAAAGGCGGTTAACATATCAAGAAGCAATACATTCTGTTGAATAGAAGCGCTTAAGTTATAATTTTGTATAATTCTATTCATATTTTTGCCTTTTTTGCAGGGTTATCTCCCATATCGATGCAAATCATGATTTTTTCTTTTTCCTCCAGTTAGCTTTTATTGGACTTTTTTCTATGTATGTTTAGGGTATAATCCTAAAGATTAAAACTTAAAAATCTTCTGTTTGAATAACTTCAAGGTTTGGGTGAAATCTATGTTAAATTGACAGGACTAATTTGAGTTATTGTGAAGATGTTTTGTAGGAAATGAGGCGCGATAATGAGGTATAATTTAAGAAGGCTATCAGTGTACGCTTTCGATGAGAAATTTTCGCAGGCATGTAATTCAGTGTTTTCATATATTTCTGTATGTTATACAAGTTGTTATCTTAGTTTTGATTCATCGATCAGTTAATTAGATAGTTGGCTTATAAATCTTCAATATAATAAGATCTTCCCACAACTAGATAACATGTATTAGAAAATTAAATTACAAAAATACTTAACTCCGAGAAAATTCAAAAAGTAAAGCCCCTAATCAAATGACAAAACCAAAAGTTCAAACATATCAAACAAATGGATAACAACTGTCATTTTCCTGACTTGGAACAGACATTTTCTTATGTAAAAAATGGTAGATTGAACCTAGATTTATAGCTAGCTTAACCTCTCACTTGACAGTCGCATCAAATCCCATTATATAGACAACGATGCGTGAACAAAAAAAAAAAACAAGACACAACAGGTAGAAGTGTCAAAAAACATGGGTACAGCAGTCGACATTGTGTTATCATCTTAAATGTATACTGAGTCTGTGGAATAATGCACGACTTACATAGGATCTGACAACACTGTACTTTCTTTTTCTTAAAGTTCTAATGTCACAAAAATTCGGATTAAACATATGCATGACTGTTATCCACAATAACGGTTTTTACTTTATAAACACTATCATGAATTAAGGTTAATGTATATTATTCTTACCGGTTCAACGTCATGACAATGCTTTTCAAATTTACCCAAATCGATCTAAATTGTAGCATTGAGCCAGCTTGGGGAATCTACGGTGCAGTTAAAAATCATACAGTAGAAATACTAAAACCCTATTTCTTCAAATTGAGTTTCATAATAAAGCAACAATTATTGTTACAATGTAAGCCTTACTGGCACAAAAGGGGTGGTGATTCAAGCTAGTTGTATATGCTCAACATTTGCTTGGCATTTCTTAATAATCGCCTGAAACAGTAATCTGAATATATTATTTCATAAGCCATTAGACTCGTAATTATCCGGGCCTATATATGTACACCAGTAAACCATTAGATGAATGACCTAGTAGGTGCTGTCGAATCGCACTTTTTTATTTGTACTCTAGATTTTCCTGTTTCATAAATAAGATGACAGTTTCTGTCAGTTATGTGATTAAAACCATTCAATGTTGTCACGTGACAACATTTGACCTTTCTTTTACATTTTTAAGAGATCAATGTTATCTGAAAGGATGACAAGAAATTAATCAACGCTTACAATGATTTTCATTACAATCAATATAAGAAATAATCAAACAATCAGAAACATACAAAGGAGACCTACTATGACATGGCATCAAATCTTTTTCTTAGATTATTGGTAAACATATGACTCTTTTAAAGTGCAACTTCTCTTAGGCGATTTTGTATTCTTTATTATATCTTAAACATTTGGTACGTACTAGGAGATGTGTAAAGAAAAAGACATTTTAGGCAAAAAAAATAAGACATAAATTAGATGACGGTTAAGGAAGGTGACTCTTTCTGCTGTCATCAGATATGCAGAAATTAAATGAAGTTACAGCACGGAGTTAAGTATTTAGAACTATGTCTGTTCATAAAAAAATATTGCAAATTAAAGAATATCATATAGCACTTCACTCGGAAGCGCCTTGTATTTTTGTTAGAACTTTTCAAATAAAAAAATTGAAATACAATCATATTTCAAATAAAATGATTGTACGCAAAAATTCTAAGGCTTACAAATTACCATATCAAAATTCAGTATCTGATTGCAAAATAACTCGTGTTGCACTTTTCGTTTCCCGGTAGCAATAATCATGTTTTAAAATGCATTTTACTGCTGAATTTGTTTAAATGTATTTGAACTCGTAGTAAAAGTTCCGGTTCACGTGAGGTAAACGTATTTAACATATTATGTAGTCTTTCTTTTTCTTATACATTTTTTTAGGTATCTAAGTGTTTTATGTTCTGCATCAGTCTTAAAATTAGTGGTGAGTTGAGATCTGCTTTTCTTTAGTATTGAAATGAAACATGCATTTAACACGTTTGATAAAAAGTCCTGCATATGTGTGGTATAGTTTTAATTATGTGGTAAAATGTCACACAGCTTATGATTTACAAGTATCGTCCGTGTAATCAAAGTCACGCTTCATGTGGTTTAGAGTTAAACACGTGGTTACTGTAATACAACACGAGAGGTGTATGAAACCTGCGGTTAGTTCTGCTTCATGTGAGCACAGAATATGCAGTTCGTAGTCACAGCTCTGCTTCATACGAGAAACATGACATCACCCAAAGTGTTTGGTGGGGTTCGTGTTGCTTAGTCTTTAGTTTTCTTTATTGTGCCTTGTTTACTATTATTTGTCTGTCTGTCTTTTTGTTTTTTAGCCGTAGCATTATCAGTTTATTTTCAATATATGAGTTTGACTGTCCCTCTAGAAACTTTCGCACCCTCTTTTCTAGAAACAGGATGTGTATTTTGTAAAGAAAATATTTACCTAAGAATTAATTACATATTGCAGACACATATGTATTGACTGATTACTGAACTAATGACATATTGCAAACTTGCTTGATGTCTAATGATTACTTAAACTTGACATATTGTATAACCGATTGATGAGGGTCTAGATGGGCTCTTGGTAGGCTTAACTAAAGAAAAAATTATGAAAAAATTAAAAAAAATGACGAAACATTAAGATTACGGAACATAGGGGTTGCTTGAATTTAAAAAGATAGAAAAAGTAGACAATAGAATACAGAAAAGAGAAATTAGCATAATAATTTAAGTAGCAGAAATTAGATGAAACCTCCGTTGATTTTCCTCTCCAGATTAGTTTGAGTGAACTAATTATATATTGTCTTATTAATTTCTATTTGCAGACTAGCCCTGCAACCCTGTTCTATGGTCGGGTTGTTGTCTCTTTGACACATTCCCCATTTACATTCTCAATTTTACAACTTTGATAATTTTTTAATGATTTATTTTACTGATTTTCCCCCTTCAATGATCTTGGGAAAAGTTACAGTAATTTTTTTCTTATGTCAGGAAACAAGAAACCACAGAAGAGATTTGTAGTATGCAAACTATCATTTATAACAGATATTGGAAAGAAATTGAGATTGAACAAAAAACGTCAACCACAAAAAACACACAATTTCTTCAAATTTAGTTTAAAATAAAGCAGCCATTGAGACAATGTAATGGTTAAATGTTGTATTGCCATAAAAGGTGTGGTGGTTCAACCAGTTATACATACACAAACACATACTTAAACATACTTATCGTCTGAAAAGTAGAAAAAAACTTAGTTAAGCTATCAACATCACTTGAACACAACACATCGACCGAACAGACCAGTAAATAAACTCATCATAGATACCAGGATTAACATTTTATATTTACGCCAGACGCGTGTTTCGTCTACAAAAGAATCACCAGTGACGCTCGAAAAATATAAATAATGTTAAATGCCAAACAAAGTTGGAAGTTGAAGAGCATTGAGGTCCAAACAATTCCTTAAAGTTTTGTAAAAAAAATCTAAAGTAATCTATTCCTGAGGTAAAAAAGCCTTAGTATTTCAAAAATTCAAAACTTTATTAACAGTTAATCTATAATTATGAACATATCAATGATAACTCAGGTCAACACAGAAGCGCTGACTACTGGGCTGGTGATATCCTCGGGGAATTGAATCTCCACCAGCAGTAGAATCGACCCAGTGGTTGTTAATAAACCACTAGCGGAATGACCTATAAGTTGTTGTCGAATTGCACTTTTCTGATTCGTACTTTAGATTTTCCTGTTTCTTTATTAAGATGACATTTGCTGTCAGTTATGTAATTCAAATCATTCAATGTTGTCCTGTGACGAATGTTGCAACCATATGACCTTTCTTTCACATTCTTAAGAGAATAATGACAAGAAATTAATCATCGCTTACAGTGTTTTCCCTTTAAAATCAATTAAAGATATAATTATATAATCTGAAACATACAACGAAAACCTAGTATGACATTTTTTGTTATTGGTAAATATATATGTTTGCAACCTTAAAGTCCACCTTCTCTACGACGATATTGTATTCTTTATTATACCGTAAAAGCGTGGTACGTACTAGGAGATTTTCCAAGTAAACGCGACATTTACGCAAACAAATTAGATATATATTGGCCTATAATGGGTTACTTTTACAAATTTTAACTTGGATGGAGAATTGTCTCATTTCCACTCATTCCACATCTTCTGATATCATACTATCTGCTGTCATCAGATCTGCAGAAATTGTAAAAAGTATCACCAAGGAGATAGAGTATTTAGAACTATGTCTGTTCATTAAAAGGTCAATGTAAATTAATAAGTATATCAGTATATCATATACCATTTGAATCGGAAGCGCCTTCAATTTTTGTAAGAATTTATCCAATTAGAAATATAATTATATTTCAAAACAAATAATTAGTAGTAGAAATTCTTCGGCTTAGAAATTATCAATGTTCTGTGTATTTACCGAATACATTTGCACTCTTCGTCTCTCGGTAGTAATAATCATGTTTTTAAATGCAAAAACATGAAAAGTAGAGACAATAGCAAATTTGGCTGATCAGTATTTTGAACTTAACCATTGTTTCATAATTAGAACATATACTATACGAGCAAAGCCCTTTTTATATTAAACTGTGAAATATTTTCGGCTTGATATAAGGTAAATGATTTCTTTAGTCTAAAAGCGTTTTATTCTAAATTTGACTGTTATTCAAGTGTTCAAGTGTATGTTTCGAACTATATCATGTATATTTAGTTTGACATTTTTTCAGTTGAGACAGAATCATTTTGAGCTTGACCAGGGACACTATATATTTGGAGTATACATTCAATTAGTTTCACATTTACTAGACTATTTCCAAATCCATCAATCAGAAATCATTTAGCGTTTACGTCGAAAAGTTATTGAAATTGCTATGAATCAACATTACATGCATGAGAAGACTAATGATGAAAATATATGTCTTAGTGCGATGAAAACATATTTTGTCGTGATTCAACTCAACCTTGAAAGCAAAATGTCTGCATTATTTTCAATTCTGAAAACCTTATCCAGAGCCTCGTGTAAATTTATATCTTTTGATAATACATTAGTTTTATAGCTTGGGGTATCGTTTACTTGATTTTGATATCCAAAAAAAAATTCTCGAGTATAAAATTGTTCGGGGAAAGCTCGTCTGATTCTGAAATCTTACATGCAAACATAGTACCGAGTTCTACAGAATGGAGTACAAATGGTAAAAGATCCATTCAATTCAGACCTATGTAAATTATATGTTTGAACTTATGCTGGTACACGTACACGTGTGTGTATTAACTCTTGTGGGAACAATTCTCTATTCATGCTCTTTCGGTTTTCCCAGTACAATCGTTTACACCTATTACCGCTATGTCAAACAGCATTTACTTGACGTAAATATTTATAAATAATATGATTAAATGCAAAATATTCATAACAAAGTCAGTATCATAAAAACAGTTTCGGTCTGCATATAGCAATTAGTTACTATGTCAACTGCTTAAGATAATTGGTTTTTTATTTTACACTTGTTTCCAACAATATATTCACGGATATTGAAGAAAAACACCTTTATTTTCAAACATTGAGTGGTTTTACTTGACATATAGAGAGTTGTACAGAAAATATAGCTTATGTTATTGTTGGTAAAAAAATAAAAAGAATAGGACAAACAACATTACTAGAAGAACATTTTGGGTGCGAAACCGTTTTAAGAATATAGATAAATTGGACAAAAAAAGAGATGCTTTTATAATCAAAGAAAATAGAAATAAAAAACCCTTACACAGTAACACTTCCATCGTGGATCAAATCTGTTGATTGCATATGTTTCCTATGCTAAAGTATTTCTATTATAAGATTGGCGATATCTAGAAGATTTGAATTTTATTTTTCAATACAATAGTCGTACTTGTAAAGTACAAATATAATTTGTCTACTAAAAAGACATGAATGTTACAACATATTGTCACCATAACTGCTTTAGAATTTTTTACGGATTTATGTTGTTTAGCGATTCTTTTTGTCATCTGGTAAATCCGCTTAACTAATTTCTCTTGGTTTTATAAAAACTATAAAGTGGATTCTTGTCTTTCTTTTACTTACAATGAAGTATTGATATGTTTATTATATTTCATGATTGGCGATAGCTAGAAGAATTCGAAAAGAATTTTTTTTTTCCAGTACAATTGTCGTACTTGAAAATTACAAAATTGATATAATTTGTCTACTGAACAGACCTGATATAACTTATGTGCATGACACATATTCACCATCACTATTTAAGTATTGTCTAAGGATTTATGTTGTATACCGACTTTTTTGTCATCTGATAAATCCGATTAAATAATGTCTCTTATCTTTGTTTAAGAAAATCATTAACCGGATTCTTGACATACTTTTCACTTACAATTAACCAGACGACAGGTGTCACGTGGGGACCATTATATACTTCCCTTCTGAAGCAACTGGTAACTGCCGTGTTTGATGAGGTTTATAGTACTAAGTATTCATTTTGACGTATTCTTTAAAATATGACGGATTTAATGTTGTTCGTACAGTACCTTTGTAAGTTGTGTATGTGAGTCAACGAACGACCCAATATCGATAATAAAACAACATACATTTTTACTCAAATACTTTGGTTAAACCAATGCTAAATACTGCATCATTATATCGTCAAGATGGGAATTAATTTCAAATCCAATGTTCTAATAAACATTTCTACTCGTCGTTGTCCTAGTACAGTTAATGTCTTTATGTTTGCTGTAGTTCGAGTGCAGGTGTTGAAATATTTTCGAAATGATAACATTATTTAACAACGTTGGTTGTTGTATTTGTTTGGTAAATTGCCTTGTGTTGGCGGTTGTTGTCATTATCGGTAGAATGACTTTTGTCAACTCTGTATAAAAAAAGTAGGGAATTATTCTTTAATCTTTATGTGCACAAAAAAATGTATGCGCAATGTACTTTATTCTTTTTTTTATAGGTCATTGTTCTTTTTCTGGACATTCAATCTCCATCAAATATACAGGATACAAAGATATCATATTAGCTGAATTGAATAGATCTTAGGTATAACCACCTAATTCAGAACAACAACTTTTTTAGCTGTCGTTTTCTTTCGGACTACATATTTCAATAGTGTAAGTAGTTTGACTGTGCAGATATAACATGATTAAAAACACACCTATGAAGACAGTTTTTTTTACTCATTTTGTCTACTAAAATATGCTTAAATGCTTGCACTGTCTATTTGATTATTTGTACAAAATTTTTATGTGGTACCTAGTTTGATTGGAAAACCTTCTTTAGAAACGAATATAAGAATACTTTACTGTTTTCATTTCAATACACAATCGGCATATTCAAAGGATCATCTTTGTCCACTCTGAAAGATGAATTTATATGTCATCCAGATGTTTCTGAAGAGTCATGTTTTAATACCATGGATATTATTAGTTATCTTAGGTATACGACACATTTCTGATTTCGCTATCTTACTCCTGAATGAAACCCTTTGCATTACACCTTAAAAGCAGTAAGATTTATTGATTTTTAAGATTTAAGAGTATGGAAATATTATACAGTATTTGAAAAAAAAATAAAAAAATTACCGCCTCGTCAACACAGAAGACTTATGTCACACGGGACATGCATTGCCAGCAAAGTAAATATAAAAACAACACAAGTTATTACATGACCTGCCACAATCATGACGAGTACAAATCACATATTTATGTCCCATCATTGATATCAAATATTATACAATTACTGTCTTTTGATGAGGTAAATATGCGGTTTTATTGACTTTTGAAAAAATGATAGTCACTGAGGCCGACGGCCGAAGTGAATATAAGTTTTTCAAAAGTCAATAAAATCATGGATTTACCGAAACAAAAGACAGTAATTGTTTTATTCCATAGTCCGAGAGAAGAAAATGTATCTAATGACAAACATATACCAATTTTTGTTTTACATGAAACATTTTACCATAACGTTGCATGTAAAAGCGCTTGACGTTTACAGCGGTGAATAACACTTTCTCATGTGAATATGCTTTTTTATTCAAAATCCAATTCATATAGAGAAACCTACTAAAATAATACCAATATGGAATAATATATTTTATACTCTAAGGATATCAATGTCATTTTAACACAGACGTATTCGGTTGAAACTGATTAATATGATATTTTATAACGTTGACATTTAACATGTTTATCGACAGAATAGAGTATATAAAGTGATACATGATTAATAAATTCATAATGTTGCAACGATAATATGGTCCTTTGTGAATAATTTTAACATTAATTTCAGATCAATGCGATGTTATGACATGATTGAAAGTGTGTTCTGATAATTTTATTGAATGCTGTGTCTTGATAACATTAGATGTTCGAGTTCAGGTAACTCGTGTTCTTTAAGGTATTGCATGATAGCATTTGATTCTCCAAATTGTATTTGTACGGTGTCTCTTTGTAGCATTTAGTTTGTATCTGAGGTGTCCTGATAATTTTTAACTGGTACGTTGTGACCTAATTACAATTTATTTTTATAGTGCATCCGTATATCATTTTATGTGAATGGTATGGCTTAATGAAATTTGATTGGTATGCGGGATTTCCTGCAAATTGATGCAACCAGTTCTTCTTTTATGTCTCATTTTATATGATTTGAAAACTTCAAAAAGAAAACAGACTAAATGAAGCACATGATGTTTTAATTTAACAAAGACTTAAATTAAATTGTAATTGAGGGAAGTTTCTGATTAAAAGAACTAATTTAGTATCGATCTTATGCAATAGTTAATAACAAATGATAGGATATTAATTTGAAATCGATGACCTAAGGATGCAATTAACACCAAACGATGATAAATCGCATTTAAATCGCCGATATGCCAATAAAACGAATCACAAACGACTGGGCCATCACACTTAGTTACCAATTAATCATCATCACAGTATTGCATTGGGTTAAACTATTGAAAAATATGATTGTTGCTTGTTTAACATTCAGTGGTAATAATTTCATGCATATTAAGGTAACTTAAATAATATAACACAATGTAGGTTACACCAGGTGGAATGATAGAAATGAAAGGTTAGAATATTGCCCACCACTAGAGAAAAATGGCATGTTGATCTTTTTACTCTTCCGGAGCACCTGAGATTACTCCATTTTTTTGTGAGTTCGTGTTGCTTAGTCTTGAGTTTTCTATAATGTGTATTGTGTACTGTTATTTGTCAGTGTGTTTTTCTATTTTAGCCAAAGCGTTGTCAATTCTTTTCGATCTACATGTATGAGATTGAATGTTCCATTGGTATCTTTCACCCTTCATTTCAGAACTATCAGCACTAATTCGTATAAACCAGCATGCGCAATTCTTATGACGTTGCCCTGTCGATTTAAATCAAGAGTTAATATTGCTTTTCAAGAGCCAAACGGGGTCAAATACGGAAAAAGCCGTATTAGTCCATTGGTCAAATACAGCTCACCTCGAATCTACAACAGGGCCAATTCATATGCTATCTATAGCAACAGGTTGGACTCATTTGACTGTACCAAGTAAGGACTAAGACAGACGTTTTCTATTCGTTCCTTTGGTTATAATAGTCGAGCTTTTTATTTTGTCATGCTTTATGGACTTTCTTCTTTCATGAATTTCCATTGATGTTCGGTTTTCTTTTTGTTTTGTTTTTATATATTTTAATAAAAGTGATTATCAGCCATTTAGCATGGCATTACTCATTTTGAGATTATGTGTCATGTTATTCTTACAGATGAAGAGTGTTTAAAACAAATTGCTAATAAATGAAAAGTTTAAACATACAATTGTCTCAATATAATTACGTTTTTTTTTAAATATAATTGACTTGTTATTTGAGTTTTTCCTGAATATAATCATTATTATTCAAGATTCCTTTAGATTTTGCTTTAATAATTTCAAATTGATTATTAAGTTGGCTGTACTTCTATGATAAAAGCTTTTGTAAAGAGATTTGTGAAAATCAATTCCGTTATTACACGAAAACTCAATAATAGTGATGTCTTTATCCCTTGGAAAGGAAATAATTAATACTCAATTGGTGTTTGATTCTGTAATAGGTTTTATCAGCATATTGGAAATTTTACTAAACTGTATTTAGGTATTTCATTCTCCATTTTTTTATAAATTTATTTTATTTTGTCTCTATACTTTAACTTTATATCATAGTTTTCTCTGAATTTTGTTTATCTTTTTCCTTATTAACAGTTCAAAGTTCATTATATATTGTTAGCCCTTGGTTCTCTTTTCTTATTATATTTTAGTATTTTTGTTGTATTTTTTTTGGATTGTCCTTTATTATGCCCTTCTCGTTGATTTTGCCTATTATGTAACCTCACATCCTGATCCACCTGATTGGCGGGCTTATGTTTATAATAATATTATATAAATCATGTGGTCATTTTTATAAATTTCCTGTTTACAAAACTTCGAATTTTTCGAAAACTAAGGATTTTCTTATCCCAGGAATAGATTACCTTAGTCGTATTTGGCATAACTTTTTGGGATTTTAGATCCTCAATGCTCTTCAACTTTGTACTTGTTTGGCTTTATAAATAGTTTGATGTAAGCGTCAATGATGAGTCTTGTGTAGACGAAACGCGCGTCTGGCGTACTAAATTATAATCCTTGTACTTTTGATAACTATATTATGATAGTATCAAATCAGACACATTTATTACGAATAATCATAAAACTTTACATTCGTACACCATGAAATTAAATACTGGAACATAAATTTTGTTTTTTTTAATTTTGTTTTATATAAATGAGGGTTCAGATGGGGCCCTTTCATCTGTGTTCTTTAAATAAACCATGGTTCTTGCTATTCTTGACATACTTCTGGATTCATAATATTTTTAGCATCATATTATGCTCTATTCAGCAAACCATATCAAGACCCTCGTAATTACTAGTTTTGAATGGATTTAAATTAGTATATATACATGGAAACATTGAAAAGTAAGTTTGACATTTGCAATTAACAAAATTCTGTTCCGCATGAGTTCAATTATTAAAAACAAAATTATTTACCAACAGTTATATAGCAGTATAAATGGTATTTTTATGTTTGACTAGTAAATGATTTTAGATAGGACCCTTTCATCTGTGTTTTTTAAATAAACCATGGTTCTTGATATTCTTTACATACTTCTGGATTCTTTATATTTTAGCATCATATTATTCTCTATTCAGCAAACCATATCAAGACCCTCGTAATTACTAGTTTCGAATGGATTTAAATGAGTATATATACATGGAAACATTGAAAAGTAAGTTTGACATTTGCAATTAACAAAATTCTGTTCCGCATGAGTTCAATTATTAAAAGAAGTATTATTCACCAACAGTTCTATAGAGGTATAAATGGTATTTTTATGTTTGACTAGTAAATGATTTGTTATAATATTTCCACACGGACTGGAAAACAAAAAAAGTAAATGGTGTTTGTGAAAAAACCAAACAAAAACCAAACAGCAACATAAAAAAATATTCATGTTTTATATGACTTTTGAGAGTTTTTTCACAGAAAAAGGAAATGACAACTATACAATTTCACTCACGAGGTGAACGTCAAGGCCAAGAAATTCATTAAGATTTTTAAAAGAACAAGTGCTCTGTAGAAACTATTCCATAGCTAGAAGTCATACTTTATGATTTCGACAACTTAGTTTGTCTTACAATACTAATGGCGACTTTCTTTTTGTGTTTCCCATGATATTTTGTATATCTCTTTGATTCTTTGGCTTTTCTGTTGGTTTCTTTTTCCTCTTTTAACGTAGAAACCAATACAAACATGTAATGCAATGTCAGAGATAAATGAATCTAGCTAACCCCATCCAGTAAATCAGCTATATTATTTTTTTCTAATATACAATAGTTATTTCTAAGAAGGTAAGCATTATATACTAATAGTATATTGTTGTCTGCATGCAAATGTAAAATAAGATTTAAAATTCAAGATATTATTGTATATGCTAATTATTTATCCTAAATGGTAATCTAACAACCAAATTTATATCAATATATATATCTTTTTGACCTATTTATGGAACAGAGCAAACAACATTTAATATATGCATAGCACATGTAAACCTTCTTTTTTTTCTTCTATTTTAAAATAATCTATAGATATTTCTATATGAAGAGATTGCGAAAAAAAGAGAGAAAGAGGGAGTGAGGAAGAAGGAGAGAGAGAGTGAAAGAGAGAGAGAGAAAAAAAAGATTTTCAAAAAATTTATATTTTAGTTTGTGTAAATCTTGATAAAACAATAGTCTTTTGTTGTTATATATTTGAAACCCTGTAACACCTTAGTCAGGTGGTGCTGTAAGGGTGATGAAAAATCCTGACTATTGAAAAAATATATAAAAAATTAAAAAAAGATATTATTGTATAGCAACGCTCCGACACATATCTGTGTAACATGAGATAAAAATACAACAATAATCATGATTTATAATACAATGGTAACATTAAATCACAAAAAAAAAATGCATACAAACTATAAGATTAATGTGTGTTATTGTTATTTGCGTCGAAACACAAATAACGTCAATTATGACATTGATGGAATGTCCATCCTTTAGAACATTTTTTTTCAAATCACATAGTTTTGAAGTACATGATTGAGTCTATTACCCAGAATACAATTTTTTTTCTTTAACGGTGTATGGTGAAAAGGTGTTGTTAATGAAAAAATTAAGGTCATCGTAAGATTGCAAATCAGACAGCTATTAACAAACATGCAAAATAACAAGAATGTAAACAACAACAGACAACAGTACGGTTTACAGTCGATTGCATTGAGTGTATAAGATAGATTATATCTTTGGTTAGCTTACTTGCTAGATGAACCGTGAAGTCATTATTATGTTAGGTAAACTACCTTCCTTTATGAGTAGACTAGTCCGACAGATAACTAATTTATCTGTCTATAGGACTAGGCTACTTCGAAAGGAGGGTAGTATACCTTGGCTTATAATGACTTCACGGTTCAGCTAGCAAGCAAGCTAACCAAAGATGTTACTGTTACCTACACACTCAATGAATCGGCTGTAAGTAATGAACAAATATCATACTACCTTGGATATTTAGTAAGAGTTTAACCGCTATTTACATGTAGTAGTGGTGTAACTGAAGATCATAACAGATAAACTGGAATAAAATGCATATATATGCATCTTAAAATAATTAATTAAACCTGTGGTCAAAGAGTGAGTGTGGTACATGCATCATAAATTTTATTTAACAAATAATTATACCTTATGTAAGAATCCTGGATTTTGATCGGTTGATAACCAGTGTATTTGTCACCAATTTACTGTTATCAAATGAATATCGTTCATTTTTTGACGCCGCCGGTTTATATGCAAAAAGGATATGCCTTTTTTACCTTCTCTGCCGTGGTATTTGCCAAAAATACTCTATCCGACTAGACGCTTGTAAAGTCACGATCATCAATGCGTTTTAGAACGTTAACATTCGGTGTGATTAAACAGATGTAGCATGTTCTTGCGGGGTATTTGCGAAAAATACCAATCTTGAGTAGAATTTCCCTCGACTTACGGCTCGTAAAATTTAATATTCTTTCGACTGGTATTTTTCGCAAATTCCCCTCCTAAACATGATATATCTGTTTTTACGAATTTCAAGTAAAACGACTGTTGCAAAACGTCACATAGCAAATGTTGCTTTATGTAAGGAACAGGTATAAAATCTCTGGTAACAAATAGTATAATTATAACAACATAGTGAGTTGAAGACTTTAAAACACAGACAAATAAATCAATATATCTAATCAAAGGATTTGTGTCATCTGACAACAACTACGGCTAGTCAATTATCTGTCCAATATTAGTCATTAAGTACATATTTTGCAGGAAAGGAGAAAAGATAAATTGATTGAAGTCCGGTAATTTTAGAAGATCATCATAATACGCTTCCGATTATCAACTAGAAATGAAAACGAACTAAATTACTTACTTCTGCAGGACTGCGGGTTAGTGGTTGTCGATTGTTTCTGTATATCCTATTCGTTTTTATTTTATTATTTTGTTTATAAATCTAGTAGATAGTTTTCTGTCTGATATTGCAAAGCGCACTCAATCTGTACTTCAGACTTTCCTGTTTTGTAATAAGGTTAAAATTTATGTCATTGATAAATGCTTCATATTTGTACGAGGCGATTGAAGCCACAATCTTACATTTTTCAAATTCTTCAGAGCTTCAGCAATCAGTACGGATAACTAGAAATAAGTAAAAGCGTTCAATGTTTTTTCTTGTAATCAATAAATAGAATTAATACATAACCAAAGCCGGGAAAAGGATGCCATGTGAAACACAGTGTCAAATGTTGCCTGTAGATTTTTTTTGTAAAATTAATGTTATATACGCATACATTTTTACTAGTTTACCATGAATGAGAGCCGCTGAGATAGGTAAATAATATTGTATCTCGAGCGATATTATAGTATTTAATTACTTTTCAAAAGATTGGTATGTCAGGAAACGTTTTTGAACTTGACCGTTTTTTTATTTATAGGATTACATCAAAGTAAGCTTGAAATATATTTTGTAATCTTAGACCATGTAGACTTGTTTTTTAATTAAACATCAACTTATGTTAAGACTTGGAATTATTTCAACTTGATCGTGATTTAATGCTTAGAATGAGAACTCTTTTGATGTATACCCTGTTTTTTTCTAAATAGTGAATTGTTTACCAGATTATTTAGCAATATTCAATGCATATGTCAGGATATTTTTAAAGATTTACATGCGGTAATATTTTTGGATTTTAAGGTTATTTAATATCATTAATGATTTTTTTTATCACACTTTACACTACTGTAAACCAACTTATTTTCGCGGATACTTTATTTCGCGGTTCACCCTTTCTTGAACACTTCGCTGCTTTAAAATTTCACGATTTTCTGATTAACATGATGAAGTTTAATAAGGAAAGATCCAAGTTGTACATATTCGTGACGATTTATATTCACGTTATTTTTCTACTCGTTAAAGTCGCGAAAATAAATCGTTCGCGAAAATAAGTTGGTTTACAGTATTTGTTTTATATATAAAAAGTCTTGAGGTAATTTCTTAATTTCTTTATTCTTTTTTTTTTCTAGGATATTTTTTATTTCTTATTCGCAGTTCCTTAAACCTTATCCAAATAAATATAATTATTAAAATTAAAAATAGATTCACAGACATTTCTTATTTCTTTCAGATATACTGATGTACCGTTAGCTGTTTTTATTGCATACCATTGACAAACCAATCAAATTTTAACGTAACCCTAGAACAAACATGTACGGTGACCTTTAGTTGTTAATGTCTGTGTTATTTTGGTCTTTTGTGGATAGTTGTCTCATTGGCAATCATAACACCTCTTCTTTTTTATATGTCAAATTGTTTATTTCATTCCCATTCGAAGCTGACAATATGCGATATATTGTATTTAAAACATGGCAAATAATTATAAAACGACTGACTTCCCCTGCCTGGTATATACAGAGAAGGCGATTCTAGCAGATGAAAAAATACCTAACATTGATTTATAAAACAGAAGATGTGGTATGATTGTCAATGAGACAACTATCCACAAAGGACCAAAATGACAGAGACATTAACAACCATTGATATGACCGTTTCTCTAAAACCAACCTTACGTCGTAGATTAATTTCAATCAAAGCATGCAACATAGGAGCAAACGTCTGGTGTTTGTAAATTGTAAAGTGACGATTTTAAAATTCAAAGTTTCAAATGTAGAAACAAGCAATGACTGATCATGAAAGCGAAAGACCATAAATTGAATGTTTTTTTTTCTGTCTTAAATAAAGCACGGGATACCTGATGATTCATGTACAGTACATTCGTAATCTGAGAACAGATTTATGTCGAATCCAGTATCAATACGTTAAAGAACCACACATTTTGGCCAGGTCAGGCATTACATACTAGATTCTTATATTTAATACAATAATTCCGATGATAAGATGTGAAATACTTATGTGAGCTCTTGCTGGAACACGGGCACTTAAAGTTGAATTTGGTTATCAGCAAAATGCATTTATTTACATTTGTTACGTAAAAGTCACATAGATTTGCTCGCTGAATGTTATTGGATAAAACCCTGATAATATGCAAAACTTTTCAAATCTGTTTAAACACTGTAAATGTGGCTTTTCTTTTTGTAGGCATTTAGCATAAATCAAACACTGATTACTTTAAATTGATGAAATTTATCCCTCTGTAATTTCTCATTTCAAATTAAAAGACATCCTCTTGTTCCATCAATAAAGCCGATGGAAAATAATTACCGGAAGCACAAAATGTTTTCCGCTTGCGAAGAGTTAAATTGAATAATAATCAAATGATTGTTCTTAAATTGGAATACATAGATGAAAACTACTAAAACTGGTGTCATCTTCTTTACCAATAACAATTCTTTTTTACACTTTTTGCCTTGAATGTTTTTCTGAATCGTATGGATCTCACGCTCAAATCAAATCGTTTTAATCATTTTCAAATGTGTCCTCTCTTTTCAGCGTTATATAACAACTAATCACTTCAACTTAATGAAATCAATCCCTCTGTACTTTTTCATTATAGATTAAAAGACATCTGCTTTCTATATATATATAGCTGATGGAAATGAATTAACGGAAGCAAAAACTGTTTTCCGCTAGCGAAGACTTTAATTGAATTATAATTAAAGGAAGTTTCTGACAGGGCTTAATCAAAATCGATGATCTTATTACACAATGCATAATAAATTGTTGGATATTAACTTAAAATCGTTGAAATGAGGACGCGATTAGAAACAAACTCTATTACATTTGCCTCAAAATTGATGATCTTACGATAAAAGTAAGAGACATCAAAATACCCATTTATCAAAATGCACGGCATTGCATTAGTTTGATCTATTGAATTAACAAGATTATTGCTTGTTTAACATCCTATGGAAATCATTTCATTCCTATTACGGACCAGAAACTTCTAACAGTCAAGACAAAAGGCAGGTTTTACAAGCTTGAACGACAGAAATGAATGAAACTCACGAAAAATGTTATCCGACGAATATTGATTAATCAACGGATGGGCTACTTACATAATCCGAATAATTTATGAGTTTGGCCTTGTCACTTTAGTTTTAGATTCCTTTAAATAAAATGTTTGTATGTTTTACAATAGATTGAATGAAATTCCATTACAGGTATACAGGGTAATAAATGACCTTTTGTTGTAGATTATTTGGATATTTTCCTGAGATGAAAACAAATATGCATAGATCTAATCTAATTGCATTTTGTAATAAATAAGTCCGTACGAATGTAAAGTTTGGCTAATCCATTATGATTAAAAAACACATTGACTATAAGTTTGTCCTAGAAATTTCCAAGAGCAATTGGCTTGGTAAAAAACCGAAATGTCAATCTTTGTAAGACTGTATTTTGATGGTCACGGTTTGGCCAGTAGACCTATCTTTCAGTATATCAACGCAAGATCACATCGTGCTTGTATTATGAGATATTGTTTGGGATATGATTCAATTGACACTATAGTCTTTACCTATCACACCGTAGCAAACATTGTCGCCACATTAAAATAAATATTTACCCTACAGCGATTTTATTGTGGTTTTTTTTTGCAAATGATTTCGTAGGGTTTTCTTCTTTCTTTTCGTTCATTAGTGTTTAGTTTCGATTATGACGTTAGTTTCTTCTTCTAATTGTTGAAATAGAAAACCAAAGCAAATAAATGTACAAAATCCCAGTGAAACACAAATTTAGTTTGCCACAGACGAAAAATCGGTCATTTAATATCTGTTTAAGCTTCAGAGCTTATTTCTAGAAGTTAAGCATTTGTAACATAGTAAAACATTTATCTATGCATGTGCATTGCCATTAACAAGGCATATTATCGTAATTTGTGTCAAAATGAATCATTTGTGATTATAAATCAGAGATAATAATACATGATTTCTTATAAAATGTAAAGTACGTCACGCCATATATTGAATTTGCGTCCCTTAGATCGTGTTTTACTGATCATGGTGTACATTTGAAACATATATGATCCAGCTATGTAACATTTGTTTAAGAAATTAAGTATGGTATTAATGTGGTACCTAACACTACAGGGATATAACTCTGTAAAATCAGCTAAACGTTTTAAAAACGTTGTGTTGTTCAGGGAGTATTAAGCTTCTCATTGATCAAAATTATTGTTTGTCAAACTGCTATATAACCAGTGTAAATGTTCTGATAAATTGGTTGGTTCAAATGTTTTAAAATTTTTATATTTTTGTGAAAGGATCAAAGTAAATATTTTGTCAAATGGTTATGAAAATTAAACGAGCCAAATACATTTTAGTCAAGGTGTTAGGTACAACCTTAAGCTCTTCATTGTCGTGTTTTAGACATCATATTCTAAATAGATTTGATAATTAATGGCAATGAAACATCAGTACAATTGTTATCATTTATTGTTTCATATTTCACTGATTACAAAAAATTAGAAAGGTCTACAAATCGAAAAAACAAATCTTTGTTTCATTCTTGTAGTTAAGCAAACGAAAGAAGTATATTATAATTATAGGCCAATACCGCAACAATCTTCAAGATGATAAAGACTTTCGTATATTTCCACGAAGAGGTCAGACTAAATGTGTAGGGTTAACTCCAGAATTGATCACGAGTGAAAAGCTTTTTCCTGCTCAACATGTTTCACATCTATTTTTAATTCGTGTATAATGAACTGATTCATATGAGGTTAAGGCACTTTCTGTGTTTAAAGTAATTATTCTTGTGCTGATCATGTTTCTATGCTACATGTATGGTAAATGTTCTACTTCTTATGCGGAACAGGTCCTTTAACTTCCAATGTTGAAATCTGTTTTTGCTGTAGAATGGAATGAAACATGTGTTAAACACCGCCTTAGTTTGATCAAGTTTCAAAAAGCAACCCAATATAAAGTAAAAGTATGAAACTAGTGATAAAAGATTATGCTTTCTACAAAATATAAGTATAAGACCTATTGTAATAAATGTAATGAAGTAAATTGCGTGATATGTCTTAGAATGTTTGAACCAGTCCAGTTAATCAATATGTAGCAAAGCGGAAAAAGCAATCTGGAAACGACCATGCTAGTCAATTGTCTGTCCAATTTGAGTCGTTAGGTAGATATTTTGAATGAAATGAGACACGATAAATAGATTGAAACTAGAAAGGAAGATCATCATTATACTTGTTCTATTAAAAAATCGAACTTATTATAACTTCAACCTTTTTTTCATCAGGCCTGTAATTTTGTGGTTGTCGTATGTTTCTCTTTGAGTTATTTGTTTTTCGTTTATATTTTCGTATGTAAATAAGGTAAATATTTCGAATTTCTTACTAAACTTAAACTTAGTTTTTTTCAACAATTTAGGTAAATATATACAAACCATGTGGTCAACGCCTTTCCTACAATGATTTGAAAAAATAGATTCTTTTCTGATAATTCTAATGTAAACAAGTTTCCTTCTTGGAATCTACAGGAACTTGAAAAAACAAGGACATCATTCGTATATATAAATCAACGTTTAGACATCTATACGTTCAGGTTTTTCACATCCAACCTTTTATGGTATTATTCTTTGCAAAAGCACCAACATGTCTGCATTCACCTGAAAAGTTAACCAGAGCTTTAAACAGACTTTTTCGGAATATTTTTCGGTTAGCTACTTCACAAAAATAGAAAAAGATATAGATTATTTAAATGAGGACCAATTTAAAAATAAATAATTCAAAGAAATGTATAAACACTCTCGTCGATCAGCCGTCGTTTTAGTAATTCCTAACTGCACATTGGGCGCGATTAGAGGTGATACATTTTGGAATTGATAACGTGACGTCATATTTGTTTAACTGTTTATGTATTAAGGAGGAGGGGTGTAAATTTGCGATAAGGTTATTCACAAGATCTTTTTAGGAACTTCTTAGAAAGAAAGAAAAGAAGTGAGCCTGATCCCTTAATTTTACTTTCCGCTATATAGATGATGTTCTCTCACTAAATGATTCAAAATTTTGTGACTATGTTGAATGCTTTTATCCTATTGAACTAGAGATATAGGATACAATATATACAGTTAAGTCGATTGATATCTTGACTTACATCTACAAACTGACAATGAGGGTCGTTTGAAAACAAAACTTTACGATAAAAGAGATGATTTCAGCTTCAGCGCCTGCATACGGAGTACATAATTCCAAATTGATACGATGTTCCTGGGCTTGCATTTCCTATCACGATTACCTTGATAAAGGTTAGCTTCTCCAAAGAAAGCTATATAACCAAGAGTTCCAAATGATGGTGATGAAATAATCCCTCCGTAAATTTTGCGGACGTTATCACAGGTTAGTTGACAGTCACTGAATGACAATTTCACAGATTATATCGGATATGTCCCTTATGTCGTTACTACAATTCCTTTCCTTTTTTTACGAATATGAACTACCAAGTTATACTTTTTACCGGGTTTGTAATAACACGAGCAAAACAACGGGTACCACACTTTGGAACAGGGTCGGCTTATTCTTCCGGAGTACCTGAGATCACTAACAATTTTGTCGGGATGTGTGTTGCTTAGTTTTTAGCGTTCTATGTTTTTATGTTGTTTTTTTAAGCTATTGATTTTTCAGGTGGTTTTTTTTATAAGTGTGATTTCCAATGTCCCTATGGTAACTATCCCCACTCTTTTATAAAGTCAAAAATATGAAAATAAAAATAAAACCCCAAAAAACACACGAAGTGTTGAGGTAATTTAGATGGAACTAGCTTTTTGAAGCTGTGAATTATAAAGGGGGAAAAAACGATCCCGAAAAATGTTCAAAATAGTGATAAAACAAAACATCTTAAAGTTTCTGATAGAAACGTAAACACGTAATCTATATTTTGATCTGATTGGTTTTCAGGGTAAATGGAAAGTTACATATAACACATTGCAGACAAGACTGATATATTCTGATTATTGGGAAAAAATGACATATTTCAAACGTAATAAGTGTCTAATGATTACCTAAACTTGGCATATTGTATATATGATGGTGAGGTTAAGTATGGGATCTACAACATCAAATGCTCATTTTACCTCGGCATCTATTTCAAGGCCTTCAAGAGAGGATTAGTAACCTTAAGTATCTACTATGTATGTTTTATGATTTATATCTCTATACAACTTACTTTAAACTTTCCATGGGAGAATACACTTACAAGGAACGGTATTCATTATACATTTATTTCTTTATTCTGCACGCTGGTTGATTATTCAATGATTTCTAGATCCATCAAATCCTCCTGAATGGCGTGTTTATGCCCATTATGTCTATTATGATATGTAATCATAAAATCAGTCAAATTTATCACCAATATGGTAAAGATTATGAAAATATTTTATTTGTTTAATTGAATATTGTAACTTAAAGTTTGCAATTAAGTGCCCGTATGAAAACATGGTAAATGAGGGTCTTGATGACGATTCTTTATCTGTTTTAAGTCATTTGCTTTTTATTCCTTATAAATGTATATGATGCTCAAATGTTCTTTAAATTGCAACACAACATCTATGTCTGTGCTGTAAAACCTATCCAGACTCTCTTAATCATTGTTAATCGATTTACGTGATTCAATATTTAAAACCTTGAAAATAAGTTTGGCATTTTCAATTAGAAAAAATCTGAGCCGACCCATTTTAGTTATTAATTTATAGGTTTTTTTCATGAGAGTTTTAATTATCAAAAACGAATTCTTAACACTGAAGTATTAGGTATAGTTAGTTCAGGTTTTTTAATGAGATCAATGTCTCAAATGATTGTTGACAGTCTTTTCATAAGATTCGAAGATTATATCAATTTGAATAAAAGAAGAAAAAAGTTGACTGTAAATTAAATCTAGAAGTGAGGTAAAATCACGTGAAATACTACCGACACATTTTGTTTCTCTGTAGATTCAAAATACTAATATTTTAACTATTTATTTTAGGTATTTTTGACATAAAGCTCTTCAACGATTTTCGGTACTTATACATCTTCGGATTGGTTGCACCCTTAATGACCATTCCGTACCCAACATTTACTATTCCATCCCCATGATAAAACCATTTCGTACCATATGGACCAGATAGATTTACCATTTCGTACCTCATAGACCAAATACTCGTTTACTATTTCCTATCATATATTTTCCAAAAAGTCTCAATTCTTTAAGATTTACTACTTATACTTATTACTCTTGTAGCCATATATGTAAAAGTTTCAAAAATGTAATCGTAAAAAATCATTGACATCCGCATATCATATTCCAGAATTTTGATATGAAACTATCGAAGAGACGGTAATTCTACAAGAAAGGATTTTCAAAATATTTGGCTTTTAGCGTTCCTGATGAAGGTAAATCCAGGAAACCGATTCGGACCTAATAAATATTTAAACGTGTTGTTTACCATTTTTTATAGCCGTCGCACTAATTCAGCTTTCAATTCTAGACTATAACTGATAAATTGTTTTTGATTGAATAACTTCAGGTGGTACCGACACTTTTAGATGATTTTACAGAGTTATCTCCCTGTAGTGTTAGGTACCACCTTTGTGGCTACGGGAAAATATTTAAAAATATTTCAAGCATATGATGCAGGATGGCAAATTCATTATATATCAAAACATGACATGACGTCATAGATAATTATGAGTCTTCTGTTTAACAATTGAAGATTTGACTCATAATTTTTTTTTCACTGTTGTTTACCCTACTAGGCGAGCTCAAAATATCGTCTTTGTCAGACCCTGAGCAGTTTATGATAGCAAACACATTTTGATTTTAGAATACAAATCATTTACGTTTTCATTTCCCTTCTTTGTGACATGTGACCTCAGAACGAGAAATTAATGCTTAATTAATGCTTAATTTAAATTTTCATCAAAGTATTAAGAAATATTTACTATATATGTCAATGAAAAACAAAGGTCTCCTTCTTGTAAAGTACATGAATTATAAAGATTGATAAAAGATATGTGTCAAAATTTACTCTACAGTGGCAAAGTGGCAACAAGTTATTTCGTACCTTCACCCTATCGTACCTCAGCCATTTTGTACCCAAAATGACCATTCCGTACCTAACGTTTACTATTCCGTTCCCATTATAAAACCATTTCGTACCATATGGACCAGATAGATTTACCATTTCGTACTTCATAGACTAAATACACGTTTACTATTTCGTATCATATATTTTCGAAAAAGTCTCAATTATTTAAGATTTAAAACATGTTGAGATTTTCAGTTCATTAAAATTTAATCACTCTGTACAAATTGTTTATTTTGTTCAATATTTGAGAGTTTGGATTTATTTATTCTGTAATAATTTAGAGTATTCTTTAATTCTTTAAAGTATTCTTTAATTCTTTAAAGTATTCTTTAATTCTTTAAAGTATTCTTTAATTCTTTAAAGTATTCTTTAATTCTTTAAAGTATTCTTTACTGTTTATCCCTTTTTTAAACCTTATTCAAACCTTTAATATCAACCTTTAATGTCATCTTTCAAAGCTACAACCATCTTGCGTCGGTTACGACCATCATCCAAAAAGCTTTAGTTGAATTTACAACCATCACACATTTAAAGTTATGACCATCTTGCTTGAATTTTTAAATGACTATTTACGAAAATTGGAATGACTTTATACATCAAATTTGATTTCAATATTAACGAACTCACGATAAGTGTATATGATACAAGCGGTTTGGCTGAAATGAACCTTTTACTGCACGAAAATCGGAAAAGAAAAAATTATCCCTAGAGTTGTCTCCAATCTCAATAACCAATTATAAAAAGTATAGACAAATTGGGAAATCAATACTTACGAAAATAAGTGGGCGCCAAATTATAATTAGAAAAGAAAAATAATTGTTGAACAAAACAAATATATCTCATTGTTTTTAATGATTTGGTATAAATAACCACATACAGTGAAACCTGGCTAAACCGAATCCTCCATAAACCAAAAATCTGTATAAACCAAACACGTTATTAAGCACCGTCATATCAAATTGTATGTTTTGTAAACCTGATAAAACCGAACATCGGCCAAAACCGTACAAAATCTCAAGTCCCGAAGAGGTTCGGTTTTAACAGGTTTCACTGTATTTACATATAGAGTTGAAAATCACTGTAACAGATGTTTAATTCTTTACCAAAATAAAATTTTGTTGACACTTTCTGCCTTGAAACTTTTTTATGAATCATATGGATCTCAAGCTCATAATATCAAATCATTTCAAACATTTTATAAATGTGTTCCTCACTTTTGGTAGGCAATCAGCGTTATATAAAAACTGATCACTTCAAAATCATGAAATCAATCCCTCTGTATTTTTTTTCATTTCAAATTAAAGACATCTGTTTTATATATCAAAATAACTGATGGGAATGAATTTACGGAAGCACAAAATGTTTTCCGCTAGCGAAGACTTTAATTGAATTATAATTAAAGGAAGTTTCTGAAAGGGCTTAATCAAAATCGATGATCTTATTACACAATTCATAATAAATTGTTGGATATTAAATTAAAATCGTTGAAATGAGGACGCGATTAGAAACAAACGATATGACATTGCCTCAAAATTCATGATCTTACAATAAAGTATGAGACATCAAAATACCTATTTATCATAATTCACAGCATTGCATTAGTCTGATCTATTAATTTAACAAGATTATTGCTTGTTTAACATCCTATGGAAATCATTTCATTCCTATTACGGATCAGAAACTTCTCAAAATTGATGAGCTTTCGATAAAAGTGTGAAACATCAAAATACTAATTTATCATAATTCACAGCATTCCATTAAGCTTAATTATTTGAATCAACAAGATTAGCGCTGGTTTAACACCCTATGGAAATGATTTCATGCATATTATGGATAATGCGCTTCTCAAGATCAAGCCAGAAGGAAGGGTTTACAAGCTAGAACAACAGAAATGAATGATTAGAATATATAATACCACTGAAGTACAATACTATGTTGGATAGGGGTTTATACATGTATATTGCTTTGTTTCAGGCTATCTGCGATCTTCCCATACAGTTGTTGAAAGCATTTTGTAACTATCAATAAGCATGGCGGCGAATTTATAGATTCCACAGCAACAAAACGAATGATTTTTGTAACAATTCAAAATACGTTAATCAACGGACGGGTTGCATACATGATCTTGTCAATATAACATAACTCATGTAACTATGAATACTTGAATATATTGAGCTACGGTTGTACCCATTTACCTGTGGCTGTACCAAGTAAGGAATAAAACAGTTGTGTTCCTTTCGTTCCCTTTTTTGACATTTGTTTAATCCACCCTTTCTATACAGATAAATACCTGAACCAAATCAGTTGTTACCCATCCGTTTGATATGTTTGAGCTTTTGAATTTGACATTTGCTAAGGGACTTTCCGTTTTGGGTTATTCTCGAAATTCGATATTTTTGTGATTTTACTTTTTGGTTAATACATGTATAGTTAATCGTTTTGGTTTTGTTAGTTTTAATGGATTTCTATGTCTATGAATTTACAGCGGAGTTCTTTATTTCCGTTAAAACATTTTCCTAAAAGAAAAACGATAAACCATTTAAAATTATAAATGAATCATGTCATGTTTCCCGCGTCACGAGATTATTACTAAAAGAGATTTTTCCAAACTAAACGCAAAACAATGATAATGGCATCGCGTAAAGTTTTTCTCTCTTATTTAACAAATGTTAAAATCCAATGATTGTGTTATTAGTACTTTTTCTTTACCGCAATTTACGTGTAGACTGCAATTGTCCTGAGTATAGTAATCATCTTAAAAAATTTCTTTAGCTAATGCTTTAATGTTTAAACATATATTATAAAGTCGGCTGAACTGATATGACAAAAGTCGCTGTAAACCGATTAAAAAAAAGAAATCAGTTAACACACGAAATCTCACAAATGTGGCTATATTGCTTTTGAAAGGAAGTTAATGATTTTGAATATGTATTTAGAGCGTAATATGTCATGACATTTGCACGAAGGATCACATTTGTTTACATCATTTCTTCATTTATTATCTTTTCATAAAATTGTTCTTTATTACTTTGTTTTAAAATCATTCTACCCTTATCACCTTTACTTTATATTCTATTCTTTATGTTTCTAATATTCTTCTGTGTTCTTTATATTTTGTCCTTTTATTCTACCCTATCAGTTGATTATTCTATAATATCTTACCATAACCAGATCCTCCTGAATGAAGGCGTCTGTCTATTATGACATTATAATATACGATAATAAAATATGAGGACACACATTATTAAGAGCTTACTATTTCACATTGTTGGATTTACCTTATATTTTTTTTTTGAACTTCATGTGTACCGATTGATAAAAGAGGGACGAAAGATACCAAAGGGACAGTCAAACTCATAAATCTAAAACAAACTGACAACGCCATGGCTAAAAATGAAAAAGACAAACAGAAAAACAATAGTACACATGACAAAACATAGAAAACTAAAGAATAAACAACACGAACCCCACTAAAACCTAGGGGTGATCTCATGTGCTCCGGAAGGGTAAGCAGATCCTGCTCCACATGTTGCACCCGTCGTCTTGCTTATGTGATTACAAATCCGGTAAATAGTCTAATGCGGTAGGTCACATTCATGAAAGGGAAGGGGATTGTAGTTAAGACGTAAGGAACATATCCGATATCATTTGTGAAACGGTTAGGATAATGTATATGTCGACCTCCTTTGGAAAAAGAGGGGTATATCTATTTTTCATATTTTGTTTTAAGGAGGGAAAATTAAAACAAAAGGTTTTTATCTAGAGGTTCTGTAGATAGACATAGGAAGATGTGCTGTGAGTGCCAATGAGACAACTCTCCATCCAAATAACAATTTAAAAAAGTAAACCATTATAGGTCAATGTACGGCTTTCAACACGGAGCCTTGGCTCACACCGAACAACAAGCTATAAAGGGTTTTATTTCCACTGATAACACACAAAAAAAAAATCTTTTATGTTTTTGTTCAGTCATTTATGCTTGACAAAAAGTTAAAAGAACACAAATAAGACTCAGTACTATATTATCTATCGTGCATTCACCACTGCTCTAGTTTCAGTTCATGCATTATATTCAATTATTTAAGGAAATGTCTGGAATTACAGACTAATCTGAATAATTTATGAGTTTCGCTTTGTCACTTTGGGATCAAATTCATTTAATCAAAATGTATGTTTGTTTTGTGATATAAATTACAGTTACAGATACAGCTATACAGGGTTATAAATAAAGATTGTTGCTGATTATTTAGGTATTTTTCCTGCGATGGAAACAAATATGAATCGATTAGATAGATATATAATTACATTTTGTAATACATAACTCCGTATAAATGTCAAACATGAATGAATTTATATGTAATTTGAAACAAAGAAGTTTAGTCTATTTGAAATACATACTGAAAACAAGTTTGATATTGAAATATACAGGAACACCATGTATGTTTTTTTATATGACTGTTTTGACATATGTTGACGGTCATTGCTTCGCCGATAGACCTATCTTTTAACATGACAACGATGGCTCTCATCATATTATCAGTGGGAAAGCCAGTGACATTGAAGAGCTTCTTCCGGTGGTCACGCGGGAAAGGGGAGATAATCTAAAAATTTCGAGGTGGCGCTGTAACCAGCGTGTAAACAAAAACATAGCCTGTGCTTCAGACAATAAATTTATTAAAACAACTTAACATCCATCAGTATTTGAGGTTAATTTTTCATTAGAATAGATTTTGTCACACGACTGCCAAAATAGGTATTAAAATAAGTGCTGCGTTACTGAAATATGATAAATCAAAAGACGTCCTCCGGAGATTTCCAAAAAACCGCGGGTAATCCCCCTGTTTGCTGGGAACTGACACAAATGCATCCTAAAGCTTTTCATTGGTCGAGATATAAATAAATGTGACCCAGAAACATATGGGCACATGACTATGTATAGGATTCCCCGTCACTCTGAGTCTTGTTTACATAATAAATACTTCAACCGGAGGTCAAAATTCAACACTTTTCTAACGTTTTTGGAGTTATTTCGGCGCAAAATTAAGCAAATTATGTCGTATTTAACAGTTTTTAACCACGAAATTGATTGAGACAATGAAGGGTGATGATGTTTCCAGGATTTTAAATATATTTTACTTAAAAATGATGATGGATGGCTTTACACCGTCATTTGTTGATGTTTTTCATGTTGCTCAAACTCCTCGCAGTATTACATTTTCTGTAGTTATTTTATTATGCTGCAGTGTGTAACAGATGTATGTAGTACATTGAAACTGGGTTAATCTATGAACGAATTTGTCCATATAAATGACTTCAGTTGTCTGGAAGTACCCCCCTTTTTTCCCCAACTTTTCAAAAATTTCAGCAAGGGGTAAGTCAAAAGTTATTGTCTAGATAAAAATCCTACGCGTGTGCAAAGTGTAAGCACTCAGTTAATCTTTGTTTTAAGCCATTTTTTTAGGGTAATGGTTAGGCAGCAACCATTTGATTTTCTGGGGGGGGGGGGCTATGGTTTTTTTTTCTGGACAAATTTTTTTTTTCCGCCTTTTGCGAAAAACAATCTATTTTTTTTCACGACAAGTCGAAAACAATTTTTTTCTTTCAATTTTAGCATTACATATAGTGGCAGCTGAGGGTGAAACAAACAATTTTTTTTTCTCAGAATCAAAAACAAATTATTTTTTTCTCCAAAAACTGAAAACAAACTTTTTTTTCCAAACCCCCCCCCCGCCCCCCCCAGAAAATCAAATGGTTGCTGCCATACAGTCATTCTTTGATTCAGTAAATATTAATCTTAAATCAACTTGTCAATTTAAAAAAGTACCAACCAACAAATATTAATCTGATGCATCTATAATTTTCACTTGATTTTTAGTCTTCATTCTTGTTGTTTATATATAAAAAAAAACTAAGCAAGTTGGAAGTTGACACTCACACATGTTTATAAATGTTTGTCCTGTCCTTATCATGCATATCAAGCAACATGGTGTACACTAACCATTCATGTTTGAGTGTGTCTGGGCCGTGCGGCATGTTTAACTCTTGAGAACTTGAGATTAACATTCAATAGGAATGCCCAATGCCTAGTACATCCAATTCTTAATACATGTCAGAGCTATGCATTTAAAAAAATGCTGTATCACTTCTAAGGTCTACTTTGAATTGGCATATATGAAAGTCTCACTCTGATTTTGGGGATACTGTTTTGTTGCATTGATATTAATGCTTGACCCACATTTTTATTTTACACCAATCTACAAGAAAACAAAGCTTGGACACAGGATCTATAATTTAATCAGAATCATACCATTCCTATATATGTGTGTTGATTTTTCTGTAATATAATACTTTTGCACACATTTTTCTCCATTCTTAAAAAGCACACAATTGCAATAATTTTCAAAATCATGTGATAACATATAGGAAAAGAGCACCAGGACATCTCATTCCTAATACTACACAAGGAGCAGGATCTATTTACTCTTCCAGAACACCTGATATCAATTGTATGTTGTAGGTTCAAGTTGCTCAGTTTTCTTTTTTTTAATTTAAATATTAGTTTAGACTTTTTATCAAAAAAGTATGGAAAAAGAGACTACTGAAAATGATTTATTTAGGTGCAGTGGTTACCACACTTCAGAAAAACAGTGAAAAGTCGTCATGATAGGCCATTTGAGAGACCTCAAGGATACCTCACTATGTCTAGGAGAACTGAAGGATTTTAAAACCTTTCTATTTCAGTCCTTCACACCTAATCAATCATTAAAGACCATCAAGTTGACTTTTTATATCTTTGATTTTTTTTATGTCTCAAATACTACAGTACATACATGTATATGCCTGATATCAGTGACGGATCCAGAACTTTTTCTAGGGGGCTGCTGACTGACTTAAGAGGGGCCCTCTCCAGTGATTCCCTATTTAATCAACCACAAAAGGGGACCCCTATGAATATGCTAGCTTTGCATCTATGAATCTCAGGTTTTTCAATGACAATAAGTTTTATTGTATTGCAACAGCATTATTGTCTCATGTACATTTACACCACGTTATCAATAAAAAATGGTTGAGTGTTTCACATTGTATATTTAAAAATATAAAAATGTTTAGAAATAAACGTTTATTAAATGATAAATAAATACAGTCATAAAAATAATGTTAAAATGAAACATACATAAAAAATATTTTAATAATTTAAGAGTATTATTGTTAAAAAGTCCAAGTTAAAAGTAAAATCAAGTCAAATAGTTCTCTGTCCCATACATGTAAATCCTCAAAATAGAAATCCTGCTCTTCATATTCCTATTGTTATCTGAAAATATATAATATATGCAGATGATATTATCAAATGAAAATAATTTCGAACTTTTCTACAGTTGTTATATGAAATCATAATATATTTTAATTGTCTACAAATTTCTATGTGGTCCAAGAATGAGAGGTTCACATTTAAATTGGAATTGAATGTTTTTTATTTGAATTTTACTAATGAAAATCTAATCAGATGTAAATAATTGCCAATGAGACAACTATCCCAAAATACTCATTTTGAGTGGATACATGTATATAGGCATTTTTTGCTACATGAAAGCCTTTAAACATGGGGAAAATCTCATAATGTATATACAATAATTGTTTTCAGATGTTTGTTATCATTTCATTTAAATTGAAATCCTTCTTATTTTAATCTTAAATAATCAAAAGGAGGTTTACAAAAAAAATGTATATGATTCAACAAAAATAAAGAAATTATTTTAGACTTTTGATGTAAATAATTGATTTCTTTTTAATGACTTTATATTATATGTCAAAGAAGGAGGTGGGGAATGTTGCAGGGGTCCCGATCCCAAAATCCCGGGCTAAAAACATGATCTTCTGAGGTCCGAAATTAAAAAAAAAATCACGAAAGAAAATCCTGGAGCTTAAAAACACCAAATCCAGACTTCCCGAAAAAGTCCTGCCCTCCATCAAGAAAAGTTAGTAATCATACACAGCAACACAAATTTTCTATTTTTTATTCATTTACTTCAATACCTTAAATCCATCAACATAATAACATGTTGCATGGAAGGAGGGGTAGAATTTATACTGTCCTACTGGTTAATATGTCATATACCTGAAATCTTTAAAAGATATTTTACATAGATATAGGAAGATGTGGTGTTAGTGCCAATGAGACAACTCTCCATCCAAATAACAAATTATAAAAGTAAACCATAATAGGTCAATGTACGGCCTTCAACACGGAGACTTAGCTCACACCGAACAACAAGCTAAAAAGGGCCCTAAAATTACTACTGTAAAAACCATTCAAAGGGGAAATGCCTAATGCACTATTCAGCAAAAATAATAGTACTGTTCAATGTTCAGATAAACAAGGGTCTGGATGGGGCGTTTTCCATTACTTTATCATTTATTCTTTACGCTCATTTGTCTCTATTTTTTTATACTTTTTGTCCATCATTTCTCTTTTCTCAATATATAAATTAGCACATCAATAGTTCAAATAATTATGACGTCTGGCTAGGATATTTTATAATTTTTTTCTGGGATGCATAGGAAGGCGTCCCAGATAAATAATAAAATAGCCTTGTCAGACGTCATATTATTTTGACTAGCATGTCATTTGCTCTATTCCTTATTACAGTCAATTTTCTCTATTCTTTGTTCCTTTAGTCATAGTTCTCCAATTTTATATACTTTAAGCCATAGTTCCCAGTGGCGGATCCCCCCTTTTTATGGACAATCAATGCATTTGAAAGGGGACATTTAGTTGGACCCCCCCCCCTTTATCCTTGGTAGGGAACCCCCTTTTCAAAATGGCTGTATACACCCTGGTTCCCTATTTTGTGAACCCTCACCCTGTACTATCTGTAAGAAATGATGGATAGAGGTTTCGGATAAAATTAAACTATACTTATGTAGTTGTTATATTTTTCCTATAATTTTATTTTGTTTGTTTTTGTTTTTTGTCACACACTTTTTGGGTTAAAAAATAATAATATAAAACCATTTAATTAACCTTTTACTATTCGAGACAACCAAACAAATCAGCACAAATGCTTTACACAACTGTAATAATTTTATTAAAATTTAAATGCTAACATTGACATGCCAAAATTCAAGTTTTAATCAAAATTGAAGTCTCGGGTTGAGAAAGGGGCGTTTATTTCGTGTGGTCTGGGGGAGTTTAATGGATTTCAGCATCGAAAAGAGGGGAACATATAGTCATTACCCGATCTGATCAATGAATTATGTTATGGATAATGTTCATATCTTTCTACTAACCATTAAAAGTAATAATAGTAGGATTTCGTGAGCTCAGAAACCTTAATCTGTTGAAAAATGGCGTCGATTTATGTGCTTCCTTTTCGCAGCCTCAGTTACAATTTGACAAGGAGTGATGGGTATTTATGCAAATATCTAGGGACTCCTATCATCATAGATACTATTTTTGGTCATTTTATATTTAAATAGCCAATAGGATGCAAATGTGTCAGTTATTTTCAGAAGCGGAAAACACCCGCCATATTTTTATCTTCCAAAATAACAACGTCTCTTGCCATTTTCAGATGTTTGTTTCTTGTAAAATAAAATCTTCTAAGAAGAAAATATAGCATAGTCACCTGTAAAACTTACCTATATAACTAATTAATGATGAAATGACACAAGTTTAAGTGTCTTTAATAGTAAATTTCTTGAAAAATCACACGTACACGATGTAAACAAATTACCGAGATGGCGCGATACTGTCGCCGTCTACCTAAAAATCGCGATTGTCGCCCTTGATTTTTTGGCCGTTACGTCATATGGAAGGAGGCGCAGAACTGATCCGTGGCTTTCCCACTGTATCGGATTCAATTGACCCTATATCGTAGCAAACAATGTCGCAAGATTTGAATAAATATTCACCTATTCTTCTTTTTTTTCGTTTTTTTAATGATTTTGTTATTTTCCTTACTTTCATTTGTATTAAGTTTAGATTATCTCATTGGTTTCTCCCTCTGATTGTTGACTTAGATACAAGAGCAAATCAATGTTAAAAATATAACATCAACAAATCTAGTTTGCCACATCCAATAAATCAGTCATGATATATCTATTTAAACTACACAAATTATTTCTTAGAAGTTATGCATTAGTAACATGATACAGTGGTAAGAAATTTATCTCTGCATGCACATTGCCGATAATCAGGCATATCATTATAATTTGTGTCAAAATGAATCATTGTGATTAGAAATCAGAGATAAGTTTTCTTACAAAATGCAAAATATGTAACGTCATTGATTGAATTCTCGTTCTTTATAGTACGGCGGCTTGGTGAAAAATTGTGCACATCCTGCTACAAGCATGAAAATTGGCATAGATCTTCCTTAACTATTACACTTGTATTTCAGATAGAGAGGCATTTGAAACAAATGTCTCACTTCCGGTTAAATCCAAAATGGCGGACATCATACTTAAATCAGCCCAATATCGAAGGCTAGCATGTGAATAGGTGTTATTATAATGCTACTATCATAATATTTGGTACAAATCTTTGTTTTTTACTACTTTTGGATATATCATTTAGATTAGTGGTCTTTAAAAATCCTACTTCCGGTAAAATCCAACATGGCAGACATTGTACTAAAATAAGCTTATTTTATAGGGAGGGTAATTGAATGTGTTTTAACGTATTGCTACTATCATAACATTGTACAGGAACCTTTCTTTGGTGCTTCTCATGGATACAATTTATAAGATATATATCTTTAAAACCCTTACTTCCAGTAATATCCAAAATGGCGGACATAGAAATATCAGTTTCTTATTTTAATATTCAATTTTTTTCTAAATGTAAAGAAAATGTTTTTTTTGTGCTGGTCATTATATTTTTGGCTTTAAGTTATCCCGAAAACAACTAATTCTACTATGTTGTAAAGGCTCAAATACAAATTTAACACTTCCGGTAAAAAAAAAACAATATGGCGTAAATTTCAAAGATGAGTCTTCAATTCATATCTTACATATGGAGTTTTGGATAGACCGATTAAAACAATATAAATTCACTTAAATACTAAAACATTTTTAAAATTACTACTATTTGGCCAAAAATACATGTTTATTCACGGTCATCCCACATGCAAACAAGGCAGTGCACAGGAGACCCGATTTTCCCCATTAACAACGACCGCATCATCCTTTCTTTCATCCACAATGTACAAGCTTCTGACAAAATGATCAGGCCTCAGAGTTTTTAAAAGGAACCTCTTTGTCTCTTTGCCACCTTTTAGCGCCTCGAATTGGTACCATAAGACCAATTTCAGACTCGTCCCCCTAAGCACCTGCTTAGTATGTTGCGCGTTTTACATGCTGGAATGACTAGACCAAGTTGAGGGAATAGCCTCAATTAGCCTTCCCTTTTGCCCTTTTACAAGCGAAGAGAGAACCGTATCACAACCGGTAAAGGCATAGATCACAATAAGTGTGTGTGATCATTAATTGCCTAGTGCATTTTAAAGGCCATTGATAGATATTAATTTTTTTTGCCCTCTCAAACACAATCCATAGTTCGTCTACCCCTATGTCACGGAATAGCGAAAAAGTAATGACAGCATCATCAGTAACGACTGTTTGAATCATGACTCGATTAAGTTCGTGTGTTACTGCATCAGACACTTGCACCATGATTCTAGTGTGTGCCTCTTAATGTAAACTTAGTGCTAAACTTGAAATACATCATGTGGGGGATAAGATAGAATATCCTGAGCATTTGTTGCTACAACTACCATACGCATCCAAGACTTCATCCACTCGTGTTACAGTTTCAAGGTATTTTATTAAGGTAAGGACAAAATACCCAATCAGCATACTCGTTAGGCCTCAAATACATGTTTATTCACAATCGGAGAGCCGATTTTCCACATTTACAAAGACTGTGATATTGTTTCTAACATCCATAATGTACAAGCTCCTGATAAGAGTTGTCCAGAAGGGTTACCATGGATCATATTTTTTCTTTCGCCATTCATAAGCGTCTGGACTAGACCGAGTGTGACTATCCTAAATAAGTCTTTTCTCTTCCAAAAACACATGTTTTCTTGCTTGTTAACCCCATCTGATATTTTTTTTTCGATCTTACAAGAAAACCACGTATCGTTTTATCAATGACATTATCAAATCCATAGCTGGCGTTGTTGGTTGATCAATCATCATTCTAAATGCTAAAGTCACATTTTCAAACGCCATCCATGTGAACAACGCAGTTCCTTTTCCGGCAAACGTGTAATCTCTCAATGCCTAGTGCATTTGAAAGATATATATATCTAAAGCTATTCCCACTTGCAAATGCAAACCAAGTTCGTTAGCCCCTATTGAAACAGTAATGACACCAGCATAGACTGTTCGAGTCATGACTCAGTTAAGTCTTGGTTTCCCTGCATCAGAGACATCAATCTTGATTCTAGTGTCAGTCCCTTCATGTAAACATGTTGATAAACTTGAAACATCATCGTGTGGTGTATAACACTGAACATCCTGAATATTCGTTGCTATAACTACCATACTCATTCAAGACTTTATCCGCTCTTGTAACAGTTTCAAGGTATTTTATTAATTTTTATTTATGTTCAGTGTTACATTTGTATCCACAACGTGATGTATTTCAAGTTTAGCCTCATGTTCACATTAAGAAGCTGACACAAGAATCAGGATGCACCGGGGTTTTACTGTAAGATCGCACAAACTTATCAGATTGAGCTAACATGGTTATCGAAGCAAGAAAATAACTATTTGCACAATGTGGAAGGCTAATTGAGGCTATTCCCTCAACTTGGTATAGTCTTTTCCAGCATGTAAAACGTGCAATAAACTAAGGCGGGTGTTTAGGGGGACGAGCTTGGGATTGGCTCTTATGCTACCCAGCCCAGGCGCTAATGGATGGTGAAGGGACAAAGAGGATCCCTTTTTTAAAAAAACTCGTTCTCATAAT